>ML785158.1:74877-180973 GCA_009831015.1 Picea engelmannii
AGTTATTAATATTAAACTTATAAAAAATAAAAAGTTTAAAAATTAATGATAAAAACTAGAAGATATAAAAAAAAAAAAAAATTAAGATTTAAGAGTTGGGATATACATAAAAACTAAAGAATAAAAGGAAAATATAATATAAATGCATAAAAAAAAAAAATTAAAAGTTTAATGATTATTAAAAAGAAAAGAAAATAATTAGAAAAATCTAAAGATAGAGAAATACCTATATTAATTTTAATCTTAAAAAGAGAAACAAATGAAAAGAAAGGATAGAAAAAAGAAGAAGAAAAAATAGAAGAAACTAGCTATTGTTATTATCATTATTAATATTGTTATGGACTCTGATTGTGTTGATTGTTTGATGTAGCAATGTATCAAGTTGTTGTTTACCTTCCAATCATGGTCTCTATTGAGATGCTGATGATGTTTAACAATTTCAATGACTTCTTTAAACTAATAGTTAGAGTAGTTATCCTTCTTAGTAAAAACTTTTGTGTGCTCAAGGTATAATTGGTGCTTGGTATTGTGGGATGCTCAATGAGAGTGAAGATGTGGAAACAATTAAACCTTATGTTGGCATCATGTTCTTTGATCCTTAATTAGAAAGAAGGACTAGTTTCCCCAATGTAAGATTTCCTATAGGAGGGGGGATATCATATATACCTTTGTATTGATGAGGATTGATAGGGTCCTTAACCAATTTCATCCTTTCCCTAATGTTGTTAGGAGGTTTGAAAGAAGTAACAATATTGTTTTTTCTAATAATTCTAGTTATCTTATCCATAACTCTCTAGATGAATGGGAGGATCGATTTTGAGGTTCCTTCTCTATCTTTATTTTAAGTTCTATTACTAGATTTCTAAATGATCTTCTTAATTTTCACTTCCTTAGGCTCATTCCTTTTTAACACATGAATGATGTGTTCTTTATTTTAACCAAGATGATTGTTGTTTGAGATTTTGAAGGCCCTAGTAGCAAGAGTACTTATGACACCTAGTTTATGAGCTAAATGATAATGGGATTTTGCATGAAGATATTGTTGATTGTGAGTTTCTTTTAAATTAATCTTCTTATCTTATATTGATGTTTCAATATAATTTGTTTTTAATTTTTTTATAATTCTAAACCCGATATATATATATATATATATATATATATATATATATATATATATATATATATATAATCTCTTTTGAGACTAATAAGGCATATTTCTTTTAGTCTTTATATCTTATTCTTTATTTTATCCTTGGTTAGTTTTATTCATTTTCTTTAATCTAGTCGACCTCTTTATTGTAGCTTATTTCATGCTTACAACGTTCATCTTTGCAAACATTGGTATTTTTTTTTCACAATAGGAAAATATCTTATATTAGAAATATAAAATAAACTTTACAAAATCCTTCCCTAATATTGATAAAATCTTTGTCCTTTTACAAACCAGACTTCCCTATCCTCAATATCTTATCAAAAAAACTTCTCCCAAAATAAACAAAAAGTCAAAAAAATTACTGTTCTATTACATTTTTCAATCATCATTTAATCAGGAACTCTGAATTTATAATTCAGACATTCTTTCGAAACATTGAACTTGATATCCTAATCCTTTGGAAAAATGTAAATAACCTCCCCCCATAAGAAAATCTTGCTTTGAAAGCTGATTTGCTTCCCTATTGAATCCCCTGTAGATGTGTTGAATTTTTAAATTCTGGAAGCGTCCACTCATCTGTCGAATTTTGGTCATCCAAGGTTGTAATGAAATCCCCTGCAAATTATTTTTGTATGAAAACTAATCAACAATTACTTTGGAATCTCCAATCAACTGTAAGCAAGTAACCTGTTTATGTAGAGCAAAAAACATAAGACTCCAAAGTGCCAAAAGTTCCCCTCTAGTATTTGTTCCCATTCCACAATTTATTTTAATTCTATAAATACCCTCCTCTGGAAATTTTAGCAGAACTCTTGCACCACACTTTTCACCTCCATTTTGTGAAGCACTGTCAAATAAACCAACAACCAAATTCCCTTCCAGCAAAGGAGGACGAACTACTCTTTGAGAATGGACAACAAAAGTTTTTTTGAATTCACCCAATTCTTGTAAAACTCGATTACATACCTTAAGAAGAGATAAAGTTTGATTCTAAAAAAAATCAAGTTTCTCTGCCTCCAAATTTCCCAACATATATAACAAGGTAAATCTGTCCAATTATCCTTTACCTTATTCCAATTTTGAAAACTTTCACTAAGCTTTCCACAATCCCAAATTCTTTGTACCTTAATAACTTGTAAAAGATAATACCAAAGTTCTCCTGTGAATGGGAAATTAACCATTAAATGATTTATTGTTTCCTCCCCTCTAGCCACGCAGAAAACATCTACTAGGCCTAGCATAACATCTTTTTAACAAGTTATCCCAGGTTAGAATTCTATTATCTATCATTAACCAAAAAAATAATTTAATCCGCAAGGGGATCTGCCAATTCCATATATCAATCATCCATTCCTCTAGACCAACATCCATTTTCTCTAAAAATTGCACCTCATAAGCTTGTTTTGAAGAAAATTTCCCTTCTTTATTATCCCAAGACCAAACAATTTTATCTCTTACATTAGATAAAACAAACCCAGAGTGTTTTAGTCCCCTCACATAATTCTCTCATTCCAACTTTGTTCCCCTATAAGATCTAGAAATTCTGCAGTTTTCCAATTAAAACCATGAGCAAATTTAGTATCAAGAGAAGCTACCCGATCAAGATTGAAAATACTTTTTGAGTGAAGTGTGGAAACCAAACTCTCAGATAGTTTGTAGTAAGAATGAGAACCTATCAACGGATCCAAACCAACCCTTATATCCCTTCCATTTCCAGGCTTCCAGGCTAACCAGTCAGTGACAATAGGCATAGAATCAATACGCGCTTACCAACAATTTGACATACCTTTCACATTCAATCTCCCTTTTCTAATCCACTCAATCACATAGTATCATTTTAAATATTTTTTAAGAATCACTTCGTGCCACAGGCTAGGGCCAAAAAGGCTCCTCCACAAGTTCTTTGCATCAAGAGCTTTACCAAAACATAAAATATTTTTAAATCCACATCCTCCAATCTTCTTAGGTTTTGCAATCCTGTTCCAATTTACCAAATGAAAGCTTTTTGTTTCTTTGTTGTCCGATCACAAAAAACTAAACATCCGCTTTCTAATCATGTTCAAAATACTTTTGGGAATCTTCGCCAAAGACAACCAGTACACGAAAATGCTTTCCAGTACAGATTTTACCAGTATATACCTTCCTCCCAATGTAAGCCATCTATGACACCAACTGGATATTTTTTTCTCCAATTTTTTAAGCAGCCACCTCCAATCATTTATAAGGTAACAGTTTGGTTTAAGAAAAAAACCCAAGTATTTAAAACCATCATCTAAAGGCTTTACCTCATAGGGTAATAATTCTTTCAAAATCAATAATTCCTCCCTAGACCATCCTGCTTCCATAAATTGTGACTTGTGAGCACTGAAAGCCATTCCAATTGCATTGCTAAACAAATCAATTGCCTCCTTTAACATTCCCCATTATGTCAAGGATCCTTTTCCAAAAAGAATAATATCATCTACAAAAAGTAGATGAGTAATTCTAATCCCATTCGCTACTCAAACTCCTTGTATTTTGGCTTCTTCAACAAGCTTCCTTAGTATTTTACTAATCACTTCAACTATAATTAAAAACAATAAAGGAGAAAGGGGACAACCTTGTCTCAATCCTCTAGAACTTCTAAAGAAACCATAAGGGCTTCCATTGATTAACACATAGAAATTTGTTGATCTGACACACCCCATTATCCAATCAGTAGCTTCCAAGCTGATCCCAATCTGCAGAAGGACAAGTCTTAAAAAAATCCAGTCAACACTATCATAAGCTTTCATCATATCTAGTTTTAAAATCAGAGCTTTAGATTTCTTTGTCTTTATACTATGTAGATCCTGTTGAGCTATTCCTATAACATCATTGATATTTTTGTTCTCCAAAAACCCAAATTGCTCCTTAGAAATACCTTTTGAAAGAAAAGATGCTCAAGAGGCTCTACATAGTATAAAGACAAATAAATCTAAATTAAAATACAAGAAGTCTCAGTAGCAAACATTGGTATTTATAAACAATGATTGTCCTCATTCCTCTTAGACTTCTTTGTGTCTTGATGATGAACTCACTTTAAAGTTCAAAACCTCGACAATAAAAAATAAATGCAGATCCTTCTAAATTCATAATGGATAATACTATAAACCACATAAACTTAAGCTCAAGATTAACCATATGCATATAGGCCCTTACAAAATTGGCACATTGAGGAAGGCTTAGGAAATTAACATGAAATGTTTTAATAATAACAAGGTTGAAAATATTGTCAATAACTCATAGTAGGTAAAATGTGAATTTGTATATGGGAGCACAAGGAGCTACATATTATAAGTGGTAGTTCAAAGTGTTACAAAAATTGAAAATTAGTTGTCAAGAAAGTAAGTATAATAACTTTTTAACCAATCAATCATGAGACTAAATAACGAGTCTAAGATTTAGATGATCCTAAAAATTGTATAACGTAGAAGATCCTAAAAGTTGTATAACTTCTCAGGCTCATGAAGATGTTATAAGGGAGATATCATTATTTGAAACATTATTTAGATTGTGCTTGGTCATGAAACATTATTAAACTGGTCTCTTCATCCACTTTTTCTTCTATTACATTTACCTTTAATCAGACTGGAAATTATATTTTATGGGTCGTTTCTTCTGCAGGTGAAAAAAAACTTGGGCAAGATTTTGTTACTGAACAAATCAAAACTTGGGCAAGATTTTGTTACTGAACAAACCAATTGAAGAAAACATTGTTTTTACTGTTGCTTATCATTTTTAGTAAATTCATGAGCATATCATATAAATATTAAATGATAGAGGATTTTGAGCATTTTTGTGAATACAATATAATTTTTTTCACGTTTTTGTTGTGTCCCATTCAACTTCTTCTTATAAAAAACAAATTACTACGAATCTCCTGCAGACATTCTATTGCAATCACATGGACTCGAAACGAAATCTCATCAGCAGCTCATAAATCAATGTTTGGAATGAAACATCACATGAGTAATCTATGTTTGTTACAATTTTGCTTCAAGAAGCAATATCACATGAGCAATCTGTGTTTGTTACAATTTTGTTTTTTTGTTTTTTAATTTGTTGAAAAAGTCATCTGAGCATAGTATATGTCTCTCATTTGAGCATACTATTTCTAGGGCTTGAACCTAGAAAAAGGCCTAAATAGACTCTTTTCTATTTGATGTGAAAAAGTCTTATGGATCAATGGCCTCACAACTTTTTAATGAACTTTAAAATTATTTTTTATACGTTTAGTTGAAAGAAAAAAAGATGGTTAATTCTAATTACTTTACTATTAACAATTGAACATAAATATTAAACTACAACTATGCTAATGTTAATAATAAACAAAGCAGGATGTAAGATTGATTGTAAATTTGCTTCTTCCTATTTTAGAATTAATTACAAGTAAAAAAAAGCAAATTAACAAGTACAATAAAACTTTGATAAAATAATAATATCCTAATCTAACCATCATCTAACCATAATGCATAATCTCAAAAATATTAACAAAATGACTTAATATTAACAAAATGATGAAGTAATTCTTTTTAAAATATTGCATCGAAAAAACCCTATCCCTTTACTCATCTTTCTTTCAACTATTTATACATGATGGCAGTTAGTTATAAAAACTAACTTCATATGAAAACCTAACTAAGTTGGAACAATCTTTTTTTGTTTTTTTCTTATTCTTCAAATGGATTAAAACTTAACTAAGTTGGGCAAGTCTTTTTTTATTTTTTCCCATTTTTCAAATAGATTTTTACGTGATTTCATCTTTCAACTATTTATATATCATGGTAGTAACTTAGTTATAGAAACTAACTTCATAACTAAGTTATTAGTTATAGAAAGTAACTTCATGAACCAAACTTTTTTCGGCAAGACAACTTTTAGCTTCGCACATGCATTAAAGGCCATTGGAGCGCCCAAATCCAAAGTTTTGAGAGTCGAGTTTAGGGTTCCGATTTTTCAGGCTATGCGGCTAGGTTTCGGTAGCTTCATCCCTAGACTCCTTGGAGATGCGAGCGTAGGTAAAAGGCCCTTCCAAGGCGAGCGAGTATGGGCTTTGCGAGGGTTTCAGACAGTGGCGGTGGAGGATTCGAGTGGCAACAGTGCAAGATTTTGGGTGGAGTGTCAGTATGGGAGCAAGGAATTCCTACGGGTGGTGACGTTTCCTTTGCGACAACTGTTAGGGGTCGAGGAGTCTCAGAGCAACGTTTTCTGGTTCGTTTCTCTGTGCTTGAGGTTGCCAAATCTGATGAGACTCCTTTTTCTTTTCCGGGTAACCTTCGTGGGTTCTAGGGATCGATTCTGGGTGGATGCTAGCATCGAAGTTTTGTGGTGGTGGTGGCTTCGGGGATTTTGCTGCGGACGGTTCCTTGTTTTCTCTTCGGTTTTCTTACCCTCTTGACCTCTCTCTCCTTGGTTTGAAGTGTTTTTGGACCAGAGCTTTGAGGTCCAATATGGGGCGTGCAATGTTTTGGTTTACACTTTGAGGTCCTTTAGGGGTGAGCAGTGTTGGGTAAACACTTTGAGGTCCTTTGAGGGTGTGCGACTACTGGTTTAATTTCTTTTCTGGTTTCTATTGGGCTTTTTTGCCCTGTTTTTTGTATCTCTTTTCTGCAGCCTGCGGGTTGGGATGTGTGTGTAGGTGTTTTTATTGAGAATGGTTTATGGACTAGTTCTGATATGAACTCTTGTGGGGTCTGGAAGATGTAAACAATTAAATTTTCACTAATATAATGAGCTAATTTTCTACTGGAAAAAAAAAAAAAACTAACTTCATATTAAAATCTAACTAAGTTGGAAAAGTCTTTTTTGTTTTTTTCTCATTCTTCAAATAGATTAAAACCTAACTAAGTTGGGAAAGTCTTTTTTGAATTTTTTCCATTCTTCAAATAGATTTTTACATGATTCCATTTGGGAAAAGTATGTTAACTAAGTGGAGCCCACAAAATAAATAATCTCTTATAAAACTTTTTAATATATTTATGAAAGTTGAATGTTCACTATGTTTTTATTATTGTCAACATTTTTTCTAGATAACTTTTATCTATATATATTATATTCTTCTGAAAGTCCACCTTTTTTTTCTTCGATAATTTCTCATAAGATTTTAGAACTTGATGGGTAGGGAGAAAGCCCTGTATTGGTCCAAAATAGGGAAATTGACAATGCTCTATAGTATCTTCAATATAATCCCAAATTTTCAAGCAAACAACCCATTCATCTTGTACCTATTTTTGAGGCTTCTAAGATAGTTCTTGTTAATAAACTAGATTTTGCTCAATCTCAACCATTTTTCTTTGAGCTAAGAATCTAATGTTAAGATATTATTCCTTTGTTTCATTCTATAATTTTTTACAAAATCAATTATTTTTTGTATCTTTTTCTATGCAACTTTCCAAACTATATTTTCTTCATATAAAATTGATAGTTTTAAACTCAAATTTTGCAATACAACAATTTTCTTATAGAAAAATCTTATGATTTCAATATTTGATGGATTCTCTTAAAATGCATATTCAATAAAAGTTGTGACTAACCCCTAGGTTGACTTATAATACTTAACTTGATTCTCAAGTAGTGATACCATTTTTTCATACTTCTAGATATGCATTTCTTCAATTTGAGCTTTGTTTAAAACTATAGCATGGGTTATTGCTAACCTTGTTGATATCAATTTTGATAATTTGGTCATTTTGGTATCTAAAACCTCAACATCAATTATACAGATTACAAAATTAACCAAATATAACTTTATCTTGAGTTATTGTTTATCTTTATTCTTTTGTTGTTGATCACCATTGTCTCATTTTCTTTAACTACCTCTCTCTATTGAGCACACACTTATACTAGGAGGGAGGGGGCTGAATTAGTATAAGATAATTTTTTTCTTTTTCAAACATTCGTCAACCTTATGAAAACAATCACATATGAGATACATTAACTGTAGAATATGCAACACAAGATTTACACGGAAACCCTTCGAGACGATACCAAAAAAATTATCTTTATAATTCTTTGTAGGAACCAACCTAATGGTACAAATAATTGTAGGAACCAAACTACTAGATACACCAATCCCCACCGATACAAATCCTGGTAGGCAACAACCCACTCTTACAGATCTTCGTAGGCATCAATCTATTAAAGACACCAATCCCCACTACTAAGCACCAACATAGCAAGAGACACTAATATATTTGTTTAAGCAGCACCAACCTACTCTTACAAATCTTCATAGACACCAATCTATTGGAGATACCAATACACACTGCTAAGCACCAACTTAACAGGAGACACCAATATCTTTGTGTGAGTTGCACCAACCTTCACCGAGTCTTCTTACTACTTATTCCTTCATCGAGTCTCCTTGTTGCTTCTGCCTTCATCATGATTGCTTGTTGCTTCTACCTTCACTATGTATACTCACTACTTCTTCGTTCACCAAGTCTTCTCACTACTTTTGTCTTTATCAGGTTTGACAAAATTTGAATTTCTAAATGGTAAATTTCTCAAAGCTTGTTGTTTTGGGCCTCTTCCCAAGAATGAACTTGTACAACATGCCACGTATCCAAATTTTCAAATCTGATTATGAAATTGTTACCTGAGGTAATATTGTATGTCTCCTTTATTCTCTTATTTTTTCATAGTCTGAAGAGTCCCAGAAAAGAAGTTATAGTGAAAATTCCAAGATGGCATACATTTAAAAATGATTTTAGGAGTATTCATGAGCCATAACTTCCATAGGGAATATCTATGAAAGTATAAATAACCAAAATTTAAAATTTGTAACACATGTAAAAAAACATCACTCCTATGTCTCTGGAAAGTTTCAAGGTCTGAAACATAAAATAAACTAATTTATAGGAAAAGTGTCAAACTGACTTGTTTGAAACTGATTTCAGGAGCATTCTGAAACCCCAACTCTCATAGGGAATATATCTGAAAGTATAACGAACTAGAATACTACATTTGTACCACATGTACAAAAAGATCTCACCTCTATCTCTGTAAAGTTTCAAGGTCTGAAACATCACAAAAAATAAGTTATAGCAAAAGTGTGAAGCTGACCTGTTTGAACGTGATTTTAGGAGCATTCAAGAACCCTAACTTCTACAGGGAATATATCTGAAAGTGTAGTGAAACAAAATCTGAAATTTGTACCATATGTACACCAATATATCTTGTTTGTCTATTTCAAATCACAAGGTCTGAAAAGTCCTAGAAAATATGTTATCATGAAAATTCCAAGATGACTTGAAACTGATTTCACAATTCAATCTTTGCCAATCCATTTTTCTCACACACACTTTTTCTTTTTATGCATTTCCATAAACCTTCATGAAGGGAAATGTCCCTTAATGATATAATTTATTCCAAATACCATGGGAAAATACCCCAAATACCATGGGCAAATACCCCAAACCCATGGGTTTGAAACCACCATTTCACTTTTTACTTTTTTCACATGCATCCCTTTTTAAATATATTTGTAGACATATATATATATAAATCAATCTTAGAATTTTTCTGTGTATTATAATGTCGTAATATGACATTAATGGTAGTTGTTTTACTTCTATGTAACTCCAGAAATTTGGTTTCTTGAGGATTGCGACCAGTGGTAGGCGTCATGAGGAAACCCTAATCCCTTCATGGTGCATATTGCCACCGATCAGACACAAAACCCCTGCGCGGAGACTCATCAACAACGATCACGACCATTCGGCCCCCACTGATACACCGGAATGGGCGTAGAAGAGGGGGGGAAACCCTCCTCATATCGTAATGTCGCGGCCAACGACCGATCAGGTACCAGAGCGAAGCGACCCACTTTCGAGCCGCCACTGCAGGAACGCGAGCAACTCTTGGCCAGGGAACAAGGCCTCAGAAAGGAAATGGAGACAGAAGCCGGAACCTCCCAACCAAAGCCACCCCGGGGATGGGATTCAGGCAAATGCATTCCACAAATGGAGAAATCGTCGCGATACCTCATCAGCTCAACTAGGGTAGGAGAGAGCACACAATTCATGAGAGAGCATGCCCTTATTGGAAAATTTCTAGGACTCTGGCCAGTAGAGAGGGACCTCAACAAATGGATCAAGCACTGGTGGAATCCCAAAGGGGACTATGAGGTCCAACTCAGCTCCAAAGGATTCTTTACAATCATTTTATACAATCTAGAGGATAAGGATAGGATATTTGAAAATGGGTCGTACTTCTACAACTCGGCAGGGTTGTTCCTACGCTTTTGGACTGAAAGATTTAGCTCGGACAAAGAATATTTCACCATGGCCCCTGTATGGATCCGCCTATACTCCTTGCCGCAAGAGTTTTGGCTGGAAGAGATTCTAATGGGCACAGGGAACACCCTAGGGCAATATGTCAAAGCTTCAAAATCCACAAGACAACGGAAATATACCTCATATGCCAGGATCTGTGTATACATGAACATCTCCAAGGCACTCCCTAGAGAGGTGACCCTTGAATACCATGATGAGGACTGACAACAAACTCTGGACTACGAGCACATTCCCTTTATATGCAGGAGATGCCATGAGCATGGCCACCTATATCGAGATTGCCCTCTTATTAAACAAGCCACCAGAGCAAACGACACCACACAGAAGGATGGATTCACCACAGTCTCATCAAAAAAGAGAAACCCACCAAGGAAGCAGATCCCAGAATCCAGACAAAAAATTGCAACCAAAAACTCTTATGAGATTTTGGATCAGTTGCCAGAAGATGAGGAAATTCAGGACCCACACAAGGATTCCCAACAGCCGCAAAAAAACGGCCCAAATCATAACCCCTCTCCCCAAGCCTATGAAACCTACATTGAAGAAAGAGGAGATAGGGATGGGGACACCCCAATGCTGCTGGACGACAGAGATTTAGTAGGAATAGATCTAGAAAAGCTCGAGGAAGCCCTAAATCAAAAGGACTGCAGACCCTCCTTGAAGAACAATTGCGCAAGGTACATAAGGTATTTATCAATTCCTCAGCAGGATCCAAAGCACGCCTGGGTATAGCAACGGACTTGAGCTCTGGCTCGAAGAGAGTCATTCGAGAAAACAAACGAAGAGGACGAAAAACCGCGCACCAACTGATCAAGGAAGCATGCAACCTCATGATAAATTCAGGTCAGATTCACAAGCTTTCAGAGGGATACCTCCACACAACACCACCCTCTTAATGATGAAGATCATCACCTGGAGCATTAGAGGACTCAATGGTAGATCCAAGCAAAGGATCCTCTGATACTGCATCACAATAGAAAAGCCAGATATTCTACTGTTATAGGAAACCAAATGCCGAGGAGCAGAGGCTGAAACCATCTTTCAACGCATATGGCGAGAATGAAATTCCATAACAACAGATTCCACAGGCGCCTCAGGTGGCCTTGCTATCTTATGGAACCCATCCAACATCACTATCAAAAAACCCTTTTCAATGATAGGAACAATAACGGTTCACTTCAAAGTCATCGGCTCGAATCAGGAAGGTGCCATCACCAATGTCTACGGGCCTCACAATCACCAGGACAAAGACAAATTTATGGAGCGGCTTGAACTAATCAAGACCCTGGCAACAACTCAAAACTGGATCTTAGGAGGCGACTTCAACATGATCTTGACGCTGGAGGAGAAAACAGGAGGCACCAAAAAATTAGAGCAAGACAATGGTAAGTTTAAAGCTCTCATTGATCATCTAAAATTAGTAGATATAGAAAATAACAATGGTACCTTCACCTGGTCTAATCGCAGATCAGACAATCAACACATTGCATGCCGACTGGATCGCTTTTTAGTCACCGAAGAAATAATGGAATCAGGCTCCTATCTGGAAAGCCTCATTCTACCAAAAGCGGGTTCAGACCACTGGCCTTTGGCACTACAACCAGACACGGGAGAGCTACCCAAGTATAAGCCTTTTCGCTTCGAGAAATTCTAGTTATCGCATCCGGATTTTCAACAGCTAGCCAAATCCTGGTGGGCGCAAGCAGAAATAGACCATGGCTCCAGCATGTACAAATTCCAGCAGCGCCTTAAAAAATTCAAGCAGATGCTGAAACAATGGAACAAAAAAAGCTTTGGAAATATACTTCAAAGCATACGAAGCATAGAAAGCAGGCTGGTGGAGATTAAAAAAACATTAATTTCAGGATCCAGAACCACAAAATTAATGAGGGAGGAGGAGTAGCTCCAGGAACAACTAGAAGAGAGAAGGAAGCAAGAGGAAATCCTATGGAAGCAAAAATCCAGAGTGCAATGGCTCAAGGAAGGGGAAAATAATACAAAATTCTTTCATAGAGCTATGATTCACAGACGACACATCAACAGGATCACTCACTTGGAGGACAGTCAGGGAACACTCCAAAATCGAGGCTGAGCTACTCAAGTACTACCAAGACCTTCTAACGGAACCGAAGAAGGACAGATCAGAAGCCATACGCAGAGTCACCAGACACATACCTTCACTGGTAACTACCGAGCAAAATGCAGCTTTAACTCGGCCCATCACCCAAGAAGAAGTGGATCAAGCAGTAAAAACCATGCCTCCAGGAAAGGCCCCTGGCTCGGACGGATTCACAACGGATTTCTTCCACCACTGCTGGGACCTGGTCAAAAAAGAAGTGTGGGAAGTGGTAGAGGAATCAAGAGCTTCAGGCCTGGTCCTACCAGCTCTCAACGCCACCTTTCTCACCCTCATTTCGAAAGAAGAAAGAGTCACAAACCCTAAACAGTTCAGACCCATAGCCCTGTGCAATGTCATCTACAAAATTATAATGAAGGTAATAGCCAATCGACTCAAACCCATTCTACCATTCGTCATTTCCAAGGAACAGACAGGGTACGCAGAAGGGAGACAAATCATGGATAGCGTCATCTTAGCTCATGAGATCATCCACTCCCTCAAGACTTCAAGAACTCCAGGTATGCTAATCAATCTCGATCTATCAAAAGCTTTCGACCGAGCCAGCTGGCAATATCTTAGAGCCGTCTTAGATTCTTTTGGTTTCGATCAGGGTTGGGTAAACTGGGTCATGAATCTCACCTCCTCAGCCTTCTTCTCCATTCTGGTAAATGGTGTACCGTCCCAACCTTTCTCACCATCCAAAGGCATCAGACAGGGGGACCCCCTCTCCCCCTTCCTGTTTGTACTTTTGGCGGAAGGCCTGGGAAGATACATCAAGGAAGCAGTCACTGAAGGCTCCCTCAAAGGCCTGCCTCTACACAATATTCAGCCAGCACCCTCTCATAGCCAATTTGTTGATGACACCCTCCTCCTGAACTCCCCCACGGTCAGGGAAGCTAACAAGCTCAACTCCATCCTTTATGACTTCACCGAAGCCTCAGGCATGTCACTCAACTTGGAAAAATCCAAGCTCTACTTTTTTAATACCCCGACTTCTGTCCAACTTCACATTTCCAGACTTCTGGGGATACCCAGGAGCTCCCTTCCGTCCAACTATCTCGGTGTTCCCCTCACATGAGAGACAACCAGATCCATCTCCTGGGAAAACCTTCTCCTTTCCATTTCCAACAGGCTAAGCAATTGGACCTTTAGACCCATCAATATTGCTTCTCGGCTGGTACTCCTCAAGTCTGTTTTGCAAGCCCTACCCACCTATCTCTTCACCGCTCTGGATGCTCCCAAACAAGTTATCAGAGCCATCAGAAACCTTCAGCGAAACTTTCTCTGGCATGGTCACCAAACCAACAAGAAATGGGCTCTAGTCAACTGGGACAGACTATGCATGCCAAAAAGACAAAAAGGACTGGGACTCCGGGATCCAGGGAAACTCAATCAAGTAATGGGAGCCAAAATCTGGTGGAGATGGCTAAAAACTCCAACAGCCGTCTGGGCACAACCGTGGAAACAAAAGTATGCCCCCCTCACACTGGAGGACCATCTAATCCGGCATAACAACCGAATACATGGTTCCAACATCTGGAATACAGCTTGGAAAAATCGCACACTGGTACATAATCATGCCTTCTGGGAGATAAGAGATGGAGAAAGTGCCATGTTCTGGCAAGACTCATGGCAACAACTCAAACCCTTGGACGAAATGGAGGAGCTATCCAATCTCAAAATAGCTCTCCATCAGAACACCTCCCTAAGGGTTAAGGACCTCTAGAAACCCCAAGCACAGCAGCACCTGTGGTGCCAATGGAAGATCTCGAATCAAGAGCTTGGAATCCCAGAAAATTTCAATCTGCAGAGTTGGCAATTTCAAGCTAACCGCCGGAAAATACCCAAACGAGAGGGACCAGACATCCTGAGGTGGGGATACTCCACAACTGGCACCTTCACAATCAAAGAAGCTTACTTTCTGCAGGGAAATCACCAGGGTCAAAACAAGGAGCACATTTGGAGCAAAGTCTGGAACCCCGTTCTTTGGCCTAAGGTTTCCACCTTCTTGTGGCTAGTGGTGCACAATAGAGCCTTAACATGGGACAATCTAAGGAAAAGAGGCTTCATTGGACCATCCCTCTGCGTTCTCTTCTATCAACAAGAGGAAACTAAAGAACACCTCTTTAATCGATGTCACTATAGCCAACAGATCTGGGACCAAGGAGCGCAAATAATGCGCAAATCCAACCAAAATCGGAGCAACATCAATGACACAATTGAGAATTGGGACCGCAGTACCTACAACAACCCTCTACTAAATCTCATCTGGCAACTTTTGCTGGGATTTATTCTCTGGAAAATTTGGAAGGAATGGAATAAGAGAATATTCCACTCCCAACCATCCCTGCCAGACGCCACATGGGAGAAAATCAGCTCACTAATCAAGGAAACAATCAGGAGTAAGTCTTGGACAGAGGAATATTTTCACTGCAACCCAGAGGAACAATGCATTCTTCAAAAATGGTAGCCCATTCTAATCAATCAACCGGGACCAAGGAATCAAAAGCGTCAACAGACTAGTCCTACCAGCTGGACTCCCCCTCCAACACATTTCATCAAAGTAAATTTTGATGGAGCCTCCAAAGGCAACCTGGGAACAGCAGGATATGGGGCAGTGCTCAGAAATTCCAGCGGTGAAATCCTTGGTCTGGATGCGGGCTTCCTAGGGGACACAACCAACAATGTAGCCGAGCTAACAGGACTACTGCGGGGTCTCCAAACAACCATGGATAAAGGCTACCACAGGATTATCTTAGAGGGGGACTCACAAATCATCATCAAGCTAATCACCAAGATTCTCCATGGACGCAACCCTGCAAAAATATCACCAAGCTGGAGACTCTCTGGTTTGCTCGAAGACTTTAGTCACCTCCTCCAACCCCATCTCAGCATCATTCCCTCCCACGTGAAACGAGATGCAAACAGGGTTTCGGATTGCCTAGCAAACAAAGCAGTCGAAATGGGAGTCGAACGCTTTTGCTGGGAAGCCCACATCTCAATAGATTTAGAAATATCCCCTCGGTGCCAAACCTTAGCCATTAGATACCTTCAACCCCCGGATGGGGTGACACATTGCGCGATGGAGCCACGCGGGATCAGGCCGAGACGCGATATTAATGCATCTACCAGCCACTATCCCCTCATACTTTAACTCTCCATGGATCAGCATAGCCACACTCATGCGATGAGCCCCTTCGCGCAAGGGAATGGTACCGACCATCAACGCACTCACCAGCAGGTTTTAATGGCCATGTCGGTCATATTATCCCTCCTCCTTATCACCCAAATCGACAAAGCAAAGCGACATTCGCCCTTTGCAGCATTCGCTCCACTGAAACAACAACATTTCATCCACTCCACTGGAACAACAACAACACTCTGTGGCCCCATTAGAATTCTGGAGCAGAGCGGCCCATTTGGAAAGAACCCTAGTAATCTACATGACCCCCACCATGCCCATAGCGAGAGGGAAGCCGCGCAGGGGAGCTACCTGGTATACGGCCGAATCTCGACGCCAGAGGAAAAAGAAATTTGAGAAGGCAATAGCAATGGCAGCCATCCGAAGGCGCACGAAACTACGAACGCCTCCAATGGCATACGTGGAAGAAGTTACCATGGAGGATGGCTTGGAGAGCTTCCCCGAGCACACTCTGTTCACAGTGCCGGACAATTGGAACCCACCTTCGGAGTTTGGTTCAGACAGCAAGCCTCCGCCTACGAGCATTCTGTCTGGCCCCAGAGCCACTAGCCTAGAGGAGCCTTACACCACCTGCTATATAGAAGAGGAGATTCCTCCTGAACCACCCATGGAGGCAGTGCTACAAGCCCACAACCAACAGGTGCATATGCATCATGACGCAACAGAGACCATTCCCCCGGTGTCAATCGACAACCACATGCAGGAGCAACCACTCTTCACTGACTCGGGGTACCTCACTCTCATTTTCGAGTTGAGAAGTCTGTTGGATGATCAGGTATTTCGACTTGCCCGAATTGACCAGAGACTCAACCTTCTCTTCGTGGCTCACTCCAGAACTCTTCCAAAGAGGAAATTCCCAATGTGCGTGCAGTCTTATGCGTTTCCAGCAGGGTGGCGACAACACGAGGACGAGGACAAGCGTGCAGGCTCAAAGGTTAAATGATGTTCGTGGTTAGAATTTTCTTTTTCTGTTATGAATTAGGCTTCGGGCCAGTTAGCTCTTAGTTTTCTTAGAACCAGTGCATGGAATACAGTTTAAACTTCATGACTGATAGTCCTAGTTTCCTTCAGGCAGGACGACACACTGTTAATTTTGTTAGCTGGGAAACACATGGCAAGGGATGCCCAGATGTCCCGGTTTCCTGTTTAGGCGGGACAACTGGCATTGCAAATGGTTACTGTATTTTGCTTATGCTAATATAATAGGTCCCATCCTTTTTTACTTAATATATATATATATATATATATATATATGACATTAATGGCATCATTAATCCTTTGACATCAATGACAATAATTTAAACAATATCCCCCTTTGTCATTGATGGCAATCCTACAAAGAAACACTAGTCCACCATGCATAGAAAGAATTCTCCTCATGTTTGCAACTCTTCCATGAATAGAGAGAATTATCCCCTTGTCTGCAACTCCCCCCCTTTGAAATAAATGACAAAGGGATGATCCCCTTGAACTTGTGCTTCTCCTTAAGAACTCATTCAAAATTGTAGTCAATTTTCATGTCGGGTTGATCCTCGGTAGACCACTTTCAAAGAAATCATCAGTAAGTAAGAGGAACACTACAGGAATGTACATCTGATGATACACAATGATATGAAGTCCGCAACTGGATTCACACTAATTATTCCATCCTTCTTGCTTCTTCTAATTGAACCTTTAGGTTCATGATAGTCTTTTATGTTTCTTCAAGGCTTTGTGACATTTTGGCTTTTGAATCACGATCCTCTTTTTCATACTTTTGCAACTGCTCCTTTTGTTTCAAATTCTTTTTCCTAAGCTTATTTGTTTCAATTAAGGCACAAATAAGCTCCTCTTCAAGGTTCACTTCCTCATCTGTTTCAACATTTTCCTCTTCTTCTGAGTCCATCATTTCTATCCATTTGTCTTCATCAATATTTTTTTTTGATTTCCATAAAGAAAGTTTCTTCTCTATCACTATAGGAACTGCTTTCTTTAGACGAGTCACTAACCCCTTGTGTGTAGAGATTCTTTTTCTACTTATAAGAGTTATTATTCTTTTCATGCTTGTCCTGTTTGTGATTCTTTTTGTTTTGATGATGTTTTCTCCCTTTCTTTAAATTATGGTCTTCTTCAACATCACTACTTTCATCCTTTGCATATGGACATTTATCAACAAAATGTCCTACTTTTCCAGAACTAAATAATTTATAGGGAAGTTTACCTTTATATTTTCCAGATCCTTTCTTGAGTTTTGTCACAAAATTGGATTCCATTGCATCTGATTCATTGTTGGAGCTATCATTTGATTCACTCTCTCCATTCTTTGTCTTCTTTAAGGCTGCTTCTTTCTTTGATGTTTTTTCTTTCTTTGTCCTCATTTCATATGTCATGAGGATCCCATGCAATTCATCCATTGTTAATGAATCAATATCCTTCATTTATTCAATGGAAGAAACTTTGGCATCAAATATTAAGGGGAGTGACCTTATCACATTTTTTACAATCATCGATTCTTTAACCTTTTCACCGAGTCCTCTGATGGTGTTGAAAATTTCATCCACACGAAGAAGATAGGATGCAACATTTTATTCATCTTTCATTTTTAGACTCTCAAACTATATTCTATGAGTTTGGAATTTTTCCTTCTTAACATTGTCATTGATTTCATAGATATTTTAAAGCTTGTCCCAAATTTTGTAAGATGACATTCATAACTTTTTCATTATGTTCACTAGGATTCTTCCCAACCACATCTGTTGGTGGAGTTGTTGGGGATATATAACTAGTCATGATTGATTGACAAATATCAAACCCGAGATCCATTATATATGTTCACATCCTTATGCTCCATAATCCATAGTTTGTTCCATCAAACAATGAAGCTCTATTTGTAGAGAAACCTTCTTAATCGATCACATGTTCTCTCAATATCTTCCTTCCAGTGGTTTTGAATGAACCTGCTTTGATACCAATTGTTGAGCTCATACTTATATTGAGATAGGGGGGGTGAATCAGTATAATATTTTTTTCTTTTTTCTTTTGCAAACATTCATCAACCATAAGAAAACAATCACATATGAGATATATTAACTACAAAACATGGAACACAATATTTATGTGGGAATCCTTTTGGGAGAAAACCACAAAAAATCTCTTTGTAATTCTTTGTAGGAACCAACCTACTGGAGACACCAATCCCCACTAGTACAAATCATGGTAGGCACCAACCTACTCTTACAGATCTTCGTAGACACCAATCTACTGGAGACACCAATCCCCATTGACAAACACTGACTTAGCAAAAGACACCGATATATTTGTTTGAGTGACATAAAATTACTCTTACAGATATTTGTAGACTCCAATCTACTAGAGACACAAATCCCCACTTCTTGATGCCAACTTAGAAAGATACACCAATCTCTTTCTGTGAGTTGCACCAACCTTCACTGGGTATTCTTGCTACTTCTGCCTTCACTAGGTTTGCTTGCTGCTTTTGTATTCACTAGGTCTACTCACTGCTTTTACCTTCACCGGGTCTACTCACTACTTCTACCTTTACCATCTCTAACCAAAATTTGAATTTCCAAATGGTAACTTTCTCAAATCTTGTTGTTTTGGGCCTCTTTCAAACAATAAGCTTGTACAACATGCCACATATCCAATTTTGAAAATATGATTATGAAATTGTTACGTGAGGTATTTATGTATGTATCCTCTATTCTATAAAATTTACATAGTTTGAAGATTCCCAAAAACGAAGTTATAGTGAAAATGCCAAGATGACCTGTTTGAAACTGATTTTAGGAGCATTTAGGAACCCTAACTTCCACAAGGCATATATATGAAAGTATAGTGAAGCTAGGTATAAAATTTGTACCACATGTACACCAAGATATCTTCTCTTTCTCTACAAAGTTTAAAGATCTGAAACATCCCAAAAAATAATTTATAGCGAAAGTTCCAACCTGACCTATTTGAAACTGATTTCAGGAGCATTCAGGAACCCTAAATTCCACAGAGCATATCTCCGCAAGTGTAGAAAACCAACATCTGAAATTAGTACCACATGTAAAAAAATATATTTCCTATGTCTCTACAATGTTTCAAGTTTTGAAACATCCCATAAAATAAGTTATAAAAAAAGTGCCAAGTTGACCTGTTTGAAAGTGATTTCAATAACATTCAAGAACCCTAACTTCCACAGGGAATATCTCTGAAATTGTAGCGAAAAAAAATCTGAAATTTTTAGAAAATGTACACCAATATCTCTCCTCTATCACTTCAAAATTTCAAGGTCTCAAACATCCTAGAAAAAATGTTATCACGAAAATGTCAAAATGACTGAAACTGATTTTACAATTCAATATTTGATATTCCATTTTTCACACACGCTTTCTCTCAATGCTTTCTCTTTTTATATTTTTCCATAACCCTTCATGAAGGGACATGTCTCTAAATTAAATAATTAATTCCCAATACCATGGGAAAATATCCCAAACCCATGGGTTTGAAACCACCATTTCACTTTTTGCTTTTTCACATGCATCCCTTTTTTAATATATATATATATATATATATATATATATATATATATATAAGAAATGTTGTGTGTATTGTAATGTTATAATATGACATTAATGAAATCATTAATCTTTTGACATCAATGACAATAATTCCAACACTCTCAACTTTTATGCATATTCTTCTATTTTACTAGCCTTTGTTGTTGCTTTTTTCTTTAGCCACAACTTCTTGTTTTAGTCTTTATGGTTCAACTACTTGTTTATATTTCTCATCTACTTCCTCTTTTTGTTTCCTGGGTTCATCAAACATCTTGTTTTCTTCTAGTTCCTTATCCTTTTGAAAGGATGACTATCACTCTAGCTTTATTCTTTCCTTAACTTGTTCCCATGAAACAACAAAGGATCCATGAACATTCATTATGAAGGATGAATTCATAGTATAGTTATGTTGGAGGAATGAGATAAAAAGGCTACCATCTTCTCATTGATAGCATTCTTTCCCTCTTGTTTTCCATTCCAAGTGGCCATCCATAAGGGGACATGCTACCCATATATAATGGAGTTTGAGATTTAGCATACAAGAATAATTAAGAACACTCCAAACAAAGATGTTTGGAGCTTGTCTTCTAAAAACATCTTTTATTAGGTGACATATTTCATGTTTTATTTATGCCCCCTTAGAATAAAAATCAAGCATTGCTTCTTTCCCTAAAAATCTACTATTTGAATGCTATTTGGTTATTCAATTCATGGGTTAATGCTTAATATAATGATTTTATTATGCTTACAAGTTGATGTTCTTTCTCATATTCTTGTTCCACTCCTTTCATTTTGTCTATTAGCAAGTTGCTAATAGAGGATTTCGGTACACCATTATGTCAAAATCTCCCATGCAGATTAGTGTTCCTCTAATTTGGTTTTAGATCCATTTATCTAACTTATAAGGTGTTTTTATGCTTAGTTTTGACTTCGGGTTGTCAGTGGGCTCATTTTATCCTTTTTTGGTTCCTTGATTATCTATAGGAAGAGGTAGTGTTTTGAAAAATATCAACTTTTTGAATCTCAACGTTTCACACCCCTTGCATCTCTGTTTTTCACTATTCACGTGGGATTTTCTTTGAGTCCCGCACCATTTGTGTAGGTTTCATGTGTAAAACTTGCACAACCTTTTGGTGCACCTGTTACATTGTTTTTATGTGCGATTCATGCAAACCTTAGTTTTGGTAGATATGTAAATTCCAATTCCATGCAATTGTCTTAATTAGAGCTCACACGACCCTATTCAAATTGATTGTTTTAGCATTAATTCGTTGTGTTATGAAGTTTCTTAGGTAGTTTCAATTTTTCAGAAAGTATTGATTATCCTAATTATGTTGTTTAGTTTGATATGATTAGTAATTAAAGAACATTGTAGGTAGGGAATGTAATCATTATTTCAAGTACTTATCACTTTTACAATTCTTCACTTTATTTTGCATTTACATTTTCTTTAATCTTTGCCACTATTTAGTTGTTGTTTTATTTATTTGTATTGCTAAAAACATTAAAAAATATATCTATATCAAGTATAATAAAATCCTTTATTTATGTAGTTATTTCTTGCAATTTTTTTTTTACTTTTCCTCAACTTTAATTCAACAATTTATCTCTAACATTCACTTCAAGCATTTGTCAATTTTGTTATAACTCACTTGTACACACAAATGAAGGGCCTAAAGGATTTTCTATTGGAGCATGCCTTGGACTCACAAGTGACCTAATTTGGTGAATAAAAAATGATTAGAAATTCAAAATACTTTTTTTGGACACTTTAAATAAAAACAACTTGGTTCATTATGCCAAATATAACCTTTTAAAAAGAAAGAAACTTAATAACCAACTTAGTTCCTCTCTTGAGGGCACACAATAATTTATAGTTAGGTTAGGATTGTAGGGATAGGAATCCAAATATCCACACAATTTTTTTCATACAAACACATTTGTTCTTCTAGGCCTTATATCGAATGTGCTTTACTAGTACAAGGAGCATGCTCTCTTTTGAGTGTTAATGATTAGGTCAAGATTTATAGGCAACATGTGTGAGGGGGATCATCTATGATCCCAATGTAAACGAATTAAAAAAACATGAATGGGGGTTAGGAAAAATGCTCGATAACCAAGTAGAAGATTTAGCGATTTATTTTGGACTAAAACTCATTAGAGAAAGTACGAAAGCGGAAAATTGCAGTGATAGGTGACTCTAAATTGATAATCAAAGGGATTCAAATACTA
This sequence comes from Picea engelmannii, assembly GCA_009831015.1. Lineage (NCBI taxonomy): Eukaryota > Viridiplantae > Streptophyta > Pinopsida > Pinales > Pinaceae > Picea > Picea engelmannii. The sequence goes on from ML785158.1 coordinate 97,445, forward strand.
AGTTTTAATAAGCATCCTAGCCTACAACAAATATATCTGGGAATTTCCTATGAGGAATAAAAGTTTCTTCATGTTGAATATTAACACATTCTTCAGCAACACAATAGTGTGGCTGACTCTCTTACTAAAGGGTCAAAACGTCTAGAGTTGGGGAGATTAAAAAGGAATGGTGAATTAATTTCTCAACCCCCTCAAGAAAAATAAGGGTACTTCAAAAACATGGGTCGATTTGACCTGAATGTCATTGTCACTCATGATTACATCAATAGCTGGACAATTTTCTTTCACCTGCCTCATCAAGTCAAATGAACCCACCACTTGGCACATGCATCCTCTCTTTATCACCTAAAGATTGATTTAGGCCAAGGTAGAAAATTAGGTATGAAGTTGTTTGAGTACCTTCCCAGAACAAGAACAGTTTACAACATATATATGATTATTTCCAAGTACAAACATGCAATTGATACCTCCTAAAGACACCGGACAATATAAGTTGCAATGGTCGTTGTAAATTTGCAACAATAAAAAATGATATAACAACAATAAACAATTTATAATAAAATCAACAATTAGTTCTCATAAATTCAAAAATTGACCATGAAAACTTAGCATACATCCACTACAATAATATCAAATTGTCTAAGGAAGTTTCTGAACAAGTTAAGCCACCTTTACAAGAGTGTATGCAACAAATTAGAGTGTTATCACAAGGTTGTAGCAAACTTTGTAACAACAACAAATTATCCAATGAGTTTGCCAATGTTAGTGTTAGTTAGGTTAGTAGAATGTTGAAGAGAGTTGAAAGAAATATTTTGTTGATTAGTTCACCATGAGAAAGATTTAAAACCAGTTCCTTTTTAAGGGTCATGGAGTATTATAAGAGAAAATGAAACTAATCTTGAATGATGGCCTATTTGAAACCATGAGGTAGGATTCAATCTTAAGGTGCTAGCACATTAGGGCCTTAGGTTTTGAATCTTGAGGAGAAGGATTTCTAGGGTGCAAGCACATTTGGGCCCTAGAAACTATTTCTCCCTTCTTGTACCTTCAACTAGGTCAAAACCAAAAGTCTAGGGATAAAATACTAAAGTGCTATCACTTTAAGGTTTTAGGGTTCTGACCCTAGCAAGGATTCTTTCACAATTTTTGGAAAAAAATACCTTGTGAGAGGAAGAAGCAATTATGTTCCTCTCTTAGGGTTTCACCAAGCAAAACATCATATCATAATAAAGCAAATTTATCATGAAACATTAATAGCATAAGAATAAATTGCAAAAAATTCACTTACTTCATGGAAGAAACCAAGAGATAAAACCCTAATTGCATAAATTTCCATCCAAAATTAGAAAACCCATCCACAACTGATCCTCCAAGCATAGTGCATGAGTAGAAAAGAGCTAGTAACCCTTAGAGGGAAAACATTTCAAAATTCCTCTCACAAATGGTGAGAAAATATGATCATCAAATGAAATGTGAGGGTGGCCTTTTTATATGAGGTCACCCTAATACAATTTTTCCACATAATTTTTTAAAAACATAATTAAAGTGGGGTTGACCCCTTAATTTTCCTCTAACAATATGCCAAAATACAAAAATACATAAAAAAAAACCCTAAAAAGGGTGACATTATGTGCTAGAAGGGTGGTGTCGTACTAGGAGAGGGTGACATCATGCCTCCAAAGGAAAATGTTTGGCCTCCAAAGGCTAAGTGGCATCCTTCGGGGGTAGAGTGTGAAGTGAGGTGTTTTCTCACCCAAATCCATGCCAATGATCTTCGGTATCCATCCATCCATCAAACCCTAGCCAAGAATATGACGTCAAGGGATAGAAGGTGACGTCAAGGGTCTCCAAAGGTCACATCCGACGATGAGAGGGATGAAATCACATATACAATTGATGTCAAGGCATCTTGTAATGCAACGTCCTCTATCCTCAATGCATAAAAGATCAGGGGTACCCTTCCCACCTTGTGGGGCTTCCATCCCATATGTGTAGCGATCCAGAAATGCTCAAACCAATCCCATATGTCTATCATCCAAGGTCCTGAGAATGTGAGAGACACTTTCTAAGGGTGGTGAGTATTTGTATGAAACACTAATCTCCATGACATGTGTCAAAGTTCTTCAATAAAGAAACAACATCTTGAGTGCAATCCCAAGACATCCCTCAAGAACCATGGCAGGGGCATCTAAAACAAGCCAAAGTATAAAACATGGTTATCCATAGTTCATAAGAAACATTGTCCTTAAAACATACGAAGTGAGCTACAACTTAAGATATAAGCCATGTAATATAATTCACCTCAATATCCGCTTCAATCATCACACCATCCAAAGACCCCATGTGAATTACCAAGTTTAAGTATGGGAGGGCCTTCATCCAACCCTATTAGGCGTGTGACCTAGACAAGAAATAAAATAACCCGATTAGAGGGCTATGTCCTAAGAGTGATAAGGGAGAGTAAAAACCCACCAAGAGTAAGTGTGAAAGTGATATGGTTTAGGAATTACTTCATGTCTTGTGGTGTTAATCCATCTCTATCAACACCTTTGTAAAGGATGTTCTTGCTCTTGATTTACCCAATATTTGCATGCCACCTTTTTCCAAACCCCTTTATTATCCATCTTTCCAATCCTCGCTTCTTATATTATATTTGCTAGTCCCCTTTAAAAGGTTTCAAGCTTTAGCATTTCTCTTTTGGGATCGGGGAGAGCAATGAATGAGTAGAGCTCAAGTTGGATTGAATTTTGGTGGTCCTTCTTTTCTATGTTCAATTTATTTTCTAGCATCATTTTCTTATTCTTTTATAGTAGCTGGGAAACAACCTCTGGGAATTAAGCCCCTCTTCTCATGAGAGAATGGACCATAACTGAAGTTTAGTATAATATGAGAGGATCCATGATGGAAATTGTTAAGTATGATTGGGAGCATAATGTTACCCTTGGGAGGGCCCCCCAGTTTTACCCCTTTTCCCTAGGTGGTGACAACACATGACTAGGGCATAATAAGCCGACCACCAAGGTGAAACAAGGAAATTGACACAATTTACCAAACCATTGATCCAATATCCAAATTCAACCAAAGATCCTCATCCACATGCCTAGAAAATTAAGCACAACACTTCACATGAAAGAAGGACTAGCATACCTCATTGGGACAATAACTTACCATCTCCCATACTTTGGGTTGCTTGAATGTGATGATCCTTGGTTGATCTGTGCTAGGAGGAAAATGAGGGGGTTTGTTAGGCTTCCATATGTGGACATGTTGATCATCATCATCATGGTGTATATCATGTTCTCCATTGCAGGCCTCGAGACATGATCTCCTCTAGTTACCCCTAGGCATGGGGGGCTAACATTTGGATCCAACATGGGGACATGTGCTCACCGTAAAGCGCATGAGAACCTCAACATATATGGTTTTCCAAGACCTACAATCCTACACCCACTTCAACCAAAAAATCACTTTAGAAGTCTCTCCCGGTGGATGTGATCCGCTTGTTGTCAATGATAATCCAAAACCATGCTTGAAAATAAAATTTTCCTTAGCTACAAAATGATAAAGCAAGACATTAAATGTAAAACGAAATTTCCTAACATGTATTCATTATTTGCAAATAAGAATTCAATATGTATATGCAAGAAGATGCAACTATACTAGCATGATATGCATTATGCAACATATATACAAATGAAATTCAAGATGCAAATGCCTACCCTACCTACTCTAATCTATGTTAGTTCAAGAAGTCAAGTCTCTTCCCTGTGACGGGGCTTGAGAAGGGACCCACTAATTGGTAGTGGATGCCTCCTTCCCTGCAATGTGGATAGGTAATAGGAATCATTGACAAAATTATTTTCAGTCTTGTAGGGACCCAACCAAAATTTCTCAAACTCCTTTCGTGTATCAGACTGGCCCTTCCTTGTATCCCACTCTAAGACCAAATCTCCTTGTTTTTCATCCCCTCCTTTAAATTTGATTTCTTCTTGTATTACCCTATTATATTTCTTTGAGGGAGGGGGTGATATTTTCATTGTAGAACATCATCTTGGATCATTCTAATCAATAAATCCTTATCAAATTTCTTCATTATTTTGATGGAGTCAATTTCCTTACCTTTGTACTTGTGTAGTTGTTGCTGGTAATCTTCCTTCGTATGCCATTCTATAGCATTGAAATATTCTTCTTGGGTGAAAGGGAGGTCATCTAGGAAAAACTTTGGAAGACACTTCTTGAGTGCTTCAGGGAGTTCCCCTATTTTAGGGTCAAGGTCAATCTCTTCAACATGATTCTTTTCCATGGTTAATTTGGGAAGGTGGACATAAATATCATCACCATAGGTATAGTAGCATAGGTCAAGTCCATCTGCAAGGTACCACCCAACATTGCAACAAAATTTCTAGACAAGAGCATTCCCCATACATCTAGGACAATTATGACCACAATGTCCAGTAGGAAAACTATTTCGGGATATCGATTGAGGCTGAAATTCACTTTATCTATTACACCATGTGCGGAAATGACCCTAGATTCAATATTGCACACATTTTTGTAAGGCCTTGTGGTTTCCAAACCCAATTTCCTCATTACCTTCAAGGACATAATATTTTCACCCGCTCTTGAGTCAAGCATACAACTATTCAAGAGTTTATATTTTATTTGCAATGAGATGAATAACGATGGGTTCTCATCATATTGTGGTCTAAAATGGTTAGCTTGCAACATTATAGGAGGGTCCATAGGTTCACCTTGTACTTTAAATAAATTCTCAACTTTTCTTTTCATCGAAGGAATCTTATTGATATCTTTTAGAGGTACAAGTGCATTTATCTTTACCAATACATTGTATATGCCAATATTCAAGGTAATATCACTCGTCTTTGGTAAAGTGGGACTAGGAGGAGGATTTATTGTTGGTGTAGGAGGTCCTTGTTGAGGGGGCTTAGGGTCACTGGGTGGAGCTTGTGGTGCACTTCTTCGTCTTGAGTATACTTGCAATTCCTTCTTTCTAAGTCTCTCCCTTGATTCCTCATCAATATTGCTTGTGATATCGATCCTATCCCTCATGGATTCTTCCCTCTTTCCTTCCTCAAGTTGTTTAGGTGTGATATTGAGGCATACTTGAGGAGATATTGCAAGGATATGATTTATAGTATCAAAGGCATTCATTTGATAAGATTCCTCATTATTCATTGGGAACTCATGTTCCCAATGTGTATCCCCACAAGGTAAACACCAAGGAGTATCATCTACAATGTTTGAGGGGGATAGAGTGTTGGGAACCTTTTGTTCATTAGGAGCTTGAGGTCTCCATGTCTAGCTAGGATTTTGAGGTTGCCCCCTAAAAGCAGGCTTGGGGGCTTGTTTCCGTGACCTCTCCAAATTAGTGATCTTGTTCATCATGAAGGTTTGGTTCTTGGCGAGGTCATTTATAACCTCTTCAATTTGTGCTCATGGAGTGCTAACATCTTGAGTGGACTCAGCATTTTGTATTATCCTTGGTTTGGTATTGTTATATTTTCTTAAAATTTTCAAAGCAATAGGATTACCAATATATTTAGATATTCTTTTAAAATTCAATAACCATATACTATATAATAAAATATGAGTAGCATAAACAAGCACAAGAAGACACAAGATTTATCCCAGGAAAACCCCAAACCCGGAGAATAACCTAACCAACCTTTCTTAGATAGATTCATTTTGATAATACAATCAAACCATGAAAAATATCTTCTTCACAAGAGAAAACTTGATACAATACTATTGCACCAATAAATATAGAGCACCAACAGTTTCAACAACAACATCATATAAAACTAGCGCACCTCTTCCCAGAGATAGCATACAAGAGAAACCACCACTAGAAAAACCAAGAGCCCTAGTTGCTACAGATTTGTGTCTTCTCCTTGCCTCAGACTTGCACCTTCTTCTTGAGTGAGATAGTTGAGTGAGTGAGTGTGTGTGTACAAATAAGCAAGATGTCACCTTATTTTTATTCTTCAAGTCACTTTAGTTGGGGCCGACTTATTCTCTGGGAAATTCTATTTTCCCTTTATCTTTTCTTATGGGACGACTTCTCTTCGGGGGTGTTCTTCCACTATTCAATGGTATTCCTTTGACTTTTGGAATCTTCTTCTCTTCTAAGAAAGGTTTTCTAGGAGGAAAATACCTTTCAAAACTACCAAAACATGAACACTCCATATTAACTAGGGAGGCATTCTTACAAGAAGTCTTCTTACCATAGTCTTAAGACTATCCTGCAATCATCTAGTAGCCCCACAACTACTACCATGTTGCTTGGTAGCACAAAATTATAATCTCATGACTATATTGTAATCAACTAGTAGCATACAATTACCACCATGCAATCCAACAATCAACTAGTATCAACAAGCTACTACCATGCTATCCAACAATCAACTAGTATCGCAAAGATACTACTGTATTGTCACGACTACATAGAAATCAACTAGTAGCACACAGATACTATCATTCTATCCAGTAGTCTCCATGACTATGCAACAATCAACTAGTAGCACACAACTACTGACATGCCATCAACCACAATCATAATATGCATTCAACTAGTAGTTGAAAGTATATTACCATGCAGTCCAATAATCTCCATGACTATGCAACAATCAACTAGTAGCACAAAACTACTACCATGACATCAACCATAGTCATAATCTGCAATCAACTAGTAGTTTCAAAGATACTATCGTGTAGTGCAATAGTCTCAATGACTATACAACAATCAAATAGCAACACACAACTACTACCATGCCATCAACCATAGTCAAAATATGCAATCAACTAGTAGCTTCAAATCTACTACCATGAAGTCCAATAGTCTCCATGAATATGAAACAATCAACTAGTAGCACACAACTACTACCATGCCATCAACCATAGTCATAATTTGCAATCAACTAGTAGCTGCAAAGATACTACCATGCAATCCAATAGTCTCCATGAATATGCTATGTTGTTTCTTCTCTCCTGTTAGTCTCATTCACACCCATCTACTGGGAAAGACTACTACATTACTCCCTCAGTCACTCCACATGAATGATATGGGAAACACTTTTCCAAAAGGGAAGCCTGCTGGAGGAGAAATATCACACCTCCCTCTCAAGGAGGGTGGACATTCTACATCATGCCAAGATTGTCTCTGAAGTACTCATACTTCACTCTAGATAGAGTCTTGGAGAGAATGTCCACTATCTTCTCATTTGTGTATATGTACTAGAGCTCCACTGCTCCTCTCTGCACCATGTCTCAGATGTAATGGTATTTTATCTCTATATTCTTTGACTTTTCATGAAATATTGGATTCCCTAAAAGTTTCACACAACTTTGATTATCACAATATATCAAAGTTGGCTTCAACTCTAGATCAAATAACCATGCAAGCAACTTCTGAAGCCACACTGCTTCACAACTTGCAACACTGGCTGCAATATACCCTGCCTATGTTGTATTGAGTGCCACTGGCGTATTTTTTTTTCTCAACCATGAGATCATACCTGATCCCAAATTGAAGCAACATCCTCATGTTTTTTTACCGTCCACTGCACTCTCTTCCCATTCAGGTTATGTATAACGTTGTAACTTGACTTCACAATTTGAGACATATCTAAGCCCATATCCAATTGTACCATGCAGATACCTCAACACATGCTTTTCTATTATCCAATGTACATGTCTGGGCTCAACCTTGTACTTACTCAAGGTGTTCATTGCAAAGCACATGTCTGACCTAGTGTTAACCAGGTACATCAATGATATGATCAATTGCCTGTACATCGTGGGATCAACCAAATATGAATATGAACCACTCGAGAGATTCAAATTTCATAACCATAGGTGTGGCCATGGACTTGCATTCCATCATCCCAAATATCTACATGATCTCAACTGTGTATTTTCCTTGGCTAAGGAAAATCTCATCTTTCCTCTGCCACACCTCTAATCCCAAGAAATAGTGCATCAGACCTAGATCCTTCATTTCAAACTATGAAGTGAGATCCCTCTTGCACCCATCTATGAGATTCTCATCTCCTGTAAGAAAAAGGTCGTCCACATATAGGACCAAAATCAATGGGAAACCATCTTCATCCTTGTAATAAAGGTTGGGATTTGCATCACTCTTGGTAAACCCTAAGCTGATAAGATAATTGTCTATTCTGGAATACCATGCCCTAGGTGCCTTCTTAAGTCCGTACAAATATTTATTCAATCTATAGACATGGGACTCCTTCCCATGGATTAAAAAACCTTATGGCTTCTCTATGTACACTTCTTCCTCAATAACACCATTCAAGAAGGTTGTCTTGACATCCATCTGGTGTAATTTCCATACCATAACATAAGTAATAGAAATAACAGATCTTATGGAATTGTACTTTTCTACTGGAGAAAATGTCTCATCGTAATCTTCTCCCTCTTTCTGGGAGAATCCTCTAGCCACAAATCTGACTTTGTACTTTTATATGCTTCCATCTGTAGCATGATTGATCTTGTAGATCCACTTGGAAGTCACTACTGACTTCCCTTATGTTCTCAGAACCACTTCCCACACATCATTCTTCATGATGGATTGATACTCTTCCATCATGGCATCCTTCCACACTTGTTGCTTAACAAATTCCTCAAAATTGGAAGGTTTTGATTCAATGATTTCACTCATCAACACTACATAGCTAGAAAACTTGTGTGGTCTCTTTCTCTCTCTAAAAGAGCCTCTGGGAGTTGCATGTCCTTCAACTTCCTTCAAAGTGTTCTGGTGCCATTTTTGTCTCTTCCTAGTAACTGTAGCTTCTTTGGGTGGATCTACATGTCTCTTTGGCTCTACTGTCTCGTTCTGATCTTATAGAATGAGTTATTTTGGAGTAGAGTCAACCATTACTGCATCCCTTTAATCCTCCCTCTCCTCTCTATCCTCATCCATTTTAGACTCCCTATATTTTATGAAGGCTTCTCCTTCATCAAATTTAACATCCCGATTGATTTCAATCTGTCTTTTTCTGGGGATGTATATTCTGTAATCCTTCGAAGTCTCACTGTATCCAATGAAGGTTCCCTTCTTTCCTGAAGGCTCCAACTTCATTCTCTTTTTCTTGGGAACATGAATGTACACTGGACAACAAAAAAATATCAGGTGGTTGATTTCTGAATTCTTTTTGGTGGATACTTCTTCTGGTGTCTTGTTCCCCAATATCTTATGAGTACTTCTGTTATGGACATATACAGTTGTACTAGATGCTTCTGACCATATGTGCATGGGTGAGTTTTGGTCATAGACCATCTCTTTAGTTGCTTCTACAATTGATCTATTGTTTCTCTATGCAACCCCATTATGTTGGGGGTTGTAGGGAGTTGTCAACTCTCTCTTAATCCCTGCTTCTCTGCAAAAATAATTAAATTCGTTTGAGGTGTATTCACCTCCTTTATCCGACCTCAATATTTTAATCTTACTTTGATCCAAAATGGATCTAGGAAGCCTTAAAAATCAAAGTTCTCAGAATCAGATGAAACCAATGCCATTGCATTGGGCTCTTTGTGACGATTCCAACCATAATTTTTTTCTTAAAATGGACACTATATTCAAAATTTATCGCGATCTAAAGATCAGGTCAAAGAAGAAAAAATTCAAAGCCTAAGTCAACATGTCAAATTCAATGATGATGTCAGAAGTACGTCATGGTGATGTCAGCATGGCATCATGGTGACGTCAACATGATGATGTGGCAACACCAGGAGTTGACACATGTCAATCAAATTCGACGTTTTCGGGCTGAGTTGGACCAATACGTAAGTGACATGTGCCACTATACAAAAGTGACACGTGGTAGGGTGACACGTGGCAGTATAGATGTTGATGTGGCACCGTACTAACGATGACATGACAGTCCGTACGGATGACAGATGGCAGCTGACTTGCAGGGTGACGTGGCCATACAGATGACATGCGACAGTCCGTACGATGACGTGGTAGTCGTACAGATGACACGTGGCAGTCTATACGATGATTGTGCGAGATTACTTGGTGGACAGTGACTGGCTCTGGCCAATGGAGAGGTGAAATGTGGCCCAATGAGGAGGTGCCACGTGGCACCTTCTGGAAGGCCAAATCTGGAGGTTATCACCAAATCTGACAAAGATCCTCCAAATATGGCAAAATCTTGCTAAATCTGGATAATTGGCGCTAAGTTTGGAAATTGTCCCTAAATTTGGTGGAGTCTGGCTTATTTAGCAGGTCACATAAATCGAGAAAAAATGTTTTTTTGGCATGAAAATCGAGACTGTATGGATATGATAGGGTGCAACACTGGGAATCGTGCCGAGGGGAGGTCCTGAGGGAATGTTCAGAAGAAGGTCGACTTTATACTCAAAAGTTGTAGAATTTTGAGGGGAGTCTGAATAAGAATTATTTTTTTGCATCCGAGTAGATGAAGAAAAAAGTTCTTCCAGATCTCAAGGTGTCGAGCCGAGCATAACCGACTTCATACTCAAAAGTCTCATAATTTCCTGTTCCATCCAATGGTGATGTATGTTTCTATCCAACAGTTGCATATATGAAAGGTGGTTTCAAGAGCTGTTATGTAAGCCTTTATTTTTTATTCTTAAAGCATTGAATATTAATAAGAAGCGTTACCCACTGAGACAAAGGCCCGAAGACATAGGCAAACTTGTGTCGAACTCTGTTATCAAGCTTGGTGTTATGGTTTGTTGTTTTTACTTCTTATATGGCTACAACTTCTTTTTAGTAAGATTCTTCTCTTAATTCCTAAATGGTAAATCAACTCATGTATAAACTTAAACAAAGTATTTAAAAGATCATTTTCGGATCAAGGGGTATTAGAGAAGGTTGATAGTTGGTTGTTTGAGTTTGCATGATTATCAGGGAAAAGCTAAGTCATGGTGAAGTAGAGCTTGTATAAGGAGATCCTGATATTGGATCAAGAAAGAGGACATCTAAAAGTGAGAAGATGGCATCAAAAGAAGGTCTTTCTCAAAATGAAAGAGAGTTTCAAAGAACTTTCTTTTCCATGTCAAAGATGGTAAAAATGTTGTATGATGATTAATTGGAACGGAAGAGATTGGTTCAAGGGGAATATTCAAATCAAGCCAAAAGTGAAGAAGGAGAGGATCCTCCAACATCTCCTCCTTCACCTCCTTCATCTCCATCATATTCTTCTTCTTATTCAAGTACAAGTTCAAATTCTACTGCAAGAAAACATTCTCATAAACATAAGCTTGATATGCCATTACTTAAACTTAATGTACAATTTGTTTTTCCTATGTATGATGGCGAAGTTAATGCTGAGAAACTTGATAACTGGGTTAGACAGATGGAGGTATATTGTAATGTGCAACAAATCAAAGTTGAGGCAACCAAAATCAGATTGGCATCACTTCATCTTGAAAGCACAACTCTCATCTGGTGGCAAAGTAAGATGCAACATGGAACTCAACAAGTTGGTAAGATTTTTCCATCATGGCATGATTTTATTTCCACACTTAGAAAACAGTTCTATCCTTTGGGGTATAAGGAAAATGATTTAATTGAATGGAAATGTCTTAAGTTAAGAAAATGAAAGTTAGTGAAGGAATATATATATGAATTTCATAAGATGGCTTCGATGTTATATGTTCAATTAACTACACAAGAAAATCTTATGAAGTATATAGGAGGTTTTCCTGCTTATATTCGTAATACCGTGTTTATGTTTGGACCTACTAATATTGATGAGGTCTATGTTCAAGCAACGTATATTGAAGCAGGAAAAACCATAGTTAGTGTATCATGGGAAACATCTTCAAAGAAAGATGGCAAAGGCAAAGGGAATGGGAAGAAAGCAAATTCAGCAACATTGAAGGAAGAGAAGCTCTGTTGCAAACATTGCAAGAAATAAGAGTACGATGATGAACATTGCTGGAAATTGCACCCAGAGAAGAGACTAATGTGGTTCAAAGAGAGGAAAAGGAGGCAAAGATTTGCAACAACAATAGGACCAACATACTTGGGGTATGATTCATGTGATGAGTCTAATATCACAACAATTGGTTTGACAGGTAAAATTGGTGATGATTTTGATTCAAGAATTAAAGTGTTTCATATAAGGGTCATAATGAAACATACTAAGATCAATACATTGATAGATAGTGGATCTCAATCTAACTTAATTCAAGAAGAAGTGGTTAATAAATTGGGATTAAACATTAAGATGCATCACAAACCCTAATCACTAAATTGGATAAGCAAAGATCATAAATTTCCCATAACAAAGCAATGTTTAATTAAGTTTGGAATTACATCTAAGTATGTGGATGAAGTAACATGTGATGTGGTGCCACTAGAAACATGTTGAATGGTCTTAGGAAACCCTTATTTATATGATCACAAATAAATATTCTACAGGGAACAAGATCAATATCACTTAACTAAAGAATGCAATGAATATGTTGTACATGCTCATCACATAAAAGCAAATCAATCTCTTCTAACAATGGAACAATTAAAGAAGGCAACTTATGCAAGCAATACACCTATAATTGTTCTAAGTAAATTAGTTGATATTCAAGATAAGTTAATGTCGTGCAAGCACACCAAACATATGGGTTCAGTTTCAGTCATATTTATGATGTTATCGCTGCTAATGTTTTCTACGTGGATGGTAGTGAATTCAGTAAGATGTGAACGAGTTCAAATGGCTAACAATATGCTTTCATTTGCCATGGTTATTATGCAATTGATTATGATGTGACATGTGCACATGACAAAGTTTAAAGACAAAGCACAAGTGGGGAGGCCTATCCCACACTTGATGAATGGTTAATATCCTTTTGGAGGACTAAAAGGTCTTATTGGGGAGGAATGATCCAAAATGGATCTAGGAAAGACTAAAAATCAATGTTCTCATAATCAGACGAAACTAGCGCCATTGTGTCTGGTGCGTCGTACCGATTTCGGTCATATATATATTTTTTTCTTCTGAAAATGGGCATTGTATGCAGAAGTTATCGCTATCTAAAGACCAGGTCAAACAAGAAACAAGTCAAAGTCAAATTCAATAGTTCAAAGTCAACAATGATGTCAACAATACATCACGATGATGTCAGCATGATGCCATGCTGATGTCAACATGCTGACACGGAAGCACCAGGAGTTGACACGTGTTAGTCAAATTTGACATTTTCGGGTTGAGTTGGACCAGTACATAAGTGACACATGGCACTATACGAAAGTGACATGTGGAACCATATGGATGTTAAAACATGGCAGTAAGGATGTTTATGTGGAAGTACAAATGTTGATGTGGCAATATTGATGTTGACATGGTAGTATAGATGTTGATGTGGTAGGGTGACATTTGGCACTGTATGCATGTTGATGTGGCACCATACGGACGATGACATGGAAGTCCGTACGAATGACACATGGTAGTATGAATGACACATGGTAGATGACTTGCATGGTGACGTGGTCGTACGAATGACATTTGGCAGTCCATACGATGACGTGGCATCCATACAAATGACATGTGGCAGTTCGTACGATGATTGTGTGGGATGACGTGGTAGACAATGATGTGGCTCAAACCAATGGAGAGGTGACACATGGACCAATGAGGAGGCACCACGTGGCACCTTCTGGAAGGCCAAATTTGGATATTCTACCAAATCTAGCAGTTACCACCAAATTTGACGGAGATCCTCCAAATCTGGAAAAATCTCGCTAAATCTGGATAATTGGCGTTAAGTTTGGAAACTTTACCTAAATTTGGCGTAGTCTGGCTTATTTAGTCGGGCATGGAAATCAAGAAAAAATAGTGTTTTTGGCATGCAAATCGAGAATGTACGGATCTGAAGGGTGCAACATTGAGAATCGTGTCAAGGGGAAGTCACGAGGGACTGTTCAGAAGCAGGTAGACTTTATACTCAAAAGTTGCAGAATTTTGAGGGGAGTTTGAATATGGCTTCTGTATTTTCATCTAAGTAGTCGAACAAAAAATTTCTTCCATATCCCAAGGTTTCGAGCCAAGCATAGTCGACTTCATACTCAAAAGTATCAAAATTTCTTGTTCCAACTAATAGTGATGTTTGTTTCTGTCAAGAAGTTGCAGATCTGAAAGGTGGTTTCTAGAGATGTTATGTAATCCTTTCTTTTGTATTCTTAAATCATTGAAGATTAATAAGAATCCTTCCCCACTGAGAGAAAGGCCCGTAGATGTAGGAAAACTTGTGCCTAACTCTCTTATCAAACTTGGTGTTATGGTTTGTTGTTTTTACTTCTTATATGGCTGCAAATTCTTTCATTAAGCTTCTTCTCTTAATTCCTAAATGGTAAATCAAATCATGCATAAACTTAACCAAAGTCTTTAAAATATCATTTTCGGATCATACTTCCAGAGAGATTTTCTACTAAAGCCTTGAATTCTTGAAACTTGGTGAACACTTCATCTTTTGCTTTCAAGAAATAGATCCATGTCTTACGTGAGTAATCATCAATGAAAATGTCATAGTACAAAAAGTTACCTATAGAAGGCATTGTCATTTGTTCACATACATATGAATGTATAATTTCTGAGATCCCCTTGGATCTGTTGTCACTTCTTGAAAATATTCCATTGGCATTCTTGGAAAGTGTGCATCCTTTGCAAAATCCATCATGTTCTACCTAAATATCTGGTAGAACTGTAACCATCTTGCTCAAAATTGGTAATGTTATGTAATTGAGGTGAGAAAGTCTTCGGTGCCATAACTCACTAGAGCTGACATTGTTATGTACAAGGGCTTGTTTTGGTTGTCCCATAAATTTATATAATCCTCCTTATCGAACACCAATCACATTAGCTAAATCAATATTTGAACCCTTGGGCCACAGAATAAATTTGGACATCCACAAATGCTACTCTAAAGCCTTTATCTTCTAAAGTAGAAATAAAAAGAAGATTCTTCTTTAAGACTTGTACAAATAATACATATTTAATTGAGATAGAATTACCTGAACCAAGATGGTAGGAGGCTTCTCCTATTCATTTGACTACATGCTTGGAATCATCCCCAAGTTCCACCTGAAGGGAAAAACTCTTTCATGTCAACTTCGTGAGTGAACTTCTGAACCCGGTCATGTGCTTGGAAGCACCACTATCCACAAGCCAAATATCACTTCCTTGAGTGATAGTACTTGTGAGAGCCGAGACAAAGAAAAATTCTTCAACCTTTAATTATTTTGACTTCTTCTAAGGTGTGGACTCTTCCATATATGTTGTATGTGCATGATGTTTCCTCTTTCTTTTCTCATGAGTACATTGATAGGCATAATGTTCCAATTTTTACAAGTGTAACATCTGATTTTAGATACATCCTTCTTGTGGTTTGGTCTTATAGTTTTCTTTGGAATGGTATTTCTCCTTTCTTTCCTTTTCTTCACATGAGCAACAAAATCTTGGTTTTTTTCATCATTTGTCATCTATGATTTGGATATCAATCTAGATTCTTCTTGGCTACAGTTTGTCCACAACTTGTCAAATTTGGGCAACTTGCTTCTTGCACAAATTCCTTGAATAAATGGGTCCCAATAAGAAGGAAATCCATTAAGAGTAGTGGTCACAAGCTCTATATCGTCCACTAAATCTCCAATCACTTCTAACTGGTCCTTGATTTGTGAAATTCTCATGAAGTAATTTGAAACTATTTCTGACTTGTTCATCATCACATTTTTTATTTGATGCCTTAGGTTTAGCTTCCTACTGGTGTTCTTGCTTTCATATAGTCTATTTAAGGCATCAAATATCTCCTTTGGTGTCTTCAATTCTGATACATTGGGTATCAAGTGATATTTTATTGAATCTGTCAAGATCCTCTTGTCCTTGATTTCATTCTTCTTAAACTTTGCTTTGGCATCTGCTACTTCTAGTTATGGGATAACTTGCTTGACATGATCCAAAAAATCATTCTATTCTAGAATGAGGATTATTTTATGCTTCCATGATTTGAATTTGTCTGCTCCATCAACCTATCCTCAACTCTCATACTGGTAATCAATTTAATTGGTAGAAACCTTAGATTTGAAATTTGTAAAATTTCAAACTTCACCAAACTGCAATCTGAGAGGTGTGGCGAGTGCACTAGGGTTAGGAGAGTTTCTTTGAGGTGTATATAGTACCAAATTTTTTTAACAAGTTCTCAACGAGATTCAAAAAGGAATGTGTAGCTGCAAATCTCAGGATCTTTCCTTCCAGTGGTTAAATTGTTCTGAAGGTAACCAACTTTGATACCATGCTAGATTTTCTTAAATTTTTCAGAGCAATATGATTACTAGTATATTTAGATATTATTTTAACATTCAATAACCATATACCATATAATAAAATACAAGCATCATAAACAAGTACAAGAAGACACAAGAGTTATCTTGGGAAAACCCCAAACCCAGGGAAAAACCCAACCGACCTTTCTTAGATAGATTCCTTTTGATAATATAATTAAACCATGAACAAGATATTCTTCACAAGATAAACTGGATAATGAATAACCCATGATACAAGAATAGCACACCAATAAATATAGAGCACCAACAACTACAACAACAACATCATACAAAACCAACGCACCTCTTCCCGGAGATAGCGCACAAGAGAAACCGCCAACAAGAATAACCAAGAACCCCAGTTTTTGTAGAGCTGCAACTTCTCCTTGCCTCAGAGTTGCACCTTCTTCTTGAGTGATATACCCGAGTGAGTGATTTTGTGTGTACAAGTGAGCAAGACATCACCTTATTTATATCCTTCAAGTCACTTTAGTTGAGCCGACTTCTTCTCTGGGAAATTCTATTTCCCCTTTATATTTTCTTGTGGGTTGACTTCTATTCTGGGTTGTTCTTCCACTGTTCAATGGTCTTCCTTTGGCTTCTCGAATATTCTTCTCTTATAAAAAATTTGTCCACGAGGAAAATACCTCCCGTAGCTACCAAAACATCAACATGTATTGAGCTTAGCTCTCGGGGCATAGAAAGGTTCTAACTTGCATGATGAAATATTAGGCTCAATTTTTGCAACCATCTCTTGGGCTTCTTCAATGGTATTTGGACCATTTTCCTAGAGAAATTACCCAAAGTTTCCTATGAAAGCCTTGATGTAGAGGAAGAGAAGGTAATCTTTCCCAGGGTGATGATTGATAGGTATTTGTTGAAGCAACTTTTCAAAATTGGTATCAAATTCTCTAACAATTTCATTTTCCAACTTATTTATTTCAGTAAGTCACATAAACAATAGGTTTGGATCCTCTTTAGTACTATACCTCTTAAGAAACGTTTCTTCAAGTTGATCCATGGTATTAATACTCTTGTAGGCAAAGGAAGGTTTTAACCAAACAAGGAAATTTACTACAGGTGAGTTGTGAGGAACCCTTCTACTGTAGGCCTTATGAGGGCTAGTATACCTCCTTGAAATTTTTGGAGTCTCCAGATGATAAACCTTGGATCATCAAAGGAAGGTGAGGGAATCACCCTCAATGGAGTCGCCAGGTAAACTTGACAGATAAGAGATTCAGAAGAAAGTTTATGAAATATATATCGTTGAGGAGAATGACTCAATACTCCCTGACAATGGTTCCAAAATGTTATCGCAAGATTTGTACTTGTGAAAATCCCCACCTCAAGTCCCTAAAATATTTCTTAACTATGGAAGCTACTATCACCATCACCTTAGTAAGTACTTCCTTCGTTTTAGTGATGGAAGAGATCCACCACAAGGGAGAATTGACTTCAAGGGATCAAAGTAGAAAGTATGGTAGCCAAGCCTACCACCCCCTCTCTTGATCACCTAAAGATTGGTCTAGGTCAAGGTAGTAGAAGAGGTATGAAGTTATTTGAGTACTTTCCCGTAACAATAACACTTTACAACATATATATGATTATTTCCAAGTACAAGCATGCAATTAATACCGCTTAAAGACACTGGACAAGATAAGTTGCAATGGATATTGTAAATTTTCAGTAGTAAACAATGATATAACAACAATAAAATTTTTATAATAAAACAACAATTAGTGCTTAGAAATGCAACAATTGATCATGAAAAATTATCATACATCCACTAGAATAATATCCAATTGTCTAAGGAAATTTGTAAACAATTTAATCTACCTTTACAAGAGTCTATGCAACAAACTAGAGTCTTATTAGATGGATGTATCAAACTTTTGTAACATCAGAAAATCATCCAATGAGTTGGCCAATGTTAGTGTTAGTTAGGCTTGTAGAATGCTTATGATAGATGAAAGAAAGTGTTTGTTGATCAGTTCACCATGAGAAAGCTTTAAAACCAATGCCCTTTTAAGGGTCGTGGAATCTTTTAACAACAAATGGAACTAAGCTTGAATGATTGTGTATTTGAAACCATGAGGTATGATTCAAATCCTAAGGTTCTAGCACATTAGGTCCTTAGAATTTGAATCTTGAGGAGAAGGATTTCAAGAGCACAAGAACATTTGAGCCCTATAAATTGTTTCTCCCTTCTTGTTGCTTCAACTAGGTAAAAACCGAAAGTCTAGGGATAAAATCCTAAAGTGCTATCACTTTAGGGATTTAGGAGTCTAACCCTAGCAAGGATTCTTTCACAAATTTTGGACAAAATTACCTTGTGAGAGGAATAAGAACTTATGTTACTCTCTTATGGTTTCACCAAGAAAGACGTCTTAGCATAAGATGACAAATTTACTATGAAAAATTAATAGCATAAGAATAAATTGCATAAAATTCACCTGCTTCATGGAAGAAACCAAGAGACAAAACCCTAACTGCATGAATTTCCATCTAAAATAATAAAAAACCATCCACAATTGATCCTCCAAGCATAATTCATGAGTAGAAAAGAGCTAGTAACCTTTAGAGGGTCAAAAATTCAGAAGTTCTCCCACAAATGGTGAGAAAAGATGATCATCAAATGAAATGTGAGGGTGGCCTTTTTATATGAGGCCACCCTAATACAATTTTTCCACATAATTTGTTAACAACATAATTCAAGTGGGGTTGACCCCTTAATTTTCCTCTAATAATATGCCAAAATACAAAAACACATAATTAAACCCTAAAAAGGGTGGCGTCATGTGCTAGAAGGGTGACATCATGCAAGGTGAGGGTGACGTCATTCCTCCAAAGGAAAACATTAGGCCTCCAAAGGAAAATTGGTATCCTCTAGGAGTGAAAGAGTGTGAAGTGAGGTGTCTCCTCACCCAAATCGATGTCAATCATCTCTGGTACCTATCCATCCATCAAACCCTAGCCAAGAATACGACGTTAAGGGATAAAAGTTGACATCAAGGGCCTCCAAAGGCCATGTCTGAGGCTAAGATGGGTGAAATAAAGTATCCAAGTGATTTCAAGAGACCTTATACTGCAATGTCCTCCATCCTCTATGCAAAAAATACCTGGGGTACCCTTCCCATCTTATGGGGATTCTATCCCATATGTGTGGCTTAATGACTAGAACTGCTTGAACCAATCCCATATGCCCATCATCAAAGGTCCTAAGAATGTGAGATCCACTGTCTGAGGGTGGTGATTCACTGGATGAACCACTACTCTCCATATGATGTGTCAAATTCCCACAATAAAGGCACAACGTCCTCGGTGCAAGGTGAGAAAATCCCTTTAGAACCATGTCAGAGAATCCAAAATAAGCCAAAGTATAAAACATGGTTAGACAAAGTTCATAAGAACTTATAGTCCTTAAAACATACAATGTAAGATACAACTTAATATATAATACATGTAAGATAATTAACCTCAGTATCCCCTTCAAGCATCACAGCAGCCCAGGACCCCATGCAAGTTACCAAGTTGAAGTATGGGAGGGCCTTCATCCAACCCTATTAGGCATGCCACCTAGATAGGAAATAAAATAACCCAAGTAGAGGGGTAGTTCCCGAGAGTGACAAGGGAAAGTAAAAACCCACCAATATCAAGTGTCAAAGTGATATGGCTTAGGTATTACTTCATGGATTATAGTGTTAATCCATCTCTATGAGTGCCTTTGTGGAGGGTGTGGTTTCTCTTGAGCTACCAAATATTTGTGTGCCACCTTTTTCCAAACCCCATTTTATCCAAATTTCCAATCCATGCTTCTTATATTATATTTGTTAGTCCCCTTTAAAATGTTTCAAGCTTTAGCATTAATTTTTTGGGACCGGGGTGACCATTGAATTAGTAGAGCTCAAATTGGACCGACGTTTGGTGGTCCTTATTTACTACGTTCACTTTTGTTTCTAGCATACTTTTCTTATTCTTTTATAGAAGTTGTGAAATAACATCTAGGCATCCAATCCCTTTTCTCATGAGAGAATGGGCCATAGCCGAAATTATTTATAGAATGAGAGGGTCCAGGATGGAAAGTGTTAAGCATGGTCGGGAGCATAATGTTACCCTTGGGAGCCCCCCCCCCCAAGTATTATCCCTTTTCCCTTGGTGGTGACAACATGAGACTAGGGAATATAATATGGCCACCAAGGTGAAACAAGGAAACTGACATAATTTCCCAAAACAATGATCATTATCCAACTTCAACCAAAGATCGTCATCCACATGCCTGACAAATTAATCACAACACTTTGCATGAAATAAGGACTAACATACCTCATGGTGACAATAGCTTACCATATCCCATATTTTGGGTTACTTGAATGTGATGAGCCTTGGTTGATCTGTGCTACGATACAAATGAGGGGGGTTGTTGGGTTTCCATCTGTGGACATGTTGATCATCATCATCATGGTGTAGATCATGTTCTCCATTGTAGGCCTCGAGACATGATCTCCTCTAGTTAACCCTAGGAATAGGGGGGTAACATGTGATCCGGATTTTATGAGCAGAATGAAATGAATACATATTATTAAAATATGCTTAACACAAAATAACAGAGATACAATAAAACTTGTTTTCTATTCAATAAGGAAATAAGTTGAAATTGTAAAATGCAGCGGAAAACAAGCTTGTTGGAATGGTGGTGTCTTATCTCTGAGAAGAGATGTGACGGTTGTGCTCATTCGAAAGAAGATGATTAAAATGAGGCTCTGAAGGAATTTTTACAATAAACAAGAATGTCAAAAACCCTAGACATCCAAAAACATAACCCTAGGAGATGAAGCACCAAAAGTCATGTGGGCCCTGTTTGGGTAAGTTAGTACATCAACTTCCTCGGGTCGTAACTTTTGCATACGATCTTCGTTTTAGGCACACGATAGCCCGTTGGAAAGGTATCATCGAGGAGATTCATTTTGGGGGATCAATTATATCCTTTATATATCGTTGAGAAGCTCGATATGGAAAAAACTTCATTTAGGCCCTCAAAATGGCCCCAAAAGTTAAAAACTGCTAAAAATAGTAAATTGCCAGAAAATTGTTTTTTGCGAGTTGGAAAAGGTGGGTGGCCACTGATATCCACCTAGATAAATCCTCCTTCCTTAGGAAGAAATGGTCTCCATTTCATTGATTTCCCCCATTAGATGAGGAAATTTTTTCTAAATTTGGCCCTAGGTGAGCCACTTGCCTTGGTGCAGGAGCTGCCCTACTTTGATGACTCGATAAAGTTGGATCCTTTGATGTCGAGTTCCCTTGATCTGTGTGTCCACAATTTGATCATTGGATTCCTATTGCATGCAATCAGGGTTGAGCTCTATTGGTTTCAATTGCTCTTCTGTCTCTGAGGTGTCCAATAATGGTGGGAAAAATGGTCGAAGGAGAGCCATGTTGAAGATTGGGTATAGGCCAAGGAAAGGGGGAATGTTGAGCTCAAAATTATTGTCACCCACAACCTTGGTGATGGTGTATGACCCATAATGGAGTGGGCGAAGCTTCCAATTGGACCCTGTAAGGCGTTCTTTTTGCAAGTGCAACCAAACTTTGTTTCCCACCTGCAACTTATGCGACACCTGATGTTGATCATGTCACTGCTTGTACTTGGAATTAGAATTCTGTAGAATATCCTGAACCTATTGGCAGATGTGTTGGATCCGCTCAATGAACTGGGTGCCTTTTTCATCTTCTGGTGGAGTAGTGGACGATTCAATTGAGGTGGTCACCAGGGGTAGTGCAACATCCATGGGGCCCAATGGTTGGAATCCCAACCCCACCTGAAATGGGTTGTGGCCAGTTGAGCTATGCAGGGCTCAGTTGTACCTATGTTGGACATAGGGAAAACTCTCATCTCATGTGCGGGGTTTTTTTGAATTGTACATGCGCAGGATATGTATGATCATCTGATTGACAACCTCATTTTGGCCATCTGTCTGGGGGTGGAAGGAGGTGGATTTGGTGAGATTGGTATCTAGAAGCGACTAGAGGCTCGACCAGAATGTGCTGAGGAACCAACTGTCACGGTCTGAGATAATGGTTTGTGGGATCCCAAAATGTACCCATACTCATTAAAAGAAGAGCTTGGCAGTGTCTTATGCTGTGATGTTTTTCTTGCAAGCGACTAGAATCACCATCTTGGAAAAGCGATCAACAACCACAAAAACACAATCATTTACCCTCTTAGTGGATGGGAGGCCCGACATGTAGTCCATTGATATGGATTCCCACGGCCTATAAAGAGTAGCAAGAGGGGTGTACAGGCCCTGTTTCTTAGTGGTCAGTTTGACAATAGTGCAAATGGTGCAGGACATGATATACTTGTCGACATCTTGTCGATGGTTTGGCCAATAGAAATGTTTTTGTAGCACTACCAATTTCTTTTAAATGCCAAAGTGTCATGCCACTCGACTATAGTGAGCTTCCCAAATTAGCTTCACGTGCTCACTTGATGGAACGAAAAGATGGACCAGACGACACAAAAACCCATCTTGAAGATGGAAATTAGCGACCACTGAGTTAGTGCCCAACATTTGGTAGGTGGTGGAGAAGTCAAGGTCTGTTTCATAGAGGTGGGGCCATCTGAAGGTCTCATGGCCGCAAGAGTCTAGCACTGTGGTGAGTGCAATCAACAACTCGGTTGGTACTTCCTATTTTATACTTGATGTTTAGGTGGAACTGTTGTAATTATGTGGACCACTTCTGATGGAATTCATTATGCAATTTTCCTTGGGTTTTCATGAACTGTAGTGGCTTGTGATCAATGTGTATGATTGTCTCCTTCCCAAGAATGTAATGTCTCCATTGGCGACAGGCTTGCACAATGGAGTACATTTCTTTTTCATAAGTAGGGTACTTAGCGTCTCACTATGATATGCCATGGGGTGGTCGTGTTGAGTGAGAACGACGCCCACAACATAGTATGAAGCATCTGTCTCGATATCAAAGGGATGTTTTAGGTCCGGTAATGAAAGTACTAGGCATGAGCACAAATGCTTCTTCAAGTCATCGAAGGTTTGTTGTTGGGACAGTCCCGACACAAATTTTTCCTTACCACCACCCCTGGTTACTTGGCTGAGGGCCCATGCGGTATGAGAGAATCCCAACACGAACCTACGATAGAAATTGGTGAGGCCCAAGAAGCTCTGAAGTTCAGTGAGTGTGGTTGGGGCTGGCTAGTCACGAATGACCTGGATCTTGGCTAGATCCACATGCACACCATGCCGATCAATGATGTAGCCTAAGTAATGGACCTTGTCCATGCCAAAGGAGCATTTTTCCAAGTTTGCATATAGTTTGTGTTGTCGTAGGGTGTGCAAAACCTATTGAATATGATGGTTTCGCCCAAGTCTTGTTGTATATGAGGATGTCATCCAGATACACCACTACAAAATTATTGGTGAAATGTCGTAGGATATCGTCCATCATCCTCATAAAATTTGTTGGAGCATTTGTCAAACCAAAGGGCATGGACAACCATTCAAAAATACCTTCTTTTGACTTGAAGGCAGTCTTCCATACATCTGTCTGTTCTATTGGGACCTGGTGGTAGCCAAACTTCAGATCAATCTTACTGAAGTATTTTTCCCCCATGAGATGATCAAGGAGGTCTTCGATTCGGGGAATTGGGTACCGGTTTCGGACTGTGATTTTATTCATGGCCCAGTAATCAATGCAGAGTCTCCAGGTCCCATCTTTCTTCTGCACCAACATGATTGGACTCCCATAAGGTGATTAGCTAGGACATATGTGCCCCTTTTGGAGCAGTGCTTAGATTTTCCTCTTGATCTCCTAGTTTTCTAACAGAGAGCGGCAATAGACTAGCCCATTGGGTAGTGGTACGCCCGGGGTCGTATCGATGGGATGCTTGACCTGGAAGTGCAGAGGTACCCTGGTAGGAGAGGAGAAGATATCTAAGTATTCTTCCACGACCTTATCCACTTTCTTCTATTGTGTGGAGAGTTCGGCCGTGGAGGCCCGGGATGTGGCTACGATATTTCTCTCACTCTAAGAGAGATTCAAAAAGAAGACAAATTTCCCGGTCTGAGATATGACCTTCCTGCATTTCTTGGTAGAGATCAAGGAAATAACACTAGGAGGGACTGCCTCGAGTATCCTGTACAATTTCCTATTCAAAGTAATAATAACACTACAAGGCCTAGACTCATATACAACATGACGTTTCCATAAATAAGGTTGGCCAAAAAGAACATTACAAACTTTGATAGGAGATACATCACACAATACCTCATATTTGAATGTCTTGATGTCGTACAATAGTCGACACTATTGGTTGACGCAGAGATCGCTTCCTTGGTGGAACCATCCAATGGTGTAGGGTTATGGGTGTGTTGTTGTCAGCGAGGCCAGTCACTTGATGAACTCTGCTAAAATGAGGTTCTTCTAGCTACCACTATCAACGATGAAATGTAGTGGGGTGCCTTTTACCCACATCTTTGAATGGAAGAGGCGCTTGCCTTCTTCTGGCTCATCTGGTTCACCAGGATGGAGCTTGGTGGTAGAAATGGTGGAACTGGGTTTTGCACCAATGATTCATCATCCCCTTTCTCATTTAGACTCAGAGTCAGAACCTGCATATGATTCAGAGGCTTTCACTTCGACCACCAGCTACTTCTTTGAGCGACATTCAGTAGTGTTATGCCAAGGGCTCTTATGGAAGTCGCACCACTTCCTAGTATCTCTCTTTGTCTTTCCGGTGTCCTTCTTTGGTTGCAGATTGGACTAGTTGTCCTGATACTATCCATATTTTCTATGTCCTTTTTTCTATGGGTTGGGGCCACTCCTTCCTAGCTTTTGTTGTGAGGGGTTCCCATGCCCAAATTGTTGCATCTTTTGTTTGAGCTTCTGCTCGATTTTGATGGCATATCGGTAGGCCACACCTAAGGACGAGATGTCCATAAATTCCATTTCGGTCTATATGTATCTATGTAGAGCACCGTGATACTTGAGCACCATATGTCGCTCTGAATATTTGATACCCATATTGGTGCGCAAGGTATGGAAGATATTTGTGAACTCTTGAACTGCTTGGTCTCTTTCTTGCCGCAATGTGGTCCATTTGGTATACAAGTCGTCATAACTTCTGACATGATATTATTGTTCCTTAATAACATCCCTGAAGTATTTATAGGCGGACACAACTATAACTAGTGAGGGTTCCTCTGTTTCCTTTTTCTCAGAGAAAGTTTCCCACCAATATTTGACATAGGGAATGGCTTTGAGGAGCGCAAAAGTAATATTTTCTCTATTCGAAAATTTATGGATAGACAAATACCCTTCTAGTAGATTCAACCACTTGTCTATAGAATCTGTGTCTATATGAACTTCAAATATAGGAATATCGAAGTTGATTTATACCTTGAAGGGGGCAACACCTTCGATCAAGGAAGATGTGTCGCATGTTGGTAGTTGCCAAAGAATTTGCGTGAAACTATGCATCATCTCGTTCCTATATTGCGTGAGGGATTCCTCAAGAAACATTTTGAAAGGATCTATTGTCCCATAATATTTATTTTATCCTACCATGAGAGGTCACTTGGGCATGCAAGAGATTTTTTCATCAAGAGAAACAAGATCGAGACCCAATTATTTGTACCCTGACCTCGTTGGGGACATGCATTAAGACGACAAGGAGAAGACCGCTCTGATACCACTGATCTGGATTTTATGAGTAGAATGAAATGAATAAATATTATTAAAATATGCTTAACAAAAAATAACAGAGATATAGTAAAACTAGTTTTCTATTCAATAAGGAAATAAGCTGAAACTGTAAAATGCAGCGGAAAACAAGCTTGCTAGAATGGTGGCGACTTATCTCTGAGAAGAGATGTGACGAATGCACTCATTCAAAAAAATATGATTACAATGAGGCTCTGAAGGCATTTTTACGATAAACAAGAATGTAAAAAACCCTAGACATCCAAAAACCCAACCCTAGGAGATGAAGCGCCAAAAGTCATGTGGGCCCTGTTTGGGTAAGTTAGTACATCAACTTCCCGGGGTCGTAAATTTTGCATATGATCTCCGTTTTAGGTGCACGATAGCCCATTGGAAAGGTATCATCGAGGCGATTCATTTTGGGGGCCCAATTAGAGAATTTGGCTATAATTGAGAATCTCTATCCCAAAAAACCTTCATTTAGTCCCTCAAAATGGCCCTGAAAGTTAAAAACTACTAAAAATAGTAAATTGCCAAAATTGCCACAAAATTGTTTTGAGTGAGTTAGAAAAGGTGGGTGGCCATCGATATTCACCTGTATCAACATGGAAAACCTTCATATTGACTTTTCACTCAACATTGACCTCAAATAACCAATTTTAATATCATGAAGCAATTAGTAGGCAGTTTTGATACTAATCCCCCGGAAGGGAATAATACCACCCAAAAGCAATACCCTAGTTATTCGTAGTTGAAAAAGTTGTGAAGAACCCTTTCCAAAATAATAAGTATTAGTTAACCAGCAAGATACCGAGTCCTCCTCCCAACCATATAGTTCTTTCAATCCTAGAGATTAGTTCTTTCAAAAAATCTACATGAACTCCATAAACATTCACCTTCAATCTCACAACTACACATATGGAATTCCCAAGCTTCCTATGATTAAATGAGATGACATCCAACCCTCCACCAATGGTCCCTTTCAATTCCCTTGAACTAATGTCAACCACATACCCTATGTACAAAATGTGCCTTTACATTGTATTTCTTGTAACCTGTTTATGAGGGCCGAACAAAGCTATAGTATTGTTGATGGCATGGCCTAATCGCTTACCACCATGTTAGAACTTGAGGTTATTCAAACCTATCCTTCCTAATGGAAGGAATTGGTATTATTATTGCACTCTATTGATCCATTAGATTCACACCTATCAACCTTTGACTTCGAAAATGTTGAGCCAAGTCTTCTCACTTTCATTGTGTTTCAAATACTAGTCACTATTAGTACCCTCATCATACATTATTGTATAATTAACAAAGGTGCATCTAATTTCATCATGTTCACCATGGTTTGGCATACATAAGGATACCATGAAATAACCCCATCCACAATCTATTTTTTCCTACAATGGTCATCGTTCTAAACCTGAAGGACTCTTCCAAAATGTCCCATGTCAAATTGGTGGGAAATATGGTACTAACTAACATAGAACTTGTATACACCCCACTTAATTACAACATTATTATTGGTGTAATTATATGCATGCAATTAAGGTGATCACCTCCTTTTTATTCCACACCATCATGTTTCCCCATGAAAAAATGATCATTTCATTAGACCAACTTACATATTACAAGCCCACTCCATGGATCAACCAAGACAATGTCTTGTCGACCATCGACCCTAACCAATAACTCCCATCTTAAATAAATATGGGCCATGGAATATTCAAATAATTATCCTTTCTTGGGAATATCAATTTGCATTCCCCAATCCTCCCTTGGGATACTCTCCCATGTGCACCATCACATACTCTGTAATGTTCCAATTTTTGGATTCCCCTACCTTGCAGTCATAGGCGACCTTATGAGTTTATGTCAGCATGACTAGAGGAGTAAAATGAGGATAATAGTGAGATCGATAAATTTGGAGGATTTATATGGGGCTTAGTCTAGCCCATTCACCCTCTTTTATGATCGAGATCATTTCCGCACAATTCACTCTTGGTTCCATCTCATTTCGATGATTTCTGTAATTTCAGGTTATTATTGAGCATATTTTAATTAGTTACACTTAAGGTACTATTTTGAGCTTGTTTCTTGGAGAAATACCTCAGATTA
Source organism: Picea engelmannii (assembly GCA_009831015.1). Taxonomy (NCBI): domain Eukaryota; kingdom Viridiplantae; phylum Streptophyta; class Pinopsida; order Pinales; family Pinaceae; genus Picea; species Picea engelmannii. The sequence continues at coordinate 125,613 of ML785158.1, forward strand.
ATAACCCATTGGAACCTAGGAGAAAACATCTACAGGATAGGATGATGAAAAGTGACTTTCAGTGGCCGAAAAAGTCATAAAGGAGAGTTAATCACTTTTTGGAGTAAAAAGGTTCATTAAATTAATGAAGTGATTTTATTAGAACATATTAAAGATGAATTAAAAGTCACTTGAGGGGAAAAAGGTGAAAATGGGTATAAAAGAGAGATAGGGTCTCATATTCTCTCATTATGTTGATCACCATTTCACTTGTATCTTTGAGCTCTGGCAGCTTGAGTGTTTTGAGGGTTTTTGATCCGGATTATTTTCGGCACGAAATGAGAGCGGAGATGTAATAAAGAAATGCATAGAGATATGGCGGATATCCAATAATATAACATAAATGTATCATAGATGAAACCATAAACATGGAGATACAGTAATACACGATTTCTATTAATGAAAGAAATGTACAGAGACTGTAAAAATATAGAGTGAAAGACTCGTTAGAATGGTGGCAACTTATCTCTAAGAAGAGATGTGATGGCTACTCTCATTCACAAGAAGATGATTTTACAATGAGGCTCCAAAGGAATTTTTTATCATAAAGAAAATACAAAACCCTAACCCCGGAAGATGAAAAGCCAACAGTTTTGTGGACCTTGTTTTGGGTAGTTTGGTGTATCAACTTCTCAGGGCGTAACTTTGGCATACGATCTCTGTTTGGGGCACACGATATCTCGTTGGAAAGGTATCGTCGAGGAGATTCATTTAGGGGGCTCAATTAGAGCCTTTGGGTATAATTGAGAACCTAGATCCCAAAAAACCTTCATTTAGGCCCTCAAAATGGCCTCGGTAGTTAAAAACTGCTAAAAATAGAAAATTACCAAAATTGTTAGAAAACTATTTTGAGCCAGTTGAAAAAGGTGGGTGGCCACTGATATCCACCTAGATCAATCCTCCCTCCTTAGGAAGAAATGGTATTCATTGCGTTGAGTGCTCGGGGGAGAGGGAAAAGTGTTTGTTGAATCTGCATCTTGATGAGCTACTTGCCTTGTTGGAGAAGTTGTGTTGCTTAGCTTGTTGAAGGTTGTCACGAACATGTGGCTGGAAGGGTTGGAAATTTTTAACCAGTTTGGATACATGAGATGTATGTGTGCAGAATGAATCTTTTCTCCTTGTTGCAACCTTGTCAACCTGCTTCTGTTGGATAGAAGGTGCTTGGGGCGAGGTTGTAGTGGCTGCAATGTCCTTTTGTTCCCCTTTTGAACAAATTGTGAAGAAGATGAATTTTGTAGTATGAGATACTACCTTGTGACACTGTTTAGGTGGAACAATAGTTGGAACTACCTCTGTTATTCTGTAAAGATGACCCCCAAAGTAATAATGACACTATGGGGTCGAGACTCATAAACAACATGGCATCTCCACATATATGGTTGGCCCAAGAGAACATCATAGACATCCAATGGGGAAACATCACATAATACCTCATCCTTGAAGGGTTGGATGCCATATGAAAATTGACACTGTTGGCTGACACAACTATCTCGTTCTTGGCAAAGCCACCTGATGTTGTATGGTTGTGGGTGTGGTATTGTTGACAATCCAAACTATTTGATGACCTCTGCTGAGATGAGGTTCTTTTGGATTCTTCTATCAACAATAAAATGCAGTGGGGTCCCCTTCACCCACATCTATGAATGAAAAAGGCACTACCCCTCTTTAGGATTTGTTGGTTCTTCTAGTTGAATTGTTGCAGTCACGACAATAGCAGTGGGGTCTGCGTCAATGTTCTGTCCTTCACCAGTATTTTCAGAATCAGATTATGAATTATGGTTCGGCTACTTGTCTTTGATCTCGACCACCAATGAATATTTTGAGTGACATTCATTGTTGTTGTTCCAGGAAATTTTGTGGAAATCACACCATTTTATGGTGTCCTTCTTTGTCTTCACGTGACCCATGGCTTGGGCTGGTTTTTGGGAGACTGTTTGTTAGGGTCATATTTTTCATACATTGGTTGTTGTGGATTTGCATACCTGAACTCCTGTTTTCTCTGGTGCTTAAATTTCTTCTCAATTTTAACAACATATCGATAAGCAACACCGAGTGATGAGATGTCCAAAAAATCCATTTCAATTTGGATGTATCTGTGTAGAGCCCCATGGTATTTTAGAACCAAATGTCGTTCGGAGTATTTAATACCCATCTTGGTGCGCAAGGTATGGAAGGTATTGGTGAACTCCGGAATTGTGTGTCCCCTCTCTTGCCACAGTGTGGTCCATCTCATGTATTGGTCCTCATAGTTGCCAACAGGGTAATATTTTTCCTTGACCGCATCCATAAAAAAATCCCAAGTGAGCTCGACCCCATATATTCCAAAATCCTCTGTGGAACTTTGCTCCCAGTAAGTTTCCCACCAATGTTTGACATGGGGGAGATATTTAAGTAGTGCGAAGGTGATCTTTTCCGTGTCGAAAAAATTATGATCAGAGAAATAACCTTCTAACAGATTTAACCATTTCTCTAGGGCATCCACATCTATCTGACCTTCAAATATAGGAATATCAAAATTAACCTATGCCTTGAAAGGAGAGGTGCTTCCAAAGTGGTTGTTTGATGAATATGCACCTCTTGCTATCGACAGGCGTTGAAGGATGAGGGAAAAATTCTCCATCATTTTGTCCCTTTGTCACGTGAGAGCTTGCTCAAGCAACAGATTTATAGGATTGTTTGCTCCATCATTTTTATTTTCTTCCGCCATGGAGGGTTTCTTGGGCGTGTGAGAGTGATTGTATTTAAGAGAGATAAGCTTGAGACCCAACTTTCTATACTCATACCTCATCGGGGACATGCACTAAAAAAACAATCAAGAGCAGCCTGCTTTGATACCACTGATCCAGATTATTTTCGATACGAAATGAGAGCGGAGCTGTAATAAAGAAATGCATAGAGATATGGTGGATATCCAATAATATAACAAAAATGTATTAGAAATGAAACCATAAACACAAAGATACAATAATACATGATTTCTATTAATGAAAGAAATGTACAGAGACTGTAAAAATACAGAGTGAAAGACTCACTAGAATGGTGGTAGCTTATCTCTGAGAAGAGATGTGACGAATACTCACATTTGCAAGAAGATGATTTTACAATGAGTCTCCAAAGGCATTTTTTATCATAAATAAAATCCAAAACCCTAACCTCGGAAGATGAAAATCCAACAGTTTTGTGGACCCCGTTTTGGGTAGTTTGGTGTATCAAATTCCCGGGGGCGTAACTTTGGCATACGATCTATGTTTGGAGCACACGATAACTTGTTGGAAAGGTATCGTCAAGGAGATTCATTTAGGGGGACAAATTAGAGCCTTCAATTATCATTGATAATCTTTATCCCAAAAAACCTTCATTTAGGCCCTCAAAATGGCCTCGGAAGTTAAAAACTGCTAAAAATAGTAAATTACCAAAATTGCTAGAAAATTGTTTTGAGCCAGTTGGAAAAGGTGGGTGGACACTGATATCCACCTGGATCAGTTTTGACCAGACAAACTCTAGAGATCAAAACAGAGGTGAAATATTCCTCCTTTCCTGATCCAATCTTGAAAAAGGTGGTGAAATATTCTAGCCTCGTCATTCTATTCAGTTCAGATCTACTACAACTATTATCGTTGAGGAGGGGCACATTATTGGGAAGGTTTCTGCAGGAGGGGCACACTATCCAAGTTGAGGAGGTTTGATTTGTGTTATACAGTGGATATCTTGGAGATATCTCACCTTGTATGCACTTTCCATTACTAGAGCGACTTCCCTTATCACTTTGGGGAATTTTCAGTAGCCATATTTATTTATTAGCAGAGTTGGGTGAATTATTGGCCAAGGAGGGTGCACCCTTAGTCAAGGGTTTCTTCTGTTTGCATAATATCTTGCATATTGATGTGCGAATGAGTTCTACACCTATTGAGTGAATTATTTGTGAGGTGATTGGCCATTTCAATGGTGGATAGAGCCTCATCTTAAGCCAGTGTGAATTCATATTAAGCATAGTGCATATCTTTCCATTGGGGCCATCCTTTTATGAAGAAATTACATATTTGTGGAGTAGTTTTTAGGGGGTGTCTATTGGGATATTATTTTCTTTCCTTTCACTGTGTTTTGTATGTATTTTCTAGCCATATATCAGTTGTAGCAAACACATTTAAGATCTGGAAATTACTGTATGTTGGACAACCAAATGCATATTAAATAAAGAAAGGATTCGAGGTACTATCTTATGGTTTTTAATATCTATTAGTTTCTTATTTATTTGGTTATCGTTTCATGTGTTTTCCTTATGTATTACATGAAGAAATATTGGCTGAAATACATCATAAAATATACTTAATTGAATGTTACAATCATTGCACAGAAAGTGTTTGACAAAATGTTTCAATCAACCAACACACACAAAACATAATAGACATCAATTATATATATCATCCCACAATTAGGGAGTTATAAGGAGGTAAAAATGATTTCAAATGACATGCTAACACATCAGAAAACCTCATCAAGGTCGGGATAGCAAGAAGAAGGAATTTGCTAAGGGAAATTGAACATACCATCAAAGTGTTTGATGAAAGATCTCAACCACATAGATCTGATTTTTATATCAGAGTTGGTTGGGGATATTACAGTGGTATCAGAGCATTGTATCATCCCATCCTGAAGGGGATTCAATGAGAAAAATTTCAGATGGAAAATCAATGGGCATACCAGTGGGATGAGGAGTTTACAAATTGTTTGAGGGAGTATATGACATTTGGTGAGGAATTTTACTCAGCCATATCATTAAAATAATTTTTCACCATCAAACATCCAGAGTGGTATGAGCCCCAATTAACATCGGATGAGAAGTCCTTTAAAAGCATAGGGCTGAAATTGAATGAGAATGAAGGGCATGTAGACCGGTTGGAGGTGCATGCATCTAGTCATGTTGAGGATGAGTGCAATGAGGATGATAACCCAACATTCCATGATACACCATTAGAGCCATACTATGGGGTTGTCAACACTAGTACATGTGATAGGGATGTTGATAGTACCCAATATGAATTTTTCCAATCAACATGTGTTGATTTAATGCCTTATTACATTTATGATACTTATGATGATGAGGGCGTGATTGCACCTGAACATGACGAAGTTTTTGAGGTGTATGAGTTTCATTGGGTGTTGATATATCATCTTATAAGTTGCACATTAAGGATGAAAAGAGGGAAGATGACTTTGGGGAGTGTGACTGCAACACGGAAAATGGGTATGTAGAGGTTTGTTCCTATGAGTCCCATCATTTGACAAGGAAATTGAAGGTGAGTGAGGAAATGATTATGGAAGACATAAAACATTTTGAGGAAACTCATACATTGGTAGAATATTGTTGTTGGAAGGCTCCAAGGACACATAATGAATTTGGAGGAGAAATTTCCCTTGCAAAATTTCAAGTAGTTAGAGAGGCATTGGTAGTAATGAAAACCAACTACCTACATCTACTTCCAGATAGAGAGCATCTTCTCACACTTGATGAGATGTATTATGGTTCATTAAAGGGGAAAGAGTAGGAAGTTGAAAATATTACCCATGAGCTTGATATTACCCAAGATTCCTTAAATAACACGCAAAAGGCCCTTCAAGAATAAAAGATGCAGGTTGAGCAACTTTATGTGGAGCTGAGTTGGGTACATCCCTCATCCTCCATATCATATAGTCAATCATATATGAAATCCATATTGTGGGAGGATGTGAGTGACATTTATTGTTTGATGGAGGAGCCACATGTGATGGTTGAACATGATGAACATACAGGTTTGAAGGCGTTTGCAAAGAGATATGACCCAAAGGTTTTTTTATTATGCACATGTTTTGCAGTATGTGTCCAAGGATTGTGGGGACATGTATATTATAGATGAGGACACATCTATTTGGGATCCAAGTTCAGATGACACTAGTGTAGTGATTGATACAGTGACACATACATGATACATAATGATATATAGTGGTATGCAATGTTATGTAGAGGAGTATAGTGAGACACAGTGGGAGACAGTGGAGTCTAAGGGAGAGTCGTAATATCACTTGATGGATCATGGATGATATAGAGGAGGACGATCCAGTATTTTTCAACAATACATGGAATTTGGAGGCCGCACTCTCAGTAACAATAATGTTTGTGATTATGGAGGGAGTATGGTTGACCATCTGTGTGAGGAGACACATTTGGAGGCATGTGATGGTATGGGAGTAGCGTGGAGCTCCAGTGACTATTCAGATATTTCATTAGCACATAGGGATGAGTTCCATGGAGTGGTACACTCCTCGACGATTGATATTCGACAAGAACATCACTAGGTCTAGTTCAATGAGCAGGATAGTCACGAGGCTACTCTTAGGTATCCTTATGAGTTTTTGGTCACGCCCTTGGGATTGACCAATGCACCTACCACTTACCATATTTTCCTATAGATGCAGAGGTTTATGTTTATGTTATTTTATTCTCTTAGTATATACAACAAGACATGGGAGGATTCCATGAGACAATTGGATGAGACATGGGGCATTATAGAAAAGACACAGAGTTTTTATTTAGGGCATGTGGTCATTGCACAAGATGACAGGGATAGATTGAGGGATGACATGATATAATAAAGAGGTGACACATATTTAGTCCTTGAGGACACATTTGAGGAGATGATCAAGAGGGATATGCATGTTACACCTTTGGTATCACTTTCTAGGGACTTGTATGAGCATGAGGTACCACATATGGCAGATCTACATAAAGTGCATTATCAGGGGTAGGGATAACAATTTTTTTTGTGTGGTTTGGCAGGAGCATGACATATTATCATGCATGGATTTGATTCCTAGTATCTAGTTTCCATCAATTGATTGCATACAAGGATTAGAGATGAGGGTCGAATGGATTTCAATAATTATCTGTGTAGCACAACAACAATCAACAGGCCTTGGGAGTGATGAAATTCTAATTTGATGGTGGGATATGGGACTTCATCCGAGTGATATATTTATTCAGATGATGATGATGATGATTGACAAAGTTATGATAGTTATTGGTCTACTTTATTTTTTGGATTTCAGTAGAGGGGAAGTTGAGAATTACTCTATATGGAAGGATAGACTTTCTTTTCCAATACCCAAGATTGAGGATGGTAGTGGATTTGAAAACTTAGACTTCACTGAGACACCTTTGTAGGGGATGATTCAGGATAGTGGTTTCAGTCCCTTAAGGTATTTCATCTTGGGGTTCCAAGAGAGGAGGATGCATACTGGGCACGTTGGTCTGATAGTGATGATCATAGTGGTGCAATGACAACAAGGTGGTTTCTTCCTAGGATTAATTTGGGACCCTGGGATTACATTGTTTTACATTTTAGCTACTTTTAGACATGAGAGATCGGTTCTAATTTTCAGGAGTTTTCTCCTGGGATTTCATGGGTTGACAATTGGGCAACTAGTATGAATGGGAGATTCAACCATTACTTTCAGGATCTTATACATATGGAGCATTGGATTGGTGTCTTAGGTGGCATATTCTATGAGGGGTGGACCGAGTATTTACAAGATCTATTTTCTTTATTGATCGATGGTCTTCATGAGGGCTCTTGTGTGAGTACATTGCAGGACAATATTGTGGGCAATAGGTGCTCCACATATTTCAGATTACTTTGGGACCCAGGGATCACTCTCAGTTTCAGTTTTGTTCAACTTGTTGATCATAGGGTTTTGATGGAATTGCTTGAGGACAAGATAACTTTGGGAAGGGAGGAATGTAATGTTCCCATTTTTGGATTCCCCTGCCTTGTAGTCAGAGGAAACCTTATGAGTTTATGTCATCCTTACTAGAGGAGTAAAATGATGATAATAATGAGCTCGGGAAATTTGGAGGGGTTATATGGGGCCCATGCTATCCCATTCACCATCTTTCATCATCAAGATAATTTCCACACAGTTCTCTCTTGGTTCCATGGCATTCCAACAATTTTTGTAATTTTGGGTTATTATTGAGCATATTTTAATTAATTACACTTAAGGTACTATTTTGATCTTGTTTTTTGGAGAAATACCTTAGTGTAATAGTTCGTTGGAACCAGGGAAAAGATATCTACAGGATAGGATGATGAAAAGTGACTTGCAGTGGCCGAAGAAGTAATAAAGGAGAATTAATCACTTTTTGGAGTACAAAGGTTCATTAAATTAATAAAGTGATTTTATGAGAAAATATTAAAGATGAATTAAAAGTCACTTGAGGGTAGAAAGGTGAAAAGGGTTATAAAATAGAGATAGGGGATCATATTCTCTCATTATGTTGTTCACCATTTCACTTGTATCTTTGAGCTCTGGTAGCTTGAGTGTTTTGAGGGTTTTGACTAGACAAACCCTAGAGATCAACATGGAGGTGAAATATTCCTCCTTTCTTGATCCAAGCATGGAAAAGGTGGTGAACTATTCCAGCCTTGTAATTATATTAAGTTCAGATCTACTTTAACTATTATCTTTGAGGAGGGGCACATTGTTGGGGATGTTTTTGCAGGAGGGGTGCACTATCCAAGTTGAGGAGGTTCGATGTGTGTTATAAAATGGATATTTTAGAGAGATCTCACATTGTATGCACTTTCCATTCCTAGAGTGACTTCCCTTGGCACTTTGGGGAATTTTCAGTAGCCATATTTATTTATTAGCAGAGCTGGGTAAATTATTGGCCAAGGAGGGTGCACCCTTAGTCAAGGGTTTCTTCTATTTGCATCAGATATTTCATATTGATGTGAAGCTAAGTTATACACCTATGGGGATAATTATTTGTGAGGATATTGGCCATTTCATTGGTGGATCAAGCCTCATCTTAAGCTAGGGAGATTTCATATCAAGCAGAGTGCATATCTTGTCATTGGGGCCATCCTTTGCCGAATAAATTATATATTTTTGGAGTAGTTGTCAGGGGGTTTCTATTGGGAGATTATTTTCTTTCCTTTAGCTACATTTTGTATGTATTTTCCATCCATATATAAGTTGTATCAAATACATTTCACATCTGGAAATTATTGTATGTTGGATGACCAAATGCATATTAAATAAAGCAAGGATTCGAGGTACTATCTTAAGGTTTTTAATAGCTATTGGTTTCTAATTTATTTGGTTATCATTGCATGTATTTTCCTTATGTATTAAATGAATGAATTTGGGCCGAAATACATCAGAAAATACACTGAAATGAATTCTACAGTCATTGCACACAAAGTGTTTGACAAAATGTTTCAATCAACCAACACACATAAAACATAACAACCATCAATTATATATAGCAGCCCACAATTAGGGGGTTATAAGGAGGTAGAAATGATTTCAAATGAAATTATAACACATAAGAAAACCTCATCAAAGTCGGGACAACAAGAAGAAGGAATTTTCTAAGGGAAATTGAACATACCGTCAAAGTGTTTGATTGAAGATCTCAACCACATAGATCTATTTTTTGTATTATAGTTGGTTGGGGATCTTACATACTCTTATGATCCACTTGTGACATTTTCACCCATGTCAAGTGTGACCCCCACCATTGATGCCATGCGATCACCAAATAAGGACAACCCAACCCCTCACTAACCTATTTCCTTTAAGAACATACATCTAGGAACTTCTATTACATAGATTCCCCTTATTTCCCCACCAACTGGTGTGGTTGGGACCCTTGTGATAATTACATCAGCTATCGTTGGGATACCTATTCAATATATTTCCTCCCCTTACCTTGAATTTAACATGTCTCCATGAATCCACTTAGTCTTCAATCACATACTTCCTTTGACTGTCCCACCACTTGCAACCCTAGAGCCACCTCAAACATCCACCACATCAAATAAGCTATGTGTTAGGGGGGGAAATATGCAATTGGGAGAAAAAAAATAAATTTTGGGCACTAGTACCCCTTGGCTCACCATAACCACACAAACTACTAATCACACTAAGATTCCTTCTCCTTGCTCCTTTTGTGATGTCAACAACCATGCCAACAATAATTTCACTAGGCTCCTAAAGTTGTGAAACATTCTACACTTGATAGCGGTGGACTCACTTTTTCCAAGCCCATTAGTTGGGGGAACCACTCTCCCACCCTTGAAGTAACCTACCCTTGCACCCCATGCAAAAAATTTGGACATTACGCTCACCATTGTTTAGAACTTCCTCACTTTTGAACTACCCATGTCATTGCTCACTTACTATGGGTGTTGACTAATCCCCAGTTTGAACTAAGTTGTCATGTGTTTCCCCCACCCCACATTAATACCATGGATTCCAATACTATTTACCATATATCCACTTTGGTATATTATGTGTCTTATGAAAACCATTTTTTTCATCAATCATCAACATTAGTCAATCATCTTTTGGTGTGCCATTAACCTTACCTTGGGTGGAATCCCACTCCATGTGTATTATCTCCACCTCTATGGTATATTATTATGTCATTCACCCAAAACATATATATTGATTTAATAATCATTGTAACACTAACAAACCCATCCCCTCAATAGCCACACCAATATCACTTTATACCCCAACTATGGTGCCCACATCTTCCACACCAATGAGAAATTTCTAGAAGCCATGAATTCTCCATTATCCATGGGATGATATGAATTATCAGTCTTATTTCCTACCTTAGGATGAATTCACCCCTTCCACCTCTTTCTTATAGTATAACATTGATGCTAAAGATCCATCCCCCATGGACATGTTTATTGGTTCAAATAACCCATTCTTACCCTAGACAACTTTGAGGAAGGAAACGAGGCTAACATTTCACCCATCATCATGGTGGATATTTTTTACAACCTAAATTAATGAAAATATACTTCTTAGAGTTGTGTGTTCCCCTAAGGATATTTAACTTACAAATCCTATTCCAAGTGTTTAATGACATTTTTGGTTGTGATCATATTCATAAATGACTAAACTTGATCCAATATTATCGAGCATCACGTTGACACATGATTGGATGATTCCCAATTTGGTAGAGATAATAACCTATCTATCTTGCTAAAACCTAGACCATCAAGGCACAAATTTATGAACTCCAAAAAACATGGTTTGTCTATCCATTCACATTTACTTCATAAGTAATGAATCCTATCACTATTCATAAAACTCATGGCACTATCCATATCTACATTGATTTCTTCTATATGAATAAATATTATCCCAAAGACAACTTCCCAACCCATTTAATTAACCAAGTGATCAATGAATGTGTCAACCATGATTTCCTCTCCTTCATGGATGGGTTCTCAAGGTGCAACAAGATCCATATCCACCAATAGGATCGATACAAGACCATTTTTACCACCCCTTGGGGGACTTTCACATATCACATTATGGATTTTGGACTTAACAATTCCAAAGCCACATTTTAGTGCACCATGTCCTATTTGATCCACGATTTGGATCATATAATCATGGCTTACCTCACCAGTCTCACAAATTTCTTGAATAAAGGGTCACAACACCTAGAAGAACTTTGTGTTGTTTTCTTACAATAATGGCAATATAATATTCACTTGAAACGTTTGAAGAATATATTTGTTTTATGGATGGACACCTCTTAGGATTGATCATCTCTAAGTAGGGGATTATCATTGATCCTTTGAAATTCCATTCCATCAGTGAACTACCCACACCATAGGCTTTGCACCAATTGTAGAGCCTCCAAGGTAAAGTCCTAATTATGTGACATGCACTCATGTCACATAATCCTAATGTCGATCTATTCTTAATTACGTAACATGCACTCATGGATTGTTTTGTCTCTTACACAAATATATCATATTTGCATGGGGAGACCAAGATCATGAGTCCTTTGACACATTGATACGTGTGCTCACCTTTGCACCTTTGATAATCCCCTTCAATTTAATACAAATTTCATCCGTTATGTCTCCACCTAAATCTTTTCCATTGATAGAGTTTTAGTCCAACATGGCAAGGATGGTTGTGAGCATGTTATTTATCATGTTAGCAAAATAATAATTAGAATTACTACTTAATTATAATCATGATGAGAATTTGGCCTTGGCCATGGTCCATTCCATTCAAAAACAAATCCACTACATTATGCTATGTAAAACCAAGGTCATAAACAATTTGAACCCCATGTAGAACATCTTGGGTCAATAACTTATAAATGTTAAGTTCACTCATGGGATCACTATTATTCATAAATTGAATATTGAATTTACTACATCCCCAAAAAGGCCTTAACATTCATAAAGTTTATCACTAACCTCTACACCAATTTAACAAACCCTCCTCTCAATGACACCCTCATAAATGCATACCTTTTCATATTCATTGGAGAATCATTGGTATTATGATATATTGATATGCAACACATACAAATTTATGCGATGACCATTGATGTATTTGTTACCAACCTCCTTGTTATCTTCTCATCGGGGACATCCTTTATCGACAAGGAGCCAACAACATTCTATGTAAGTTCCTATCTCATGAAGAAGTAGGATGGGTCTTTACTGACTGCCTCAGTGGTGGTTACAATGGCCATCTATTAAGAATGGAAACTACTTATAAGATCATATAAGAAAGTTATGTTTGTGCCTCCCTAATTCATGTTTGCATTCATGTAATTAAGCGGTGAACAAATTGGAAAATTTTCACTTACAAGGAATGAGCTCCTATAACACCCTTGTTTCCCCCAGTATGTAAATATAAGCATCATTATGAAAAAACCTTAGACATATGTGTTATGTGATCAAGGAAAAACAATGGACCTTGATTTATTTTTGTATTGTATATATTTGATTTTAATTTAACAAATAAATGTTGAGCTACTATTGGAGGGGTGGCCTTCATAGGTTACAATGTCACGAGAGGAATGGTGCAAGAGGTATGAATTTACTGATGGAGATGAATCTACTAGACAATACCATGTCTAATTAAAAATGGTGCAGACCTAAATTGTCCTCAGCCATGAAAACTAACTATTAGTCAAGATCGTAGTTGGAAAAGTCCCTTGGGAAAGTTAAGGAAGGATGGGCAAGGTACCATCAGGAAACTTTTGGAACAACCCATGAAATATTGGCGGGGTATAATATAGTAAAAATGAGGGCACAGGGACAAATAAAAAGAGAACACAAATGAATGGTCATAGAGGGAGAGTAGTTGGAGATAGACATGGAAGATAATTTGCAAAAACTCCCTGGGAAACCTTGAAGACATCCTCTCGTGACATCATACCCTGGATCAAGGGTGGTCGGTTGTATAAGAGCATAATTCAACCTTTCCTATGGTTGGGTGGAGAGCAGTTCACCCTACAGTAGTGGCCAACATATCTCAAATTTTTTAGATAAGTGTCATGTATTGATTCTATGTATTAACTACAGTATATGAATGGATTTGATGAACCTATATAATGAATTTGAAGTCTAAATGTGTAATTATGGATATGTCCTATATGTGCATAGAATGAATATATATTAGTATACCAATCCTGTGTCTTAGCTATAAATAGTTTGTATCTGTAGAAATAACCACAAACATGAATATATAACTAAGACATAGGCTTCGTGTATATATATATGGGTATAAGTGTATGCCCCTGTGTGGTTTGGTATTTAAATTTTGGCATCACGCGAATACCATGGAGTATCAAGAAACCGAGGGACCCTAAGTGAGGAAATGAAATTCCTTGGAACCCTGGCGAAGAACTCTCAAAACTCAAAAACCCTACAGGAAAACGCAAGAAAAATCCTCGCAAAAAATGGCTAAGTCCATACTCAAACTGTTAAGCTAGTGGAGGATCCCTAATTCACTTCAAAGGATCATGGCCATAGATTTGACACAGTGATTAAATATGGGACCTTTATCAGGATGAAGTCAATACGAGATCACAACCATTGATCTGGCGGAGTGGAGAGATCCTGACCGTCCATCGACACTGAGTATGAAGCCCGTGGAGTATGAACTCTGAAATCAATGAGGGAAGTTTATCTATCGAAGTGTTTATGTGGATGATCCTAGAGCATTAGATCCATTGTGGTTAATACAGTCAGAGTCCCATGGTCAGAATGACCCTAAATGTTGAGGTGGAGGCAGTTTGAAAAGGGAAATATGAGGGATAATCTAGGCCTTCCATCAAGGAAATACCCACAATAAACCTCCATCATAGATCATAGTGGGTCTCATTTGAATAAGACCAAGTGAAGAGGTGGCATCATCATGACATATCCTACTGACCATAACCACGAGCATGTCCAGAGGGAACATGTGTTAGTCGGTAATTGAAGGAAGGACCAAAGGGGGAAACCCTCGTCGGACCTCATGCTCTTGAAGAATCACCTGTATTGGTTGACCGTTGGATCCAGGGGTAGGAAAATGTCAACTGTTGATTGGAGGTCATAGTATTAAGAGAGAGCTATGTTAAAGTTCATAATAGGAATCCAATGGAGGAGACTCTGAGCAATGATTTGGTCTATCAATCCATCAAGGAAAAAAATTCAAAGTTATCATGAGCGACCCTTGCAGTGGAGTATTCAGGGTCATTTGGGCCACTGAGAAAAAAATACCCCGAAGGAAGGACTCCGATGGGGTAATATTGATCATCCATCAGACCCAACTGAAAGAAACCTTGATCATGGATCTAGGTGACCCTTCAGGATGAGGCTAAGAGGAAATTTCATCATGTGGATGACGATGATGTCCATCCTCCAATGTAGAGAGGATGGGTGTCACTACCTGAATGGACAAACTGAGTACTTCCACGATGACGTTTATGCCACATCAAAAGTATTTGAAGGTCTGTGTGTGAATAAGAGTTTATGCCATGTGTCTTACCAAAATTTCATGGGGTGGCAGGTGTCTCCCTAGGAATGGACCGAGACCAAGGGTCGTACGAGAAAGGGGGATGGGAAAACATATGCAATCACCCCAAATCTTGGCCATCAGATCTCCAAAAGGAATATCTAGACTCTTGATTGGTCAAGATCAAAGAAGTCCCAAGAAGCATATCTAGTCATTGATCCATTAGGACGGAGGAGCTCCAAGGGGATATCCTAACCATCCATCACTAGAAACTTCATGGAATGGAACAAATAGTTTCACTCTAAGGGAGGAGCTCCAATAGGAATTCCTGACCATCGATGTGTCAAGACAAGAGAAGCTCCGAGAGGAGATCTGGTTCATCCATCACTAGGAGTAATTCATAATAGTTCTCGAGGATACACTTCGAGGAAGGAACCCAAAGAAATAGATATACCCATAGATCTGTCAGGGACAAGGGAGCTCTGAGGGGAGATCCCAACCGTCCATCGTGATGAGATTTTAGAATGGGTTGTGGTGATATATTATTAGGGATAATATTTGAGATGAGTTCTAGATCGTCGATATGATAATACCTAGGGAGTCTAACAATCAATATGGACCACAAATAATTAGTTGAATTCTTAAGGGTTTGACATGGATGGTTCCACGTGCTATAATGCAGGTGGTACCACACGTCGAGGACAGGAGGTGTCATGTGGCATAATGTTTTGGTACTAGTGGGTGAAATTCTATGAGGAATATGAGTGCCACATGTAAGGTGGTGATAGTACCATGTGTCATACAGAGATAGTTTCATGTGTCAAAAGGATTTGGTGCATGGGGAGAAAATTCCTAGGGAAGATCTCAACCCTTGATAAGGAGGCAGGCTGCGATGAATAAAATTCATTGATCGGTTGTGGGACACACCCCCTAAATACAAAAGGGTTATGGAAAGGTCATATCCTTCATGCAACTGAGGAGATCTGATGAAGCACCAATCGTCCATCGATAGGTCTCAAAATTGTCTGATTAGTCAGAGGAGGGAGTTGTCATACTCAGGTGTCAGAGTATGTTTGGTAAGAAGTCATGGGAACACCCCAATAGGAGGGTCTCGATAGCAATGGAAGTAGGAAAGGGAGAGGTCTGATGAATGATTGAAAAGGTGTGATATGGACAATGCCACATATGTGCCACAGATCTTGGCATGAGCACCAGGAGAGCCACGTCATCATCCCATGGGAGGACAAGTGTGCTAGTATTCCACGTGGATGACATGAGGTAGGGATATGGCCACCAACTTCGAGGGGCCATAACTTTGGACCCATAGCTAGGATTCAAGTGAAATCATTATCGTTGGAAATGTATTGATGAGAAGAAGATGATGATTTCATCGAAAAGGAAGTTTGGATTCCTTTAAGGGGAATGAAATTTTGATACCCAATTCCCTTAAATGAAACTTAGGGGGTTGGCATTGTTTCAAAATGGTATCAGAGCAGACAACTACACTTGGCCTATTTGGGCTCCCGAAAAGAGTGGTAGCATAAGGGGAAGGTTCCACTACCCTACCCTATCCATAAGTGCCTATTAATTCCAAGCTATGTGACTGTGCGCTTAAGCCTAAGAGCACTTTAGCCTTGTTACCGAGTGGTATTTCCCCGAAGAAAGTGAGAGGTCATGAGGTAATAATAAAACCACCTTAAGAGAGACACCATGGATTTATGGACCACCACATGTCCCTTAGTGGAAATTCTGAAAACCACCAACTTGGAGTAACTTTTTGTTAACTCACGCATGACTCATGTGTGTGCTTTTAATTAGAACCATCAATCCCTTAGCGTAAAATCCGACTAATTTCATGGTGTATACTGATGAGGATCCTTGATCCGACCATGATCAATGATCATGATTTTAATGCAATCACCTAGGATTTGACCATGGATACTACGAACATCGATGGATCTTGGTCAACTTATCAATCTAATGGTCCATGAGTCTCGATTTTACCCGATATGTGAGACTCAATGGATGTTGTTGTGCAGGTAATTTAACACCCGAAATCTCTAGAATGATAATGTACCTACATTGGTATATGTGGGGATTTATTTTAAACCTTATTATTGGAAAGAGGAACAAAATTATATACTATTTTTACATGATTAAAAATGGAATGCATGTTGTTTTTATTTACTAAATTGCTGAAGTAAAATTTCAGATTATAAAAAAAATAATTTTTTTTACTTGCGATGTTTATAAG
Source organism: Picea engelmannii (assembly GCA_009831015.1). NCBI lineage: Eukaryota > Viridiplantae > Streptophyta > Pinopsida > Pinales > Pinaceae > Picea > Picea engelmannii. The sequence continues at coordinate 142,723 of ML785158.1, forward strand.
ATAATGGATAAATAAACTAACATGAAATTTTTTATCATTGAAAATTAACCAATCAGTGAATTCTCAAACAAGATATAAGTAAAATGATGGTGACCCACCATGAATGAGGAGATAGTTCCCATAACAAAGAAGAAGAATATGATGAAAGGAAGGTGGTACAAACCCCTCCAAACTTGGTTGAGACTGTGAGAAGTATCCAGGAAGAGTTGCAAATATTTAAGGCTGACAATGACATGCTAATGAAGAAGTAGGAAAATCAGACAGAAACAAATCTATTCTTGCTGCAAATCATGTCAGACATACAAAGGAATTTGCAGCATGGTCCAACAACTAGTAACATGGACAAACTCTAGCCTGAGAAAACCCAGAGTCTTCCTGAGATGCAGAGGCATGGACGTGAAAGAAACAATGCAAGAAGAAACACTCCCAAGAAGGCCCGAAATGGAGCCAAGGGGAATGCCAAAACCAAAGTATCATCTGAGGATTCCTCTAGTAAAGGAGAAAAAATCTCTAAGGAACCATCCAACAATGAGACCAGTTCACCTTCCCAGCAGAAAAGAAAGAAGAGGAAGCACTCCAGGGTTGGTGACCTTGAATAATTTAAGAAAGACAAGACACCCACTTTTGATGGAGAAATCAAGAAGGGGGAAGAAATAGAAGCTTGGATACTTGGCCTAAACAAGTATTTCAGAGTTCACAATTACTATGAAAAATTGAAATCCCAAATAACTATATGTAAACTGAATGGAAAGGCCTTTATATGGTGGGAGGACCTTAGGAATGTAAAAGGAATCCTGGAGAAGGAGTTGTATTGGAGTAAATTTGAGAAATACTTCAAGAATAAGTACCTATCTAAGGTATGTTCCCTATATAAAGGAAGAAAATACGAAGATGCAATGATTCCTTAGTGGGATGCCTCAATATTTTCGAAACAAAATTGAACTTGATGAGCCTAAGACCTTGGAAGATGCCATTAGGAAGGTTAGGTATTGTTATGAACAATTCAACCACAAGAATGAACACCCCAAGGACTATAAGAAGAAAGGTAAAATGGGATTCAAAAAGAAGGGGGCTAAACCCTAAAGGTTTAAGAATTATGGGAAGAGTTCCAGGATGAGATTCCTCACAAAAAGTGTGAATCAACAGAACTTTCCATTTCAAAGTGGAAATAAAACTTTTGGATCAGCCTCGAGAAGGGTTGAAAGTACAAATAATGAACCATTGAAATGTTGGGGTTGTGGAGAAGAGAATTTGTTGAGGAACTGCCCTCATAGGAAGCCAAATTGTAAGGGAGTCTACAACATCCAAGAGGCTACCACGGTTGATGATGTGGCCAGGAGTATGTCAAAAATTCATGCATCTTTGGACAATAGGCAAGCATACCACCAACCCTCAATGGTGAAAATGGAAGGTATGGTCACCAACCTTCTTATTTCTATTTTGATTGACCCTGATTTTAATTTGAGTTATATTTATCCTCAAACCGTTGAGAAGTGTAAATTACAACAAGAAAAACATGATAAACCATGGTTGGTACAACTAGCCACTGGAACATAAATAAATGTAACAAAGGTCATAATAGCATACCAAATATTTATGAATGGGTTTCCTACTCAAGCTACCTTAAACATCCTTCTTCTAGGATCATGTGACATGCTGATTGTAATGGATTGGTTGGCTACCCATAAATCCAAGCTGGACTATTATAACAAAACCTTAGAATGTGAAGATGAAAAGGGGAAGAAAATAACTCTACATGGAATTCAAAATCCAGTCTCAGTGAGACCGATACCATCCCTCCAAATGAAGAAGTATTGCAGGAATGGATGCCTTTTGTATGCAATACAAGTATTGAAGTATGTTGAGGACCAAAAACCAAGCCTATAAGACCACCCTATATTGAAAGACTATAGAGATGTGTTTCCTAGAGAGGTATCAGGTTGACCTCCAAGGAGAGATATTGATTTCTCAATAGAGGTTGTACCTAGAACAATGTCAATGTCTATATCACTCTATAGGATTAGTACCCTAGAGCTAGTTGATCTCAAATCACAACTGGAAGAAATGTTAGAAAAGGGTTGCATTCATCCTAATGTGTCTCCTTGGGGAGAACCAACCTTGTTTGTAAAGAAGAAGGATGGCACACTTGGGTTGTGCATAGACTATAACCAACTCAACAAAATGACAATTAAGAACAAGTACCCCTTGCCTAGAATTGATGACTTATTTGACCAGTTAAGAGGTGCTACCATCTTCTCCAAGATTGATTTGAGATCTGAATACCATTAAGTCCAAATTAAGGATGACGACATCCATAAAACCACCTTTAGGAAAAGGTATGGGCACTATGAATTTGTGGTGGTGCCATTTGGTCTCACCAACACACCATCCACTTTCATGTGTTTGTTGAATAATGTACTCAGAAAGTTCTTGGATATAATTGTATTAGTTTTTATTGATGATATCCTAATTTATTCAAAGAATGGGGAAGAGCATGAATAACATCTCAAGTTAGTACTCCAAGTACTAAGAGATCACAAGCTCTATGCCAATATTAGCAAGTGTGACTTCTTCCAAAAGCAAGTCCACTACTTAGGCCATATTATTTATGAGAAGAGAGTGGAAATTGACCCTGATAAGATCAAATCCATTATAGATTGGCATACACCCAAGGATGTAATTGATATTAGATCCTTTATGGGTCTAGCAGGATATTATAAGAGGTTCATAAAAGGATTTTCCAACATTGGTCATCGAATCACCTCATTACAGAGAAAGGGAGCAAAATTTATTTGGATAGCAGAATGCGAGGAAAGTTTCTAGTAGTTGAAACACCTCTTGAACCATGCCCCAGTGCTGAAAATTGCAGATCCAAACAAGGATTTTCTTATGTGCACTAATTCCTGCAAAGAGGGACTCAAAAGAGTCCTCATGAAAGAGGGACATGTAATCTATTATGAATCTAGAAAATTGAATAAATGTGAAATAAATTATGTGGCCCATGACCTAGAATTAGTTTCCATAGTGCATGCTTTAAAAATGTGGAGGCATTATCTCCTAGGTAGAAAGTTTGTACTCATGACAGACCATAGTGGGATGAGGTATTTATTTGACCAGCCCAAACTAAATGATAGGAAATCTAGGTGGATGGATCTCATCAGTGAGTTTGATTTTGTGATCAAACAAATCAAAGGGAGAGAAAAAAGGGTGGTTGATTCCCTCAGTAGGAGTATGAAATTAATTCACTTAATAGTTGTAAGTATCTGTGAGACAGATCTCAAGGAAAGAGTTAAGGGTGCACATGAGATAGATGAGTTTTTCAAAACAGTAAAAATAAACTTAGAACAAGATCCCTCAGGGATGAAGTATGATGGTTATCAACTGACGAATGATGACCTACTAACATACAAAGGCATGATGTATATCCAAAATTGTGATGACTTGAGGAGGTTCATTTTGTATGAACTACACAAAAGATCATATGTTGGTCATCCTGGTTATCAAAAAATGATTACAACCCTTAGGAAACTGTTTAATTGGCCAAGAATGATAAATGATATAGTTGATTATTTGGCTAAATGTTTAGAGTGACAATAGGTTAAGGTGGAACACCAACACCCAACATGGCTATTCCAACCCCTTCCTATCCCATAATAGAAATGGGAAACCATTTCCATGGACTTTATCACAGGACTACCGAAAATAGCCAAACAAAATGATGCTTGTTATCACACAAACTGTAGGTTGAGAAAAGCCCAACTCACTCCACAAGATGGTGATAATAGTGGGAGAGTTTACCCATTATCACCTCAAATAAAGCCTCCTTCTCTTTAGTGAAGGAAGAATCCAACACAAGGGGGAGTCATGGGTGACCCTAGGGGAAAATGAGACAAAAAGTGAGACGATGGAAGTGATGCCCCTATAGATCAAGATACTAAGTGGAATATATCTTGGAAATGTGTCTTGGAAGTGGTTAATAGTCGCCAATAAACTTGAGTACATACATAAGATGAGTGTACCTGCCTGAGACACAAGAAAAGACAAGTGTGCAAGCTTATGGTTAAGTGGAAAAGAAAGTTAATATTGGTGTCCCTATTTGCAACATTCAACAGAGATACATATCATCAAGTAAACAATTAATAAATTTTCTAACAAGATGATAAAAGTCAGGTAAATGATGCAAGAGATAAGATAGCAATCACTAGTATAACTCAAGTATGAAAAACACAAGACTTAGCAATAAACCAAGGCTGTTATGAACAAGTATTGCAAAGATATTTTATCATAATTATGGATGTAGAAAAATATTGCTACAACAAAAAAATTCAACCCACAAAACAAGCAAGTAAACCACCCAAAAAGTGTGTTGAGGCTAGTAAATTATAGGGGCAATTTATTACCAACTTTTGACGGTTGAAAAAGTAAGTTATAGTCAAAATAGAGAGTAATTTTATGCAGCCCTAATGGTTGTTTATTTTATTGATTTATAGATCCAAGAAGACTAGGCGAAAAAAGACACCCTAGAGGATTTAACAACCTCAAAGCATCGATAAAAGATTCCAACTTGAACAATATCAATATCTCTCTAAATCACATTTACCAATGTAAACAATTTATTTATCCAATGCAAACCTCAGTTTAGTACCTTTAAAATTTGGGTGAATGGAGTCTTGAAAGCACGATTTAGATCAACAAAATCCCTAGGGGTGTAAATCCTCTTACTCCCTATGGAATGCAAATAAAACTAAGGTAACTCTAGGAGGGTGTACACCCTTGTACTCCTCCTAGCAATCTTGCAATAAATGAATTGTAAACTAGCAAATGAGATGAACCTTGATGGAGGGTGTATGCACTTATACTCCTCCTAGGGTTTCAACCAACAATAATCATGAAACAAGCAGAAAGAACCAACAATTGTAGATTTCCCATACCAATTTCAAGAGAGATGCAAGATCAAACCCTAGTTTCACCAAGCAATGACCATTCATAATCAAGAGAAGAAGTCTCCAAGAGGTGCGCACCACCTTATCTCAATAATTCATCGAGAGAGATCACCAAAAATCATTTTCACAAGAGTGAGATACCAAATTGCCTAAGTAGGGTGCAAATTTCAGCCACAATAGTCTTCTTACAATGGGAGAGCTATGATAAAAATGAAATAGAAGTGATACTTATTTATACAAATCCTCCTAAAAGTGTTTGTCCAATTAATTTTAGGGTAAACCACAAAGTAAGGGGCCAACAACCCTTACTTTTCCCCTTTACAGTTTTAAATTTGTTTTTTCACACAAGAAACCCTAAAATAAGCATGGCACCACCCTTCTAGCAAAATGATTTGGCATCAAGAAGAGGACGTTGGGCCTCCAAAGGCCTTCTCCTCAAGTGTTATGGTCCTCTTTATCGAGCCAAGGTATTCTTCTATATCAGAGATGTCAAGTGTCAACCAACAATATCACCACCACCAAAACCCTAGCCCTAGGGTGACGTCAAGCCCCTCAAGTGTGACATTTTTTCCTCAAGAGCAAGACATTGGGTTGGAAATGGGCTAGGATAGATTCTCCAAGGTGTTTTTTCAAGTCTCAAAGGGATATCATCATCTTCTAGTGTATGGGCCGTGGTATCCAACTTATGGGATTCAAACCCCAAGGAATCCCAAGCTAGGCTTGTTCTTCCAAATCTATCCACCAACTAGGCCCTACAAAGATAATGAATACACCCTCTAAGGATATCAAGTCAAATACACCATGATAAGTAAATAAAATTAATAAAAGATCCATCCAAGCATGTAAATCAAAACCACCTCATCAGAATAAACATGTGCTCAAAGACCTAATGCAATTTGTCAGGTTTAGGTATGGGACGATTGACAAAGCAACCTATTGGGTGAATCGTACCTCAAGTTTAGGAGTGTTTCCCAAGTGGAACCCTCTCTAGTTCATGTGTAAAAAGTGACATGGATGGGGGAAATACTTTTAGGCATGGGGTTCATGACATACAAGGGATGATAGTATCTCATTTATAGGTGCCTTTTTAGAGGGTCTGTTGCACCTTTGTTTTCAATGCAACCTTTTTCCAAGCCCATTTATTGTCGTTTGTTCTTTTAATATGTTTTCAGGTTGAAGCCAAGGTGGGGATTCTACCTAAGAATGAAAAGTAGTGCCCACCTTAACTCTACCCTGGTCACATCATGCTTCCCCAAGTTGAAGACAATGTGTGGGATTATACCTAAGCATGAAAAACATTGCCCACACATGGTCCACCTTGATTGGTGTTTTGTATTAGTTATTTTTACGGGTCCCATTTGTTTCTTATGAGAGACATTTCATTGTCCTCGGAATCCCTGGGCAAACATATAGAAGGTTCATGATTTGATTTTATCTTTTTCTATCTACAAGTCTCTGGGCCTTCAACTCCTTCTTCCCATGAAATGAGGGGCAATCCCTTCTTGGGTCAGCACACCTAAAAATCTCAAAAGATAAGGAGATGAGGGGATGAAGTGTGGAAAGTGGAAAGTGGAAAGTATGGTCGGTAATTGTACAATGACCTATCAATAAGACCTCCCAGTAACAAACATATCCCTAAGGGTGACCACTTACTAGGGCGCAATGTCAACCACCAAGGTGAAACAAGGCAAAGAGCATAATTTCCAAGTAGACGTTACATAATCAAAAGCAGTTTAAAATGCAACAAACTTAAATGTCTCAAATATTGAAACGACACTCACCATAATATTTGACATGTACCTCATGGGGCAAGACCCAATGTCTTCCGGAAGCCATCTTATGTGATGGATACTCTCATGATGAACTTGAGATATGTGGTGGTGAAGCGGGCCTCTATCTTTACAAGTGGACAATGCTAGTCAATTTGTCTCTCAGTATTCCATGTCTGCAACCCGAGGGCCTTGAGACATCATCTCCTTAGTTATCCCTAGGAATTGGGGAAAACAATGCCATCATGGTAGTTGTGGACAAATTGAGCGCTACCCACTTCATTCTGGTAAAGTCCACTTGCAAGGAAATAGATATTGCTAGTATCTTCATGAAAGGGATATTCAAACTGCATGGGATGCCTAAGGAAATTATATATGATAGAGATGAAAATTTTACCTCAAAAATTTGGAAATCTTTGTTCACTTTGGAACAAAATTGTTGTTTAGTACAACCTACCACACTCTAACTGATGGGAAAATAGAGAGGGTAAACTGAGTGTTGGAAGACATGTTGAGGACACATGTGACGCATCAACCTAAGAAATGGGAAGAGTATATACCCCTGGTATAATTTTCCTACAACAATGGTTACCAAGAATCTTTGAAAATGAGTCCTTTTGAGGCCCTCTTTGGTAGAAAACGCAATATCCCAATCAATTGGGATAACCCGGTGGAAAAAATTACACTTGGACTAGATATGTTAATCGAGATCGAACAACAAGTATCTCAAATAATTAAGCGATGCACAAATTAGAAAATTTCCACTTCCAAGGAATGAGCTCCTGTAACACCCATGTTTCCCCTCATCTGTAAATATAAGCATTATTATGACAACACCTTAGAAAGATACTTTATGTGATCAAGGAAAAACAATGGACCTTGATTTATTTTTGTATTGTATATATTTGATTTTAATATAATTGAGAAATGTTGAGCTACTGTTGAAGGGATGTCTTTCACAGGTTACAATGTCATGAGAGGAATGGTGCAAGAGGTAGGAATTTACTTATGGAGATGAATCTTCTAGGAAGTACCTTGTCTAATTAAAAATGGTGCAAACTTGAACTATCCTCAGCCCTGAATAATGACTATCATTCAATATGGTAGTTGGAATAGTCCCCTGGGAAAGTTAAGGATATATGGGAAAGGTACCATCAGGAAAATCCTGACATGACCCACGATATCCTGGGGAGGAGAATATAGGAAAAAGGATGGTGTACGGATGGAGAAAAAGAGAACACACATCAATAGGCATAGAGGGAGAACAATTGGAGATAGACAGGGAAGAGAATTTGCAGAAAATCCCTCGGAAACCTTGGAGACATCCTCTCGTGACATCGTACCCTGGCTCGGGGATGGATGGTTGGATCAGAGCATAGCGCAACCTTTCCTACAATTGGCTGAAGAGAGGTTAACCATATAGCAATGACCAACATATCTCATAAATTTTAGATAAGTGCCTTGTATTGATTATGTGTATTAATTAGAGCGTATGAATGGATTCGATGGATCTGTATAATGAAATTGAAGTCTGACTGCGTAATTTTGGAGATGTTATGTATGTGCATAGAATGAATATATATCAGTATGTGAAGCCTATTTCTTAGCTAGACATGGTCTCTATATCTATAAAAATAACTGCAAACACAAATTTATAATATGTTTCAATGATTGGTAATGTGGGAGGGAGTATGCATGACTATATATATATATATGGGTATAAGTGTATGCCCCTATGAGGTGTGGTATTGAAATTTTGGCAACGCGTGAATACTCTAGTTGAAGAAATGAAATGCCTTGGAACCTAGTTGAAGAACTCTCGAACTAGAAGAGAATGTGAGAAAAAACCTTGTGAAAATGGCTAAGCCCGGACTTCGACTGTTAAGCCAGTGGAGGAGCCCTAATTCGCTTTAGAGGATCGTGGCCATAGACTTGGCACTATGATTAAATATGGGCCCTTTATCATGATGAAGCCGAGACGAGATCTCAACCATTGATTTGGTGGAGTGGAGAGATCCCTACCCTCCATCGATGTTGAGTATTAATCCCATGGAGTGCACACTCTAAAATCAACAAGGTTCATTGATCTATAGGAGAGTGTCCATGGATGATATTGGAATGTTATATCCATTTTGGTTAATACGGTCGAAGTCCCATGGATGGAATGACCCCAGATGATAAGGTGGAGGTTTTTCAGAAAGGAAAATCTGAGGGACGATCTATGTGGTGAACCTACCTGGTTCACTAGTTAAATATTCCAAAATACTTGGAACATAATGTAGAAATCCATATAGGATGATAAATTATAGATTGAATAATAAATGTATAAGAATATGAATGAGATATCGATTACAATGACAATGTGGGCCATATATACCCATGCAGGGGTGCCATTTCATTAATAGACATGTCTTTTGGATAAGACATGTCTTTTTATTATGATGTATTTAATTGTTATTATTTAATGATTATTTATTTATATTTGTATATTCTTTATATATTTATGTTTGTTACAATCTAGGTCATCCATCGGGTTAAGACCCACGATAAACCTCTGTCGTAGATCATATTGGGTCTTGTTTGAATGAGACCAATTGAAGAGGTGACGTCTTCATGATATATCATGTTGACCAGGACCGCCAACATGTCCAGAGGGAATACATGTCAGTTAGTTATTGAAGGAGGGACCAAGGGGGAAACCCTTGTCAGACCCATTGCCCTTGAAGAATCACCCTTATTGGTCGATCGTTGGATCCAGGGGTGGGTATATCTCCATTGTCAATTGAAGGTCATAGTAGTAAGAGGATAGGTGTCACTACCTAACTGGACAAGCCGTGTACTTCCACGATGATGTATATGCCACATTAAGTGTATTTGGAGGTCCAAGTGTCGAGCATAGGTTATGCCACATGTCTCAACAACATGTCATGGGGTGACAAATGTCTTGCTAGGAACGAGCCGAGACCAAGGGTCATATGAGAGAGGGGGATAGGAAAACGTACGCACTCGCCCCAAAGCATGGCTATTGGATCTCTAGAAGGAATATCTTGACCATCGATCGGTCGAGATCAAAGAAGTCCTGAGCAACATATCTATTCGTTGATCTATCAGGACGGAGGAGCTCTAAGGGGATATCCCAACCATCCATCGCTAAACGCTTCATGGAATGGAACAAAGAGTTTTACTTCGAGGGAAGATCTTTGAGATGAAATCCTAACCATCGATATGTTGGGACAGGAGAAGATCTAAGAGGAGATCTAGTTCGTCCATTGCTAAGAGTAATTTGGAATAGATCACAGAGATACACTATGAGAAAGGAACCTCAAGAAGTAGATATAACTGTAGATATTTCGGGGAAGGGGAAGCTTCGAGGAGAGATCCCGACTATCCATTGTGATGAGCTTTCAAAATGGGTTGTGGTGATACATTTCGAGGGAGAAGCTCTGAGATGAGTTCTAGACCATCGATCTGCTAAGACCTGGGGAGTTTAGTAATCAATCTGGATCATAAATATTTAGTTGAAGGCCTAAGGGTTTGACGTGGATGGTTCCACATGTTATAATATGGGTGGTGCCACGCATCGAGCACATGAGGTGCCACACATCGAGAATAGGAGGTGCCATGTGGCATAGTTCTTTGGCACCTGTGGGTGAACTTCTATGAGGAACATGAGTGCCACGTGTAAGGTAGTGATAGTTCCATGTGTCATACAAATATAGTGTCACATGTCGAAAGTATTTGGCGCGTGGAGGTGAAGAGTCCCATGGAAGATCTCGACCCTTGATCGGGAGGGAGGTTGCGATGAATAATAGCCATTGATAAGTCATGGGACCCACCCCCTGAATGCAAAAGGGTTATGGAAAGGTCGTACCCCTTTCACAAATGAGGATATCTAATGAAGCCCCAACCATCCATCGACAAGTCTCAGAACCATCATATTAATCGGAGGAGGGAGTTTTCGGACTTGGGTGTCAGAGTACGTAAGGTAAGTGATCATGGGAACACCCTGAAAGGAGGGACCCGATAACAATGGAAGCATGAAAGTGACATGTAAGATGTGTGATTGACAAGGTGTGACGTGGCAAGTTCCACGTACATGACACGGAGCCTAATGCGAGCACCAAGAGAGCCACGTCAAAATCCCATGGGAGGACCAGTGTGCTAACATGCTACATGGATGACACAAGATAGGGATATGGCCACCAACTTTGAGGGGCCATAAATTTGGACCCAGAACTCAGATTCAATAAAAATCATAGTCGTTGGAAAGCTCTTGATGAGTAGAAGACGATGATGTCATCAAAAAGGAATTTTGGAGTCCTTTAAGGGGAACAAAATTTTGATACTCCATTCCCTTAAATGCTACTTAGAGGGTTGGGCATGTTACAACTCGATTGGCTTTGCAACACCCCATTACCACTAGTAGTCCCTTTTGCAAATGGGGGATTGAATTTATGGTGTTAACCTATGTCCAATAATGGCCATAAGTACAATACTATGGTTGTTGATTACTCACTTTTGTTTCAACCATTTCATCAATCACTTTTTTGTCCCTAATAAATTGGGCTTTGACCATGTACACACTTCGAGAATGAAATATTCCAAGAATCAGATTTTCATTTAGGTTTTGCACAAGTTTTCAACTCCCTACTATCCATCGAATAATATCCAAGTTGAGGCTATTGATAAGGACCTCAAAACCATGATGCAATAGAAATTCAACAAGCATAAAACTTATTGGTATCACATGGGCCATTTACTCACCCTTGCATAGTACCCTACTCCATTCATGTGGTGTTTTCTTGGGCCATGACACTATCAACCAAGATGAATACAATGTTTTGGTTGGATTACTTGTCAATGCAATCCAAACCACATCTGCCACCTCTATGTTCATCTTTATTATCATCTCCTCATTGCATGGTTTAAGAACTTCTACAACATTCATGGTCCTTTCTTTATAAAATATCTATGGATTCAACTTATATAACAATAGTTTAATGCCATAAAATTCATTCATGTTCCTAGAAGTCACAATGATTTTGTAGATAAAATGGAAAAATAAAGTTCTAGAAAACAAAACATATCATAATTACCATAAAATCATGTAAATGAAACAAACAACACATTTTAGTATCATAGGGTGCATAAATCATAAAACCAAATATGTGTGTATGTGTGTGTGTCCACAATGGGTACATAGGGTCATTATAAAAAAAATAGGGTACCTTGCCAACTACATAGCCATCCCACTTTTACAATTGGGGAAACCTATTTAGGGGTGCTAGGTCCCCTAAAGGAGGTGCCTTATCGAGCCCACGTTTCACCATATCCCTCACTATTTGGGTGGCCACGGTTGCACATTGTAACATTAGACACCATTTTGTGGTGAATCTTATGCAATCATCATCATTATCATCCGCGATGTCCTACCAATCTCACTCAAACACCCCACATAGTAGCCAATCCAAATGATAGCTCACATTTTCTAGCATCCTCTTTCTCTTAGTGTCAACATCCATTTGAGCTCAATATGATGCCAAACCAAGTCCAACCTCCTAGTCCTTGCGGCCCCATTTCTACCTTGCTACTGCTATTGGTCTTAATTATGTTAGTGCCTCTATTGCTAGTATTGTGGGCCTCACTAATCTCATATATGCACAAATAAACATGTGTCATCAATATCATATATATCTCATAAATAGAAGAAAACATCTAGCTATCATCGAATCTATGTTAGTATTCTTAGAATCCATGCACTAGCACTTATATTGTTTTGTGTATATGTACTTCACCTATGACCCCTTTTTCTGCAATTCTCTTTTAGTTAGTATAGGAACCCCAAAACACCATTTTTTTGAATTGTTTGCACCATTGGATTTATTTTCACACTTACTTTCATGCCATGGTATCTATTTCATGTGTGTAGGCAATGCATGTACCAACAATTACCAAAAATATCTAACTTATCGAAGTTCCAAGGTTGAATCCCCTTGAATGAGGTTCCTTCTTGATTTCCTTCAAAGCCTGTGATGAATCCTTCTACACCTACCACCTCTTGGACCTCATTTATTGTTTCATCCTCAATACAATAATAAAATGTAAAAATCTACAAAATATAAATTATCTTTTAAAAAGATCACTTTCATAGAGAGGGAAACCATCATATATGCAACCTATAACTTTTAACAAACTTGTTTTACATCATAATGTATACATGAATTCAATATTTTGAAAAAAATCTATTACATTTGGATAGTGCATTCTCAACAACTAATACTTGCAATTTCAACAATTCTAAATTTTTGACCAATTTTTTTTTCAAAATATAGAATGTTTATACTACTAATTATTTTACAATCCAATAGAAAAATAATAAAATATAAAGCCTTAATAACAAGTAGGTTATTTCCAATCAAAGTTTAATGCTTATCAAATTAGTGGTTCAAATCATGTGAATACTTATGGGAGACATCAACCCCCTCAAATCTACCAATTCAAGAAAATGCATATACAAAACTACCTTTTAATTAGATTATTAATATTTACAATAAAATAAATAAATGCATTCCAATGCTTAATGCATACAAAATATATTTCAACTAGGACATTACACTGAATCTTTAACTAGTGAAAAGAAGAGAATCTCATACCTAAATCCCAATCTTATAACATTTTGGAATAACTTCTACTATTACAAAATTACAAAATATCTCTATATATGTATGTATAAAATGCACTTAACTTCTCTTATTACAATTAAATTAACCTTACTTTCTCATAATCATAATATTATTTTCCTAAAAGAGCATATATCAGCAATTAAAAAAAAACTAGCTTTTATAGAATGTATTTTTTTAAAAATACATATACCAACAATTTCTCAAAAATCTAGTTTATGAAAGACCAAAAATTTTTAGAGGATGCATTTCACTAAACCAAAAAATTTTAGAGGATGCATTTCACCAAATAGGTTAGGATTTACCATTTTGGAATGTATTGTGGGCGAAATTGCAACATAAATGGATTATTGCACTAGAATTGTACAATCTCAACAAATACTCTCTATGCAATCTCAAAAACTACTTGGAAAATATAACAAATTTTTTTCAAAAATCTAACACGAGAACACTAATTTTACAATTCAATTTAAATAAATAAATAATAAAATATAAAACCTCAATCAATCAGGTTAGTGGTTCATATCAGGTTATAATGCTCATCAGATTATTAGTGGTTCAATCCTGTCAACATCTCAGAGACATCAACACCTCAAATCTACCAGTTCAAGAAAAAACATATAAATTAGAATTTTGAATGTTAAAAGATCGAATATCTGATTCCCCTCAGTGTCATAACTTTGGATGCATTACACTGTTTATTGCATGCAAAACCTATTTCCAATCTCTAACTAGTGAAACCAAAAGAGAATCCAAACCCTAAATCTCTAACAGGTGAATCCGAAAGAGATTCAAATCACCATGATGCCAATCAAAAGTTAAAGAAAAATGCAAGTAAAATCAATCAAAAGTTAAAACTATTTTGATGGCTTTCAGTAAGGCCGGTATCGTATCGGGCGCCTGAATCTCGGCATTCTCCCATACCCATAGCCATAATAGGGCGGAGCATAGGGCGGCAGCGGCGGCGGCGGCGGGGGGTAAAATGCAAGGTAGSGATCGAACCGTCGTCCTCGATAACGGTAAGGCTTSATTCGTGGGACGTTTGTCCTTTTRGGAGCAACCTTCAGCTGGCGGTTATGAAGTTCAGWMTGATTTAGAAGAAGTGCATTTTGAACAGCCTCAGCGTCCAAAAATTCAACATAAGCATACCCTTTTGGCTGACCAGACTTCTCTGTCAAAATAGTAACCCGATTAACTGTCCCGCATGATTGAAAATGCTGTTGCACTTCCTCTGGAGTGCATGAGTAATCAACGTTGCCAACAAAAATAGACCGTGAATCCGCTTCTTGTTTGCTTGTCTGATCCGCGGCAGCTGAAGTAGCAGGGTTTGGGACGACGGGGATATGCATTTCGTGAGCGACCTTGGCCTGCATTTCTCTGAGGGAAGCTGCCTCTTCTTCCATCTCCTGTAGTCTTTTCTTCATCAAATCCAGTTCATTATCACCAGTGCCCATTTCCATGTCTCCTCCTGCTTCATACTCAGGAATATCCCCGCCATACACCTCATGCTCCTCCTCCATTATTAGCCTGTGCGTCCCACAATATGGTAGCGTTATCGTGTCTAGGTATTTCTTCCATATGTAGACATGTATATATATTTATACAAACCAGTGATGGAAGTATTTATTTGATGTGGCCGACATGGTTGGATGGAAATTCATTCGACATAAATATCGTTAAGCAGCTGAAAGGTCAGGTCGTGACCTCCGCGCGGTGCCCGCCTACCCTCCCAGTGTCCCTTCAGCGCAGTAGCTGCGGTCCCAAGCGGGCAATTAGACTAACTTTTCAATACATATAGGTTTGAAGCCATTACAACATACTCATATGAGTTTTATTCATGTCATTATGAGATTTGAACTCAGGTGGAGAGGATAACAATCATTCCTCAGAGCCATCCAAGTTACACCCAATTGACAAAGTCATGGTTCATTTAGCACCTTGAGACAGATTAAATAAATTTTAACTCATTTGATCTTGTAAATAGAAAACCCAAATGGATTCAAGTTGTGGTGATCCATAATTAAGCATCCCAAGTAACAATGTACCTAACTAGGGGCATGCAATCTAAATTGGACCCATAGAGTGTGGAAATACCCCAAACAATATCAAAGTGAAACAAATCGATGACCAAAAGCCAAAGGGAAATAAGGAAAGGGGATAAAGGATCCTACCTAATAACTAGACATCCCTAAGAGATCACACACCTAACATAAGGTAAGGGGACTCAATGAAAGCGATCTAGAAGAGAAGGACAGTGGAGAGATATTGATGCCATCAATGTGCATGTCACAAATGGATACAACACAAAATTTGGTTACATGGTTACATCYCYAATGGCTAGGCATATGTGAATACTAAAGTGCAAAATTGATACACTACATAAAGTATACAAGGTTTCAATCTATGTATCCTTCATTGTTATAGTTAATTATATTTCCAAGAGGTTTGAYTGTACCACRRGGGATTCACCATGTTGACCAAATATCTTATCACGTTCATTTATAAAGCGGGTTTAAATAGGGTTAATATATTGTAGGTATTGGGGGGGATGTGGGGTACAAGGGGATTTATAGATATTGGGGGGTTATAAAAAGGGGCATTTGGTAAAAATAAGATTTTTTTTTATTGGAAATATGTATTGGGAGGGGGGTCCAAAAAAATATTTGGGGAGATATTTTTCAATATCTAGTGAAATTAGGGGTATTCTTTGATGTCCCATGAACACACATGCTATGTCATAGATTCACTAAGTGGATACCCTGTGGATTCTACATATTCTTCTCTACATTTGGTTTAGGATTTTCATTGTGAGTACTTTTGAGTCTAATGGATTGTATTTATGTCTAGGTCTGGTTATGTCGAAGGCATCATTTAGGAAGTGACACCCCTTAAAAGGTCATCTCAAAACTTGTCGTTTAATATCAGAGATTTTTGAAAAACACCTCTCCACCTGTCCTCTCAAACTTTTCATTCTTTGTCAATGGTCATATATCCCCTTTATTACAAGAAGAAGACACTCCTACTCTTGGGATTTGCTAATTCCATTAGCATATACCTCTAAGCATTTATGTCAAGTATGCTCATGATTACAAGGAAAACACCATGTAGAAGAGGTAAACCTTCGCTTCAGCCTCTACTATTTGAAGTAAAGGTTTTAGCGAATGATTTAATGAATGTTTCATATAACTAAAAGAATTTGGGTGGGTGGAGGTTTTTTTTTGGTTCTTTTATTGTTAAAGTACACCAGTGTGCTCTTCTTTAAAATGCATCAATGCACACATAAACTAAAAAACACCGATGATGATATAGTTATCACACATTGGATTTATCGTTTTGTTGTATGCAACATCCATGCTCTTATAATTTCAATGCAACACTTCTACATTGTTTGTTTATGCAACACCAAGGATTTCTAATTTTATGTATGCACTGGTGCTTTTATTTTATGTGTGTTCTAATGCTTGAATAATTTGTATGTGTCGGTACCTATATTACCCTGTGCACTGAAGGGTAGTGAAATTTTGAATATTCGAGGTGAGACGTCGATGTCATTCTTTGTTACTAAGCATCGATGCATATATTATATTTAAAGCACTGATACGTATAGTATATGTTAACCAAGGGTTCATACTAGAAACATACTAATTGTAAAATTTTGAAATAATAAAAATAATTGTATGTTATATCGTTTAAAGAACAATGTTTTTTTTTTAATATTTGGCACGAGTGCTCCCATATAATTAATAGGCACCAGTGTGTATAACCCCTCAAAAGATGTTTCATTCTA
Source organism: Picea engelmannii (assembly GCA_009831015.1). Taxonomy (NCBI): domain Eukaryota; kingdom Viridiplantae; phylum Streptophyta; class Pinopsida; order Pinales; family Pinaceae; genus Picea; species Picea engelmannii. Next base: position 159,902 of record ML785158.1, read on the forward strand.
TATTATGGCACCCATTGTTTAGTGAGTTAATAAGAAAACAAGTACCGATGTATACATTTTAATTAATTGTTTTTGTTTTACAAATTTTCAATTAATCATCTCAAAATTAAATATTTTTATAATAGTATTGTTTTTTATATTTTTGTTATTACATTCTGATATAATGATTTCATTAATAGGTTATCCAATGGATTTCACCTTTTTTATTTGTAAGAATGTAAATCATCAACATATTAATTAATCATCAACGCAATATTTTAAAAATCAACAATACAATAAAATAAGAAACCCATTTTATTGTATATGAATAAGATGCCCATAATCATACAAAATGGGACAACGTAAAAGTCCACAATAATCGAAATGCAACCAATATGTGATTGTTACACTTATTGGTAACATGTCCTCATGCAATTGGGACAATATGTCGATTACATTAAACAAACCATGTGATTTTCACATACATATATTCCAAAACATAAAACTTGTAGTAACATTCAATTATTGATTGTCATTCATCACTTGAAATATTGTCATCGCTTGAGTTACATGCATGTTTCATTTCTTCATCACTTGTAGGTGATATTGTACTTTGATTATTTAACCTAATGTTTTCTTGATCGACTTGTTTTTGATGTTCATCCTCGTCATGTTCCATCTACAAACATAAAAATAAAGTGTAATAAGTAAATCTATATTTATATAGTAGAATGTACATGATTGCGTAAATAAAAAAGCGTAACATAGTAGCGACAATTTCATAAACATTACACATTCTTTTTAAGCCATGTTGCATGCCATCTCTCAAAATCTCTTTTGTTGGCCGCACTCCACACGTTGGTTCGTGCATGTTTAATATGCCATGAAAAAGCATAGTCAATATAATTACTATAAAGGTTTTGTGTTGTTCCATTAACTATAAAATGAAGAAAGTTAAACAACATAGCTACTTACAAATTGTTTAGTTAAACCTTGATACTTGAACATATACTCACAACCCATACTTAATCCAATGTTGATCAATTCTTGTATTGGCCCTTCTTTGTATGTTAGCACATATTAGAAGACATCAATTGACAAACTTTCATATTAATTATTCAAATACAAATATCACAACAAATATGAAATCTTAAGTGATGAACTTGTATATTAATTATTCAAATATAAATATCACAACAAACATTGTGATCAACCCTTTTCTTCCTCGTCGTCTTGTTTTATGTGTTGAATGGGTTCCATTTTTTTATTTTCTGCAACAACACAATTGAAATTTAGTATTTCATGCGATAATTAAATTTGATGTACATAAAATAACAAATCAATTATTAAATAACTCTCATGTGGATTGTTGTTGGGATGGCTCCTCCCATGATGCAATTATGTTCATTTCTTTTACCATCTCCTTGTACACTTTTTTGGACATCCCTATCGCCATGTATTTGTTTTCCCCTTGTTTGTCCCTTGAAATTTTCATAATCTCCCTGAAAAAATGAAAAGTTAAGAATCATCAGATATAAAAATTATGAAATTTTTTACAAAATAAGACATCAATCCATAAAGTAAATAAGTACACATTAGTGCATTAACCATATGTATATGCACCAGCATATGATAACAATGCCTTGTGAAATCGAAAATGTTTTACAAATTGTCGTTTTCACGTGGTTCTTTATAAATAAATAAAAGTATCGATGGCTAAGTACTAAAAATTACGCACTACCGATCCATGAACAAATTTAAAACATGACTATTTCCATATAAAAAAAATATTACTCCCATTTAAAACTCAATGTTGTTTTTTATATGACAATACAAACCAGTGCTCTGTCTTTGTACAATGTGCACCACTAACTGTGATGACGTTTTTGTTAGAAAAGTAGGTGTGCTTGTTTAACCATAGAAAATATAGCAATATTGTCACCCAACCATAGGTCGAAGCCACCCCTGAGCACCTTAACCTTGACAGAGAATAATTCTGGAAGCAAACCCTAGGCCTAATAGCCAGTCAATGTAGCGTACCTCTCTCCAAAGCTAACGCACAAACCAGAAATTCCAAACCATAACTAAGAGAAATTCCAAGCCTAAAACTGAAAATACAAGTTGCAGTAGTTGCAGCTGCAACCACTCTCCAGACTTGCTCACTTACTAAATTTCTGCAATGCGCACTATATTTATGTAGTTGTGAGTTGTGTGTGTCCAAATGATCTTTGACATCATGTAATTATAATGTTCTTCCTTAGCTGTATGGACCGACTTCTCTTTCTGGAGGCTAAAAATGAGGCGACCTTATGAGTTTATGTCTGCCTCACCAGAGGAGTAAAATGAGGATAAACATGAGCTTGGGAAATTTGGAGGAGTTATATGGGGTCTATGTTAACCCATTCACCATCTTTCATCATTGGGATCATTTATGCACAGTTCTCTCTTGGTTCTGTGGAGTTCTGACGATTTTTTGTAATTTTGGGTTATTATTGAGCATATTTTAATTAATTACACTTAAGGTACTATTATGAGCTTATTTCTTGGAGAAATACCTTAGTGTAATAGCTTGATGGAACCAAGGAAAAAATATCTAGAGGATAGGATGATGAAAAGTGACTTTTAGTGGTCGAAGAAGTTATAAAGGAGAATTAATCACTTTTTGGAGTAAAAAGGTTCATTAAATTAATAAAGTGATTTTATGAGAAAATATTGAAGATGAATTAAAATTCACTTGAGGGGAAAAAGGTGAAAAAGGGTATAAAAGAGAGACAGGGGATCATATTCTCTCATTATGTTGATCACCATTTCACTTGTATCTTTGAGCTCTGGTAGCTTAAGTGTTTTGAGGGTTTTGACTAGACAAACCCTAAAAATCAGCATGGAGGTGGAGGAGTTCTCCTTTCCTGATCCAATCTTGGACAAGGTGGTAAAATATTACAGCCTCGTCATTCTATTAAGTTCATATCTACTTCAACTATTATCTTTGAGGAGGGGCGCACTGTTGGGAAGGTTTCTGTAGGAGGGGTGCACTATCCAAGATGAGGAGGGGCGCACTGTTGGGAAGGTTTCTGTAGGAGGGGTGCACTATCCAAGATGAGGAGGTTCGATGTATGTTCTATGATGGAGATATTTGAGAGATATCAACTTGTATGCACTTGCCATTCCTAGAGAGACTTCCCTTGGCACTTTGGGGAATTTTCAATAGCCATATTTATTTATTAGCAGAGTTGAGTGAATTATTGGCCAAGGAGGGTGCACCCTTAGTCAAGGGTTTCTTCTATTTGCATAAGATCTTGCATATTTATGTGTGGCTTAGTTCTACTCCTATTGGGAGAATTATTTGTGAGGAGATTGGCCATTTCATTGGTGGATCAAGCCTCATCTTAAGCCAAGGAGAATTCATATCAAGAAGATTGCATATCTTGTCATTGGGGCCATCCTTTGTCGAAGAAATTACGTATTTTTGGAGCAGTTGTTAGGGGGTTTCTATTGGGAAATTTTTTTCTTCCCTTTGGCTGCATTTTGTATGTATTTTCCATTCATATATCAGTTGTATCAAATACATTTCAGATCTGTAAATTACTGTATGTTGGACGGTCAAATACATATTAAATAAAGCAAGGATTTGAGGTATTATCTTATGGTTTTTAATAGCTATTGGTTTCTGATTTATTTTGTTATCATTGCATATGTTTTCCTTATGTATTAAATGAATAAATATGGGTCGTAATACATCATAAAATACACTTAAATGAACGCTACATTCATTGCACACAAAGTGTTTGATAAAATGTTTCAATCAACCAACACACATAAAACATAACAACCATCAATTATATATAGAAGCCCACAATTAGGGGGTTATAAGGAGGTGGACATTATTTCAAATGACATGCCAACACATAATAAAACCTCATCAAAGTTGGGACAACAATAAGAAGGAATTTTCTAAGGGAAATTGAACATATCGTCAAAGTGTTTGACGAAATATCTCAACCACATAGATCTATTTTGTATATTAGAGTTGGTTGGGGATATTACATACTCTTATGATCCACTTATGACATTTTCACCCATGTCAAGTGTGACCCCCACCTCTGATGTCATCCCATCACCAAATAAGGACAACCCAACCCCTCACTAACATATTTCCTTGAAGAACATACATCTAGGAACTCTTATTACATAGATTCCCCTTATCTCCACACCACCTGGTGTGGTTTGGATCCTTGTGAAAATGACATTAGCTCTTTTTGGGATACCTATTCAATATATTTCCTCCCCTTACCTTGACTTTTCCATGTCTCCACAAATCCACTTAGTCTTCAATCCCATACTTCCTTTGACTGCCCCACCACTTGCAACCCTAGAGCCACCTCAAACATCCACCACATCAAATAAGCTACATGTTAGGGAAAAAAATCTACAATTGGGAGAAAACAAAATAAATTTTGTGCACTAGTACCCCTTTTCTCATCGTAACCACACAAACTACTAATCACACTAAGATTCCACCTCCTTGTGCCCTTTGTGATGCCAACAACCATGCCACTAATCATTTCACTAGGCTCCTAAAGTTGTTAAACCTTATACACTTTATAGTGGTGGACTCACTTTTTCCAAGACCAATAGTTGGGGGAACCCCTCCCCCACCCTTGAAGTAATCTACACAAACTCATAATCCCACATTTTTTTCTAACCACCCTTGCACCCCATGCAAAAAAATTGTCCATTACACTCACCATTGTTTAGAACTTCCTCACTTTTGAACTACCCATGTCTTTTCTCACTTACTACGGGTGTTGACTAATCCCCAGGTTGACCTAAGTTGGCATGTGTTTCCTCCACCCCACATCAATACCATGGATTCCACTACTATTTACCATATCTCCACTTTGGTATATTATGTGTCTTATGAAAAAAAAAAATTTCATCGAGCATCAACATTGGTTCATCATCTTTTGGTGTGCCATCAACCTCATATTGGGTGGAATCCCACTCCATGTGCATTATCTCCACCTCTATGGTATATTGTTATGTGAGTCACCCATAACATATATATTTATTTAATAGTGTTTGTAACACTAACAAACCCATCCCCTCAATAGCCACACCAATATCACTTGATACCCCAACTATGGTGCCCACATCTTCCACACCAATGAGGAATTTCTAGAAGTCATGACTTATACATTATCCATGGGATAATATGAATTATCAATCTTATTTCCTACCTTAGGATGCCTTCACCCCTTCCACCTCTTTCTTCTATTATACCATTGATGCCAAAGATTCATCCCCCATGGACATGTTTATTGGTTCAAAAACCCCATTCTTACCCTAGACAACTTTGAGGAAGGAAACATGGCTAACATTTCACCCATCATCATGGTGGATATTTTTTACAACCTACATTAATGAAAATGTAATTATTATATTTGTGTGTTCCCATAAGGATATTTCACTTACAAATCCTATTCCAAGTGTTTAATGATATTTTTGGTTGTGGTCATATTCATAAATGACTAAACTTGATCCAATATTATCGAGCATCATGTTGACACATGATTGGATGATTCTCAATTTGGTAGAGATAACAGCCTCTCTATCCTTCTAAAACCTCGACCATCAAGGAATATATTGATGAAATCCAAAAAACATGGTTTATCTATCCAATCACATATACTTCATAAGTATTGAATCCTATCACTATTAATAAAAATCAAGGCAATATCCATATCTACTTTCACTTCTTCTATATGAACCAATCTTATCCCAAAGACAACTTCCCAACCCATTTCATTAACCAAGTAATCAATGAATGTGTCAACCATGATTTCCTCTCCTTCATGGATGGGTTCTCAAGATGAAACAAGATCCATATCCACCAATAGGATCGATACAAGACCATTTTTACCACCCCTTGGGGGAATTTCACATACCACATTATGGCATTTGGACTTAACAATGCCAAAGCCAAATTTTAGTGCACCATGTCCTATTTGATCCATGATTTGTATCAAATCATCATGGATTATCTCACCAATCTCACAAATTTCTTGAATAAAAAGTCACAACACCTAAAATAACTCTTTGTTGTTTTCTTACAATATTGGCAATATAATATTCACTTGAAACGTTTGAAGACTATATTTTGTTTTATGGATGGACACCTCTTAGGATTGATCATATCTAAGTAGGGGATTATTGTTGATCCTTTGAAATTCCATTCCATCAGTGAACTACCCACACCATAGGCTTTGCCCCAATTGTAGAGCCTCCAAGGTAAAGTCCTAATTATGCGACATGCACTCATGTCGCATAAGCCTAATGTCGATATGTTCCTAATTACGTAACATGCACTCATGGATTTTTTTTGTCTCTTACACAAATAAATCATATTTGCATGGGGAGACCAAGCTCATGATTCATTTGACACATTGATACGTGTGCTCACCTTTGAACTTTTGATAATCCCCTTCGCGTTAATACAGATCTCATCATTTATGTCTCCACCTCAATATTTTTCATTGATAGAGTTTTAGTCCAACTTGGCGAGGAGGGTTGTGAGCATGTTATTTATCATGTTAGAAAAAGAATAATTAGAATTACTATTTAATTATAATCATGATGATAATTTAGCCTTGGCCATGGTCCATTCCATTCAAAAAAAAAACCCACTACATTATGCTATGTAAAACCAAGGTCATAACCAATTTGAACCCCAGGTAGTACATCTTGGGTCAATAACTTATAAATGTTGAGTTCACTCATGGGATCACTATTATTCAGAAATTCAATATTGAATTTACTACATCCCCCTAAAAAGGCCTTAACATTCATAAAGTTAATCACTAACCTCTATACCAATGTAATACCCTGTTTACCCCAGTCTGTAAAAATAACTATATCGGCCAAGAACTATGGCAACCTCAAAGATGTGAATGTTTGATTTGATGGACCTTTGTATAAAAGGTCGATGAATGTAAATTATGTTATGAATATGTGTTTCACGACTGCTGGGGAGGGGATGTGCTAACAGAGACCACGATGGCTAATGAGAGGTGGTGGAAGGGACCTGGAATGGTTGCGTTAACTCCATTGAACCAATATTGTACTGGTTTTTACTTGCTCAAAGACCAAGAGCATCTCTCTGACCCTGGAATGAATTACCCGTCAGGATGGTAGGTGGGAAGGCTCCTCAAGAGTTAATGAGGGGATGGGGGTGAACCACCCATCTGTAGAAGCTCTCAGACCTGACCACAGACGGGGGAATTCGCGCCACACACAATCTTACAGAAAAGGAAAGAAAGGAAATGTGGGGAAAGCGAGAGGAGAGAACGCACGCGACAGGGATCGTGGAAGAAAAACCAGAGGAACTCTGGAAATATGGGGGAGTTATGAATAGAGGAGAAGGAGAGTAACCTTCGTCCTTGACTTCCATTGATCTGGAAGTAGGAGACTGAATCTTAAAGCATCGTGGTCTAGCTCGGGGGTGGCTAGTGGTAAATCCGTCTGGAGTCACTGAGCCTACGTTTGGATGGAAACGAGCACCCCTCTAAGCAGTCGCATCACGCCTGGTGTTTCTGATAAGTGTTTATGTCTTGTATTTTGAATTGAATATCTTGGATGCATGCTCATGTTTATACGCTCATAAATGGTTTCTGTATAGAAGTGATTTCCTTGTGTTTTGATTGGGAATAATGGATGCATGCCTATACTTATATATGACCATAATTGGTTTATGTATAAAGTGAATAAGTTCAGAATACGAGTCCATTCTCTTGAGAATTGTCCCATCTACTTGACTCGCGCTCTGTCCTGGTTTGATTTCCTGAAGGCACCTCCTCCCGGGAAGTTTCCTCGTATTCTAGAGCCGGAGTGAGTTCCTTGAAAAGACTACCGTTATAATAAACCCATGATTTTACTTTACCCCTTTCACAGAGTTCATAGCTCGACGAATTAGGAAGGATTTTCAGTCAGGTCACCAAGCCTAGGGATAATTACCCAAGAACCCTCTGAAGGATCATGTGATCTGAGTTTGGAAACCTTGTACGAGAAAGAGTAGTTCTCTCAGGTTTCAAAGTCGTGGGAGTTCGAAGCTCTGAGAGGTTGAATCTCGTGATTCAAGCTCAGAAAGGACAACGAGTCCAGTTATCGAAAGAGAATACCCCATCATTTGGTAGACGAATGGTCGGAATCCTTTTGGAAATACCCCATATCGATCAAGACCAACGGATCTAAAGGAGGAGCGTAGGCGTTAACACCTCGACCCCTTCAGCCTTCACAAGTAGCAATGGGATCCAGGACCGTAGATCCAAGGATCCGTTAGAGCTCTATTGATCGTCGATCATAACCTTTGCATAGGCAGGAGAGTGGACTCAACAAACATCTTGAAAGTCTTGAAGTATTCAGAACCATCCATTTGCACAGGAATCGGTTTAGCGTGAATAAGTTTCGGTGTTTCGGCACCCAGAAAACCAAAGGGAAAGACCCCTCATTTTCGTCAGTCGCGAAATCCCGGTATACGAAACCCTGAATCAGTTTAGTGTGAATAATTTTCGACGTTTCGACACACGGGAAACCAAAGGGAAATACCCCTCATTTTCGCCAGTCGCAAAATCCTGGTATACGAAACCCCGAATCGGTTTAGCGTGAATAGGTTTCGGTGTTTTGACACCTAGGAAACCAAAGGGAAATACCCCTCGTTTTCGCGAGTCGCGAAATCTTGGTATACGAAACACCGAATTGGTTTAGCGTGAATAGGTTTCGATGTTTCGAGATCCAGGAAACCGGAGGGCAAGACCTCTCGTCTTCGCATGTCGCGAAATCCCAACGCGGTCTATGGAGGAGCCCTAGGTCATAGTATAGGGTCATGTGGTAGAAGGAGGAGGTAGGCGCTAGCAGTTAATCAAGGGTCTAAACTCGGGAATCAAAATTTTGGGTCCCGAAAGAATCTGGACCGTCCATTTGTAGAGGACGTGTGGCGAAGATCTAAAGCCGTCGGGGTTCTAGAGATCGGGGAGATAGGAGTGAAGACCGTGCCAAAATATCAAAAGGTAGAACGTTGGGATTTAATCTGGGTCGTTGATCAAGTCGATGATATGGACTGTGGATCCTGATGATACTGGGCTTTCGGGTTTCAGGGATTGAAGGAACAAGGGTTCCTTGCAATAGGAATCTCTAAAGTCGAGTTTCGGTAGCACCATTTGGTGTTAGCATGTGTTCACTGAGGTGGTCACATGGAGTAGGAAAAAGGGGAGTCAAGGAGCTCGTTAACCCCATTTCGGGTTTTGGCATTTCAAGGGACAGGGAGCCGGGGAGAGCTCGCACACAGAAATCCCGAAACGCGAAAGATGGAAGCGCCTTTTTGGTAAGGCTTGCGGTCATAGCCAACGATCACATGGAGGAGGATAAGGTAAGGGATGGTCTGCACTAGGCCCCATAGTAATTCAGGGATTCTGTTCTTCAAAGAAAAGATGAAAAATCTAGGTTGTCGTAGTGGGTATGTGACAACCAATGTAACAAACCCTCCTCTCAATGACACCCTCCCAAATGCATACCTTTTCATATTCATTGGAGGATCATTGGTATTATGATATATTGATATGTATTCACACATATAAATTTATGCGATGGCCATTGATGTATTTGTTATGAACCTCCTTGTTATCTTCTCATCGGGGACATCCTTTATTGACGAGGAGCCAATGACATTCTATGTAAGTGCCTATCTCATGAAGAAGTAGGATGGGTCTTTACTGACTATCGTAGTGGTGGCTATAATGGCCATATATTAAGAATTGAAAATACTTATAATATTATATAAGAAAGTTACTTTTGGGCCTCCCTAATTCATGTTTTCATTCAAGTAATTAAGTGGTGCACAAATTGGAAAATTTTCGCTTCCAAGGAATGAGCTCCTGTAACACTCTTCTTTCCCCCGGTCTGTAAATATAAGTATTATTATGAAAAAACCTTAGACATATATGTTATGTGATCAAGGAAAAACAATGGAACTTGATTTATTTTTGTATTGTATATATTTGATTTTAATAGAACAAATAAATGTTGAGCTATTACTGGAGGGGTTTCCTTCATAGGTTACAATGTCATGAGAGGAATGTTTCAATATGTAGGAATTTACTTATGGAGATGAATCTTCTAGCCAATAGAATATATAATTAAAAATGGTGCAGCCCTGAACTTTCCTCAACCCTGAAAACTGACTATCAGTCAAGCTTGTAGTTGGAGTATTCCCTTGGTAAAGTTAAAGATGGGAAAAGTACCATCGGGAAACTTATGGAACACAAATATAGGAAAAAAGAGGGCACAAGGACAAAGAAAAAGAGAACACAAATAGATGGGCATAAAGGGAGAGAAATTGGAGATAGACATGGAGGATAATTTGCAAAAAATCCCTAGGAAACCTTGAATACATCCTCTCATGACATCGTACCCTGGCTCGGGGGTGGTTGGTTGTAGAAAATCATAGCGCAACCTTTCCTATGGTTGGTGTAACACCCTGTTTCCCCTAGTCTGTAAAAATAATTATGTTGGCCAAGAACTGTGGAAAACTCAAAGATGTGAATGTGTGATTCTGAATGGACCTTAGTATACAAGGTCGACGAATGTAAATTAAGATTATATATATATATATATATATATATATATATATATATATATATATGTTGCAGGACTGCTGGCAGGGGGATGTGCTGAAAAAGAGACCACGATGGCTAAAGAAATATGGTGGAAGGCACCTGGAATGGTGGCGCTAACTTCCACTGCAACCAATACTATATTTGGTCTTCACTGGCCCGGAGAACCAAGAGCGGCTCACTAGCCCTGAAATGAATTACTCACCAGGTTGGTAGGTGAAGAGGCTCCTCATGAGTTAATGAGGGATGGGGGTGAACCACCCATCTGTGGAGGCCTCAGACCTGACCATCGTGGGAAAATTAATGCCACACGCAACCTCGCTAGAAAAGAAAAAGGAAGGTAAAAGGTGTGGAAAGGGGGAGATGCGAGGGGATATCGCAGGAAAAGATCGGAAGAACTCTGGAACAAAATACAAAGTGAGTGATAGCAGAGAAGAAGGAGAGTAACCTTCGTTCTCGATCGCTGAAGAACAGAGACAAAGAGTCTCAAGCATTGTGGTCTAGCTCGGGGGTGGCTAGTGGTAAATCCGTTGGGAGTCGATGAGCCTATGGTTGGGTGGAAACGAGGACCCCTCTCAGCAGTTGCATCACCTGGTGTTTTCTGATAAGTATTTATATCTTGTGTCTTGCATTGAATATCTTGAATATATGCTCATGGTTTGAACACTTATGAATGGTTTTTGTGTAGAAATGTCTACATGGTGTTTGATCGGAAATGGTGGTTGCATGCTTATGTTGGAATGACCACATTTAGTATATATATGTATTTGAACGAAGTCAATTTTCAAATCTGCTCTCGGAAAGATTTTTTTTCCTTATTTACCTCTCATGCTTCCCTAGATAGATTCCCCATAGGGACACCCTTTAGGGATCATGCCCTTACATTCTAAATCCAGGGAAAGTTCCCTGAAAGGACTGTCGTCGCAGTAAAAACCTTGAGCTTGCTCACTACAAGTCATAGAAGCTAATAGCTTAGAGATTTTAAGAGGACCTTCCAGTCGGGTCTTCAACCCTGGTGAAATTTACCCAAGGGCCTAAAGAAGGAATTAATGGTGTAGTTTTTAAAATCCTACACGGGAGAGAATGGTATTCTTAGACTTCGATATTTCAAAGTTTCGGCACCCGAGGTATCTAGGTGCGAGTCCTCTTTTATTCGTGAGTCCCGAAACCCCGACCCGCGAAATCCCGAAATGATAGCGTGTGGATGAATTAAGGACCTTTCAGTGGTTCGATACCCATGATACCCTTCCTCTTGCCAAATGCACGAATGAGATCCTTTCGGAGGATATAAGGTTGTTACGATCGTTAAATTGGATGAAGGAACGTAGGCGTTAATGCCTCGACCCCTTTTTGACCTTCGTAAGTAGCGAAGAAATCAGGACCGTTGATTCCAAGACCCATGGGAGTACTTGGACCGTCCAGCTGTAGAGTACACGTGGCGGCCGGTAAGTGTTTCAGCTTTTCAGCACTCAGGAGATCAGAGGGTAAGAACCCTTGTCCTCACGACTCGCGAAATCATGGCATATGAAATCCCAAAATGCTAGCATGTGGGTAAGTTATGAGTTTTTTGGAGTTTCGGCACCTGAGGTACCTAAGTGCGAGTTCTCCTGTACTCGCAAGACCCAAAACCCTGATTCACGAAAACCCAAAATGACGACATGTGGATGAGTTAGGACTTTTCGGTGTTTCAGAACCCGGAATACCCAAGGGAGTATTTCCTTGTACTCGCAAGTCCTGAAACCCTGACTTGCGAAATACTGAAATAATAATAGTATGGAGAAGTTATAAGATCTCAGAGTTTCGGTACCCGGGATATCTAGAGGTGATTTCCTTGTACTCGCAAGTCCCGAATCCCCGACCCGCAAAATTTCGATGGGTGAAATCCCGAAATAGATGCGCAGGTTTAAGAGTTTGTATTTTGAAGTTTTGGCTCCCGGAAGATCTAGGTGCGAGACCTCCTGTCTGCGCATGTCGCGAAACTTCGATTTACGAAACCTCGAATCGGACCAGCATGGGTAAGTATTGAGGTTCGATATTTCGGGAATTGGGATATTCAAGGATAAGTTCCCTTGTACCCACTAGTTGCAAAATCCTGAACTGCGAAACCCCAAATTTGGTCAAGTGTATGATGAGCGGGTGTATCGGCTTTTCGGCATTCGGGTAGTCGAGGAATGTGAAGCTCGGCCTCTTCTATCGCGAAGTTCCGATATATGAAACCCCGATTTGTGAAATCCCGATGGAGGAAACCCCGAAATAGTGGAGCATGTTTAGAGTTTTGATGACACGGTGTTTTCAGCTTTCGGGAAACCTAAGTGCGAGACCTCCTGTCGTCGCATATCCCAAAAACCTAGTTTGCGAACTCCCGAAATAGACGGATATATATATATATATATATATATATATATATATATATATATATATATATGTATGCAGGTTTCGGAGTTTTGACTCCTGGGAAACCTAAGTGCAAGACCTCCTGTCATCGCATATCCCAAAAACCCAGTTTGCGAACTCCATAAATAGAATGAGCGATATATATATGCAGGTTTCTGAGTTTCGGCTCTCGGGAAACCTAAGCACGAGAATTCTTGTCGTCGCTTGTCCAGAAATTTTGGTATGCAAAATCTTGAAGGGTAGAGTACCAGGGATTAATCCAAGTTGTTGATAATCTCAGTAAGCAGTTAAACCTGTTTCGGGTTTCGGCCCTTCGAAAGACAGGAGAGAGAAAGGGAAATGCATGCATCGCAATTTCCTGAATCGCAAAATTCGACGAGCACCTCTCCAATAAGGCCTGTGGTCATAGACGCCGATCATATGAGTACGGATAAGGGATGGAAGGCTCTGTATCAGGCCCCATAGGGATTCGGGGAATTCTGTTCCTCAGAGAAAAGAAGAAAAAGGCCGAATTTTTTTGAATTCCGTAGTGGGTATGTTACAAATTGGTATCAAAGCATGGTTACAACACGACCTGCATGGGCTCATAAACGAGTTGCGCAGGAGCTCCGTTCAAACACTCCTAAAAGGAGTAACCCCATGTCTTAACCTTCTTAATCAAAAGTTGAAGTTAAGAATGAAAACTCCTATTGTGTGTGTGTACATGTGAAAAATATGAATTATGTACTGGTTATAAATAAATATAAAATTTGACTAACAACCAATGCTTTTCCCTTTGCACACAAGCGGAAGATCAACCACAAAAAATTGCAGACGTAGAGAATGGTGACTCACCATGAAGTGGGGGAAGGCTCCCACAATAGATATGAAGAGTCTAATGAAAGGAGGGCAGTAGGGACCCCTCCAGATCTAGCCGAGACTGTGAGGAGTCTCATGGTCGAATTACAAAGCTGCAAGGATGACAATGAGAGGATGATGAAAGAACAAGAGAAGAAAACAGAAATTAATGCAGTTTTACTGTAGAGCTTATCCGAGCTACAAAGACAAATGTAGCATGAACATGAGATACATAAACATGATCATATCAGTGGCCACACTGAGAGGAGCACCTCAAAAAAGGTCCATCCCAGAGGTAAGGGACAAGCGACGGACAATTCCTATGGGAAGGAAGCTGGCGGTTCGGAGGGCTCTTCTAGCAGCAGAACTAGTTCCTATTCCTGAAGAAGACAGAAGAAGTGAAAGATTTCCAAGGATCATAAATTCGAAGAATTCAGGAAGGCCAAACCACCCTCCTTCGACGGTGAAATAAAGAATGGAGAGGAAACAGAGGCATGCCTGCTTGGACTAAAGAAGTATTTCAGAGTCCATGACTTCTCAGAAAATTTGAAGGCCCGGGTGGCCACCTTCAAATTGAATGGAAAGGCTTCCATTGGGTGGGAAGACCTTAATAATGTAAAAGGGATTCATGAAGAAGACCTGTCTTGGGAAAGGTTTGAGAAATATTTCAGAAAGAAGTATCTGTCGGAGATTTTTTTTGACGAAAAGACTAAAACATTGTATGAACTCAAGCTGGGGAAACTCACCATAGAGGAATATGTCAGCAGATTCCTCGAGCTGTTGAGGTATGTACCCTACATAAAAGCAGAAAGGAAAAGGTACAATGATTCATCAGTGGATTACCTAAGGACTATCAGAACAGGATTGAATTTGACGAACCAAAGACCCTAGAAGATACTATCTGAAAGGAAAGATATTGTTATGAATAGCTTGGGCATCGGACAGGACCTCGGGAAGGCTGGAAGCAAAAGAATAATTCAGGATTCCACAAAAGAGGGTTTAAATCCCCAAGATTTAAGGATTATAAAAAGAACTCAAGGATGAGCTTCCCAGCTCGAAGTGTACACCAGCATAACTTTCCCTGCTTGAGAGGAAATAAACTTTTTGGATCTGCCCCAATAAAGAATGATAACCCAAAGAGAGAACCTTTGAAATGATGGGGTTGTGGAGAAGAACTTCTACTGAGGAACTTCCCGCACCGAAAATAGAAAAACCAAAGAATTTACAACATTCAAGAATCTACCACCGTCAACAACATGGCCAAGAGTGTACCGCAAATTTATGCAACCTTGGATAATAACCAAGCTCCAGTGGTGGAATAGAAGGTATGATTTCCAACCATCTAGTGTCTATTCTGATTGACCCTGGTTCAAATCTGAGTTATATAGCCCCTAAGGCTATTGATAAATGTAAACTACAGCCACATAAGAATTCCAAGCCATGGTTGGTACAGTTAGCCACTGGCACCAAAAGAAGGGTAGCATAGGTCATACCAGCCTGCCAATTAATGTTGGGTGAATTCCCCACCCAAGCAACCCTTAACATATTACCCCTGGGATCGTATGATATGTTGATTGGTATGGACTGGCTAGCCACCCATAAAGCTAGATTGGACTGTTACCATAAAACCTTAGAATGTGTAAGTAAAGAAGGAAAAAGGATAACCCTTCAAGGGATCTAAAAACCTGTCTTGGTGAGACAAATATCAACTCTACAAATGAGAAGGTATTGTCGAAAAGGATGTCTCCTATATGCAATACAGGTGTTGAAAACTATTTAAGATGACAAACCAAGCCTCGAAGACCACCCTACCCTGAGAGAATACAAAGATGTGTTTCCGAAAGAGGTACTAGGTCTACCTCCAAGAAGAGACATAGACTTCTCGATAGAACTTGCACCGGGAGTGGTGTCGGTGTCTAGGACACCCTACTGGATGATCACACCCAAGTTAGTTGAACTCAAATTACAATTAAGATAAATGATGGATAAGGGCTATATCCGGCCCAACATGTCTCCATGGGGAGCACCAGTCCTATTTGTGAAAAATAAGGATGGTACCCTTAGACTATGTATAGATTATAGACAACTCAATAAGGTAACCATAAAGAACAAGTACCCCTTGCCCAGGATCGATGACATGTTCGATCAATTGGGGGGTGCGTCTATTTTCTCAAAGATTGACTTGAGGTCGGGGTACCATCAAGTCCGAATTAAGGGTGAAGACATCCATAAAACTACCTTTTGGATGGGGTATGGTCACTATGAGTTTGTGGTAGTGCCATTTGGGCTAACCAACGCCCCTGCCACTTTCATGTGCTTGATGAAAAATGTACTCAAAAAATTCCTAGACAAATTTGTGCTGGTTTTTATTGACGATATATTAATTTAATCCAAGAATAGAGAAGAGCATGAAGAGCATCTTAGGCTTGTGCTGTGAGTGCTAAGAGAACATCAACTCTATGCCAAATTCAACAAATGTGAATTTTTCCAGAAGCAAATACATTACTTGGGCCATGTCCTATCTGAAGAAGGAGTAGCAGTAGACCCTGACAAATTCAGGTCTATCATGGAATGGCCTACCCCAAAGGATGTTTCGGATATCATATATTTTATGGGATTAGCCAGATACTATAGGAGATTTGTAAAAGGATTCTCCAAGATTGGTTTCCCAATCACTGCCCTCCAGAAGAAGGGGACAAAATTCATGTGGACACAAAAATGTGAAGAAATATTTCAAACCATGAAACATCTACTGATCCACGCACCCATGTTGAAGATCGTAGATCCCAAAGCTGACTTCCTCATGTGAACAGATGACTGTAAGGAAAGGGCTTAGAGGAGTCTTTATGCAAGGAGGAAGTGTGGTCTGCTATGAATCCCAAAAATTGAATGAGCACGAAGACAACTATGTGACCCATGATCTAGAGCTGGCTTCCATAGTGCACGCCTTGATAATGTGGAGGCATTACCTCCTGGGAAGAAAATTTGTACTTATGACAGACCAATGTGGACTGTGATATATGTTTGACCAACCAAAGCTCAATGCCAGACAAGCTAGGTGGATGGCCCTCCTTAGCGAGTTTGATTTCGAAATCAAACACCTTAAAGGAAAGGAAAATAGGGTGGCCGATGCCTTTAGCAGAAGTATGAAAACAATTCACTTGGCAGCGGTGAGTACCTGCGAGATAGATGTCAAAGAAAGAGTCAGAAATGCACAAGAAACGGATCCCTTCGTCCAAACCATGACCTCATACCTACGGAAAAATCCCACGGGGATAAAGTATGAAGGCTACCAGATGACAGAAGAAGATCTGCTCACTTACCGAAGCATAGTGTATATTCCAGATTGTGATGACTTGAAGAGGTTCATTATGGATGAACTACATAAAATACCCTATACTGGTCATCCAGGATATTAGAAAATGATCACGGCTACCAGGAAACAATTCTACTGACCTGGATTGAAGAAAGACATAGCCAAGTACTTAGCTAAATGCATAGAGTGCCAATAGGTTGAAGAAGAACATCGACACCCAGCAGGATTATTGCAACCTTTACCAATCCTAGAATGGAAATGGGAAATCATCTCCATGGATTTCATCACTGGGTTACCAACCTCGACCAGACAGAATGACACCATTATGGTAGTGGTGGATAAATTGAGCAAGTCTTCTCATTTCATCCCCGTCAAATTGACTTGCAAGGCAATAGACATCGCCCAGGTATTCATGAAGGAGATATTCAGACTGCATGGTATGCCGAAAGAGATCATGTTTGACAGAGACACGAAATTTACTTCCAACTTTTGGAAGTCACTGATGGCTGGTTTAGAGACCAAGTTGTTGTTTATCACCGCCTATCACCCTATGGTAGGTCGTGCAACACTCCTGTTAGTTGGAGTAATCCTGTAAACATAATTTATTTTGGACCCGACATGTTGAAAGAAATGGAACAACAAGTGACTCAGGTAAAACAAAATCTGAAGGTCGCTCAGAACCGACAGAAAAGTTACGCCGACCAAAAGAGAACTCCAAGAGAGTTCAAGATGGGAGACCATGTATATCTCATAGTTAGGCCTAGGAAGAGTTCCCTAAAAATGGGAGCTTGTGCCAAGTTGGCACCTCGATACTGTGGACCCTTCGAGGTTCTAGATAGAGTGGGACCTATAGCCTACAGGCTAGAACTTCCTCCCATAGTAAAAGCACATAATGTTTTCCATGTTTCATTATTGAAGAAATATGTACATGATTCTAATCATATAATTGACTGGTCTGTGATCCAGATGGAACCAGAGGGAGAATTTCTACCAGAACCTCAATGCATACTAGACAGAAAGGAAACCCCACTCTGGAACCGAACCATTGCATAGGTCAAGGTGCAGTGGAGACATTTTCCCCCAGATGAGGCTACATGGGAAATGGAGGATTCCATGAAACATGCATATCCAATTTTGTTTACCTCTGTACATACATCTCATGATGATAGATAGAACATCGAGGACGATGTTCCTTTAAGGGGGAGGTAATTATAACACCCTGTTTCCCCCAGTCTGTAAAAATATTTATGCTGGCCAAGAACTGTGGCAAACTCAAAGATGTGAATGTGTGATTCTGAATGGACCTTAGTATACAAGGTCGACGAATGTAAATTAAGATTATGAATATATATATATATATATATATATATATATATATATATGTTGTAGGACTGTTGGGAGGGGGATGTGCTAAAAAAGAGACCATGATGGCTAAAGAAAGGTGGTGGAAGGCACCTGGAATGGTGGTGCTAACTTCCACTGAAACCAATACCGTATTTGGTCTTCACTGGCCCGGAGAACCAAGAGCGGCTCGTTGGCCCTGAAATGAATTACTCGCCAGGTTGGTAGGTGAAGAGGATTCTCATTAGTTAATGAGGGATGGGGGTGAACCACCCATCCATGGAGACCTTAGACCTGACCACTGCGGGGAAATTTGTGCCACACGCAACCTCATCGGAAAAGAAAAAGGCAAGTAAAAGGTGTGGAAAGGGGGAGACACGAGGGGAGATCGCAGGAAAAGATCGAAAGAACTCTGGAACAAAATACAGAGTGAGTGATAGTAGAGAAGAAGGAGAGTAACCTTCATTCTCGATCGCTGAAGAACAGAGATAAAGAGTCTCAAGCATCGTGGTCTAGCTCGTGGGTGGCTAGTGGTAAATCTGTTGGGAGTCGCTGAGCCTATGGTTGGGTGGAAATGAGCACCCCTCTCAGCAGTCGCATCACCTGGTGTTTTCTGATAAGTATTTATATCTTGTGTCTTGCATTGAATATCTTGGAATATATGCTCATGGTTTGAACACTTATGAATGGTTTTTGTGTAGAAATGTTTGCATGGTGTTTGATCGGAAATGGTGGTTTCATGCTTATGTTGGAATGACCACATTCGGTGTATATATATATAAGAGAGAGAGAGTGAGAGAGAGAGATGTATTTGAACGAAGTCAGTTTTCAAATCTCTCTCTCTCTCTCTCTCTCTCTCTCTCTCTCTCTCTCTCTCTCTCTCTCTCTCTCTCTATATATATATATATATATATATATGTATTTGAAAGAAGTCAGTTTTCAAATCTGCTCTCAGAAAGATTTGTTTTCCTTATTTACCTCGCATGTTGCCCTGGATAGATTCCCCACAGGGACACCCTTTCAGGATCATTCCCTTACATTCTAAAGCCAGGGTAAGTTCCCTGAAAGGACTGTCGTCGCATTAAAAACCTTGAGCTTGCTCACTACCAGTCACAGAAGCTAATAGCTCATATATTTTAAGAGGACCTTCCAGTCGGGTCTTCAACCCTATTGAAATTTACCCAAGGGCCTGAAGAAGGAATTAATGGCGTAGTTTTTAAAATCCTGCACGGGAGAGAATGGTATTCTTAGACTTAGATATTTCAGAGTTTCGGTACCTGGGGTATCTAGGTGCGAGTCCTCTTGTACTCGCGAGTCCCGAAACCCCGACCCGCGAAATCCTGAAATGACAACGTGTGGATGAATTAAGGAAATTTCGGTGGTTCGGTACCCAGGATACCCTTCCTCTTTCTAAATTCACGAATGAGATCCTTTTGGAGGATCTAAGGTCTATTATGACCGTTAAATTGGATGAAGGAACGTAGGCGTTTATGCCTCAACCCCTTTTTGACCTTCGTAATTAGGGAAGAAATTGGGACCGTCGATTCCAAGACCCATGGGAGTACCTGGACCGTCCAGCTGTAGAGTACACATGGTGGCCGGTAAGCGTTTCAGCTTTTCGGCACCTGGGAGATCAGAGGGTAAGAACCCTTGTCCCCACGACTTGCGAAATCCCCACATATGAAATCCCAAAATGCTAGTGTGTGGGTAAGTTATGAGTTTTTGGAGTTTCGGCACCCAGGGTACCTAAGTGCGAGTTCTCCTGTACTCGCAAGACCCGAAACCCCGTTTCACGAAAACCCAAAATGATGGCGTGTGGATGAGTTAGGACTTTTCGGTGTTTTGGAACCCGGAATACCCAAGGGATTATTTCCTTGTACTCGCAAGTCCCGAAACCCCGACTTGCGAAATCCCGAAATGATAATAGTATGGAGAAGTTATAAGATCTCAGAGTTTCGGTACCCGAGATATCTAGAGGCGAGTTCCTTGTACTCGTAAGTCCCGAATCCTCGACCTGTGAAATTTTGATGGGTGAAATCCCGAAATAGATGCGCAGGTTTAAGAGTTTGTATTTCAGAGTTTTGGCTCTCAGAAGATCTAGGTGCGAGACCTCCTGTCTGCGCACTTCACGAAAATTCGATTCGCGAAACCCCGAATTGGACTAGCATGGGTAATTATTGAGGTTCGGTATTTCAGGAACCGGGATATTCAAGGATAATTTCCCTTGTACCCACTAGTTGCGAAATCCCGAACTGCAAAACCCCGAATTTGGTCAAGTGTATGATGAGCGGGTGTATCATCTTTTCGGCATTCGGGTAGTCGAGGAATGTGAAGCTCGGCCTCTTGTATCTCAAAGTTTAGATATACAAAACCCCAATTCGTGAAATCCCAATGGAGGAAACCCTGAAATAGTGGAGCATGTTTATAGTTTTGATGACTCGGAGTTTTCGGTTTCCGGGAAACCTAAGTGCGAGACCTCCTGTCGTCACATATCCCAAAAACCCAGTTTGCGAACTCCCGAAATAGACTGAGCGATATATA
>ML785158.1:181456-195349 GCA_009831015.1 Picea engelmannii
CCGAAATTTTGGTATGCGAAATCCTGAAGGGTAGAGTACAAGGGCTTAATCCAAGTTGTTGATAATCTCGATAAGCGGTTAAACCCGTTTCGGGTTTCGGTCCTTCAAAAGACAGGAGAGAGAAAGGGAAATGCATGCATCGCGATTTCTCGAATCGCGAAAGCCGATGAGCACCTCTCCAATAAGGCCTGTGGTCATAGCCGCCAATCATATGAGTACGGATAAGGGATGGCAGGGTCTGTATCAGGCCCCGTAGGGATTCGGGGAATTCCGTTCCCCGGAGAAGAGAAGAAAAAGGTCGAAATTTTTTGAATTCCGTAGTGGGTATGTTACAGTTGGGTGGAGAGAAGTTCACCCTACAATAGTGGCCAACATATCTTATAAATTTTAGATAAGTGCCTTGTATTGATTCTATGTATTAACTAGAGTGTATGAATGAATTTGATGAATTTGTATAATGAATTTGAAGTCTGACTGCGTAATTATGGAGAATTCCTATATGTGATTGGAATGAATATATATCAGTATGTGAAATTGTGTCTTAGCTATAGATAGTGTCTGTATCTATAGAAATAACCGCAAACATGAATTTATATGATGTTTCTATGATTGGTAACATGGGAGGGAGTATGCACGACTGTATTTGTTTATATATATTTATATATATATATGGGTATAAGTGTATGCCCATGTGTGGTTTGGTATTTAAATTTTGGCAGCGCACGAATACCTTGGATTATCATGAAACCGAGGTACCCTAAGTGAGGAAATGAAATGCCTTGGAACCCAGGTGAAGAACTCTCAAAACCCATAAACCCTACAGGAGAACGCAAGAAAAATCCCCACGAGCCCTAATTTTCTTTGGAGGATTGTGGCCATAGATTTGGAATGATGATTAAATATGGGCCCTTTATCAGGATGAAGTCGAGATGAGATCACAACCATTGATCTGGCGGAGCTAAGAGATCTTGACCCTCCATCAGCGTTGAGTATGAATCCCATGGAGTATGCACTCTAAAATCAATGACGATAGTTGATTTATCGAAGGGTGTCCATGGATGATCCTGGACCATTATATCCATTGTGGTTAATAAGGTCAGAGTCCCATGGTTGGAATGACCTTGGATGCTGAGGTGGAGGCAGTCTGAAAATGGAAATATGAGGGACGATCTAGGTCATCCATCAGGAAGATCCACGATAAACCTCCATCATAGATCATAGTGGGTCTCATTTGAATGAGACCAAGTGAAGAGGTGATGTCATCATGATGTATCATGCTGACCAGGACCGCCAATGTGTCCATAGGGAACACATGTCAATCGGTGATTGAAGGAAGGACCAAGGTGTTAAACCCTTGTCAGACCCCATGCCCTTGAAGAATCACCCTTATCAGTTGACCGTTGGATCCATTGGTGGGAAAATATCCACTATTGATTGGAGGTCATAGTAGTCGGAGAGAACTATGTTCAGGTTCATAATAGGACTCCAATGGAGGAGACTTCGAGCAATGATTTGTTCTATCAATCCATCGAGGAAAAAAACTCGGACTGATGATGACTGACCCTTGCAGTGGAGTATTCGAGGTCATTTCAGCCACTGAGATAAAAATGCCCCGAAGGAAGGACTCTTATGGGGTAATCCTGATCATCCATCGGACCCACCTGAAATAAATGTTGATCGTGGATCTGGGTGATCCTTCGGGATGAGGCTAAGAGGAAGTGTCGTCATGTGAATGATTATGATGTCCCTCCTCTAATGCACAAAGGACATGTGTCACTACCTGAATGGACAAGCTGAGTACTAACGTGATGAAGTGTATTCCATGTCAAATGTATTTGAAGGTTCATGTGTCAAGCATATTTTATGCCATGTGTCTCACCAACATGTCGTGGGGCGAGAAGTGTTTACCTAGTAACAACCCGATACCAAGGGTAGTATGAGAAAGGGGGTTGGGAAAACATATTTACTCACCCCAAATCATGGCCATCAGATCTCCAGAAGGAATATCTAGATTGTCGATCGGTCGAGATCGAAGAAGTCCCAAGAAGTAGATATAGTCGTTGATCCATCAGGATAGAGGATCTTCGAGGGAAGATCCTAATTGTACATCACTAGACACTTCATGGAATGGAACAAAGAGTTTCACTCCGAGGGAGGAGCTTAAGGATGCAATCCTGACCATCGATGTTTCAAGACAGGAGAAGCTTCGAGAAGAGATTTGGTTTTTCCATTGCTATGAGTAATTCATAATAGTTCACGGGGATACACTCCGAGGAAGGAACCCCAAGAGGCATATCTACCCATATATTTGTCGGGGATGGGGGTACTCCGAGGAGAGATCGTGATTGTCCATCGTGATGAGCTTTCATAATGGGTCGTGGTGATACATTCCTAGCGACAAGCTCCAAGATGAGTTCTAGACCATCGATCTGCTAAGACCTGGGGACTCTTGCAGTCAATATGGACTATAAATATTTAGTTGAAGGCCTAATGGTTTGACATGGATGGTTCCATGTGTTATAATGCAGGTTGTGCCATGCTTCGAGAACAGGAGGTGCCACATGGCATAGTGTTTTTTCACATGTGGGTGAACTTCTATGAGGAATATGAGTGCCATGTGTAAGGTGGTGATAGTGCCATGTGTCATACAAAGATAGTGTCACATGTCAAAAGGATTTGGCACATGAGGGAAAAAATTCCTAAGGAATATCTCAACCCTTGATCGGGAGGGAGGCTGTGATGAATAACAATCGTTGATCAGTTGTGGGACCCACCCATTGAATACAAAAGGTTTATGGAAGGGTCATAACCTTCATGCAATTGAGGAGATCTAGTGAAGCACCAATCGTCCATCGATAGGTCTCGGAATCTTATGATTAGTTGGAGGAGGGAGTTGTCAGACAAAGGTGTTGAAGTATGTTTGGTAAGAATTCATGGGAACACCTTGATAGGAGGGTATCGATAGAAATGGAAGTAGGGAAGGGAGAGGTCTGATGAGCAATTGACAAGGTGTGACATGGCCAATGCCACATATGTTCCACAGATCTTGGTGTGAGAACTAGGAGAGCCAAGCCATCATCCCGTGGGAGGAAAATTGTGCTAGTATTCCACATGGATGACACGAGGCAGGGATATGGCCACCAACTTCAAGGGGCCATAAATTTGGACCCAGAGCTCATATTCGAGTGAAATCGCTATCATTGGAAATCACTTGATGAGGAGAAGATGATGATTTCATCGAAAAGGAAGTTTGGATTCCTTTAAGGGGAATGAAATTTTGATAACCCATTCCCTTAAATACTACTTAGGGGGTTGGCCTTGTTACAAAGTGGTATCAGAGTAGGAAACTACACTTGGCTTTTTTGGGCTCCCAAAAAGAGTGGTAGCATAAGGGGAAGGGTGAACTACTCTACCCTATCCATAAGGTCCTATTAATGCCAAGCTATGTGACCAAGCGCTTAAGCCTAGGAGCACTTTAGCCTTGTTAACGAGTGGTATTTCCCTGAAGAAAGTGAGAGGTCGGGAGGTAATAATAAAACCACCTCAAGAGAGACAATAGGGATTTATCGACCACAATGTGTCCCTTAGTGGAAATTTTGAAAACCAACAGTGCAGAGTAAATTTTTGTTAACTCACGCATGACTCATTTGTGCGCTTTTATTCAGAACCATCAATCCCTTAGAGTAAACTCCGACTAACTTCATGGTGTATACCAATGAGGATTGTTGATCTGACCATGATCAACGATCATGGTTTTAATGCAATCACCATGGATTTGACCTCGGAGACTACGACCACCAATGGATCTTGGTCAAATTATCGATCTAATAGTCCATGAGTCTTGATTTTACCCGATATGTGGGACTCAATGAATGTTGTTGTGTAGGTAATTTAACACCCAAAACTATAGAATGATAATGTCCCTACATTAGTATCTGTGGGGTTTTATTTTAAACCTTATTACTGGAAAGAGGAACAAAATTATATGCTATTTTTACATGATTAAAAATGGATTGTATGTTTTTGTTATTTACTAAATTGCTGAAGTAAAATTTTAGATTATAAAAAAAAAATTACATGTGTTATTTATAAGATAATGGATAAATCAACTAACGGGAATTTTTTTATCATCAAGACTTAACCAGTCAGTGACTTCCCAAACAAGATATAAGTAAAAGGATATTGACCCACCATGAATGAGGAGAGATTTATCATAACAAAGAAGAAGAATATTATGAAAGGAGTGTGGTATAAACCCCTCCAAACCTGGTTGAGATTGTGAGAAGTCTCAAGGAAGAGTTGCAAAGCTTTAAGGTTGAAAATGAAAAGTTAATGAAGGATTAGGAAAAGTAGATTGAAATAAATGTAGTCTTGTTGCAAAGCCTATTAGACATACAAAGACAGTTGCAACATGGTCCAACAACCAATATCATGGTCAAACACCAGCCTGAGAAAACCCAGAGTCTTCCTAAGATGTAGAGGCATGGACCTGAAAGAAACAACGCAAGAAGAAACACTCCCAAGAAGGCTCGACATGGAGCTACAAGGCATTCCAAAACCAAATACTCATATGAGGATTCCTCTAGTGAAACAACATAGAGCTCCAAGGAACCATCCAACAGTGAGACTAGTTCACCTTCCTAGGAGAGAAGAAAGAAGAGGAAGCACTCCAGGGGTGGTGACCTTGAATAATTTAGGAAAGCCAAGAAACCCACTTTTGATGGAGAAATCAAGAAGGGGGAAGAAATAGAAGCTTGGATACTTGGCCTAAAGAAGTATTTCAAAGTTCACAATTACTATGAAAACTTGAAATCCTGAATAACTATATTTAAATTGAATGGAAATGCCTCTATATGGTGGGAGGACCTTAGGAATGTAAAAGGAATCTAGGAGAAGGATCTGTCTTGGATTAAATTTGAGAAATACTTCAAGAATAAGTACCTTTCTAAGAGGTACTATGATGAAAAGACTAAGGATTTCAATGAACTCAAACTAGGACAACTAACCATAGACGAATACATCAACAAGTTTATGGAGTTAGTGAGGTATGTGTTCTATATAAAGGAAGAAAAGACGAATATGCAATGATTCCTTAGTGGGATGCCTCAATCTTTCTGAAACAAAATTGAACTTGATTAGACTAATACCTTGTGAGATGCCATTAGGAAGGCTAGGTATTGTTATGAACAAGTCATCCACAAGAATGAACACCCCAAGGACTATAAGAATAAAGGTAAAATGGGATTCAATAAGAAGGGTGATAAACCCTAAATGTTTAAGAATTATGGGAAGAGTTATAGTATGAGATTCCCCAAAAAAAGTGTGAATCAATAATACTTTCCATCTCAAAGTGGAAATATAACTTTTGGATTAGCCCTGAGAAGGGTTGAAAGTACAAACAATGAACCATTGAAATGTTGGGGATGTGGAGAAGAGGATTTGTTGAGGAACTTCCCTCATAGGAAGCCAAATAGTAAGGGAGTCTACAACATCCAAGAGGCTACCACAGTTAATGATGTGGCCAAGAGTATGCCAAAAATTTATGTATCTTTGGAAAATAGGCAGACATACCAGCAAGTCTCAGTCGTGGAAATGGAAGGTATGGTCACCAACCTTATTATTTCTATTTTGATTGAATCTGATTCTAATTTGAGTTATATTTATCCTCAAACTATTGAGAAGTGTAAATTACAACAAGAAAAATATGCTAAACCAAGGTTGGTACAACTAGCCACTGGAACATAAATAAAGGCAACAAAGGTCATAATAGCATGCCAAATATTTATGAATGGGTTGCCTACCCAAGCCACCTTAAACATCCTTCCTCTAGGATCATGTGACATGTAGATTGGCATGGATTGGTTGGCTACCCATAAATCCAAGTTGGATTGTTATAACAAAACCTTAGAATGCGAAGATGAAAAAGGGAAGAAAAGAACTCTATAGGGAATTCAAAATCTTGTCTCAGTGAGATAGATATCATCCCTCTGAATGAAGAAATTTTGTAGGAAAGGATGCCATTTTTATGAAATACAAGTATTGAAGTATGTTGATTTCTCAATATACCTTGTACATGGAACAATGTCAATGTCTAGAGCACCCTATAGGATGAGTACCCCAGAGCTAGTTGAGATCAAATTGTAATTGAAAGAAAGGTTAGAAAAGGGTTACATTTGGCCTAATGTGTCTCCTTAGGGAGAACCAACCTTGTTTATAAAGAAGAAGGATGGCACACTCAGTTTGTGCATAGACTATAACCAACTCAACAAAATGACAATTAAGAATAAGTACCCATTGCCTAGAATTGATGACTTATTTGACTAGCTAAGAGGTGATACCATCTTCTCCAATATTGATTTGAGATTTAGATACCATCAAGTATGAATTAAGGATGATGACATCCATAAACCTCCTTTAGGAAAAGGTATGGGCACTATGAATTTGTGGTGGTGCCATTTGGTCTCACCAATGCACCATCCACTTTCATGTGTTTAATGAATAATGTACTCAAAAAGTTCTTGGATAGATTTTTATTAGTTTTTGTTGATGATATCCTAATTTATTAAAAGAAAAGGGAAAAGCATGAATAACATCTCAAGTTAGTACTCCAAGTACTAAGAGAGCACAAGCTCTATGCCAAGCTTAGAAAGTGTGACTTCTTCCAAAAGAAAGTCCACTACTTAGGCCATGTTATTTTTGAGGAGAGAGTGGCAATTGACCTTGATAAGATCAAATCCATTATGGATTGGCCTACACCCAAGGATGTATATAATATTAGATTATTAATGGGTCTAGCAGGATACTATAGGAGGTTCATAAAAGTATTTTCTAAGATTGGTCACCCAATCACCTCATTACAGAGAAAGGGAGAAAAATTTATTTGGATAGCAGAATGTGAGGAAAGTTTCTAGAAACTCAAACACCTCTTGACCCATGCCCCAGTGCTAAAAATTTCAGATCCAAACAAGGATTTACTTATGTGCACCAATTCTTGCAAAGAGGGACTCAAAAGAGTCCTCATGCAAAAGGGACATGTAATTTGTTATGAATCCAAAAATTGAATAAATGTGAAATAAATTATGTGACCCATGACCTAGAATTCGCTGCCATAGTGCATGCTTTAAAAAAGTGGAGGCATTACCCCCTAGGCAGAAATTTTGTACTCATGACAAACCATAGTGGGTTGCGGTATTTATTTGACCATCCCAAACTAAATGCTATAAAATCTAGGTGGATGGCTCTCATCCGTGAGTTTGATTTTGAGATCAAACAAATCAAAGGGAGAGAGTGGTTGATACCCTCAGTAGGAGTATGAAAGTAATTCACTTAGTAGTTTTAAGTACATGTGAAACAAATCTCAAGGAAAGAGTTAAGAATGCACATGAGGTAGATGATTTTTTCAAAGCAATAAAAATACATTTAGAACAAGATCCCACATGGATGAAGTATGATGGTTATCAGTTGATGAGTGATGGCCTACTAACATACAAAGCCATGATGTATATCCAAAATTGTGATGACTTGAACAGGTTCATTTTGTATGAACTACACAAAAGACCATATTTTTGTCATCCTAGTTATCAGAAAATGATTACAACCCTTAGGAAACGGTTTCATTGGCCAAGAATGAAAAATGATATAGTTGATTATTTGGATAAATGTTTAGAGTTACAAAAGGTTAAGGTGGAACACCAACACCCAATGTAATATCCCTAGGTTGAACCCAATTGTAAATGTAAATGCAAATTTACTTAAGTTGGTGAGCTTTTTCATATCATTTTTGTATGCACCTTTCATGGCATAGTGCACGCATGTACTGCGCAGTGAAATGATGAAGTGTGCACATTCCAGGATACTGCGTACAACAACTTATGTGCGCATGATTTTGAGGCCATGGAGCCTTTGTGTATATGATGTGTTTTATAGGCTGGTGAGCCAGTTATTATAAGATAGGATGATTATGTTTTGAATTAGGCCAGAGAGCCTAGATGCTAAAGGCTATTGCACGTATTTTTGCATATTTCTCATCATTAATATAAAATACATTGTTGTGTGCAGACCGACCACGATAAAAGAGTATGGGGGACTAAACTCCACTAGTTAGGGAAAGGGGGGGATAAAAGTTAAGAAAAGGGGCTAAGCAAGGGAGATTAAGCCAAAAGGAATATTATATTAATATTTCTTAAATGTAAAGTATGGATAATTATTTTATCTTAAGTTCTAAGTATGGGGACAAGTGGGCCAAAGTAGCTCCCAACATGACAAGTGTCAAGTTGGGGACATGCATACATATAGTTTGGACTTAGTTCATTTTCCCATCCCTTCCATCATTCATTCATCCATTCAACCATTCCAAGATCATTTTTCACTCACTCGGTCAGTTATCCTCCATACCTTCATGTCATTGTACTTGAACCTATATTCTTTCCCATACTTGTTTGTGTAGCTAGTTAGCTTGGGAGCTGGACTAAAGAAGTGAGTTGTCAGGCCCATGGGATATTGAAGAGGCAGGTTGTCAGGCCCGTGAGAAATCTCTCTGGGTGAGAGAATCGCTAGGAATTGACTTCCCGAAGGTGCTAAACTATAGTTACAGGGCTCTGAGACTTCCTGTCCAGCTTGTTGTTGAAGCTTGGAAAGGAAGTGGGGCATTTGAAGGACTGTTGAGAAGAGAAGGGGAACACTTCTTGGGGTGGGACAAGAATGTGGGGAATGAGGGACTGTAGGCTGTTATTTTGAGTTGGCACCTGTGAAAAAGCCTTTCATGTTGTCTGAGATCCATTAGCCTGGTTATGAATCCCTTTACCCGGGTGGAGTTTAGTCCCAGCTCGGGGGTGACCCACTGCTAAGAGTAATGAGCAATGTGGTCTAAGGCTGGGAGGTTCGTGGAAGGTTTGGACGTAGTTGGTGATATTATTACCAAGATAAGTGTCAATTGTGTGATAAATTACATGTTGCATTGTTATTTATGTGTTTATTTTTATGGGTTTATCGTACGTGTGGTTTATAATTGTATTTATATTTATGGCTATTGCCTGTATATGTTGCATGTATATGTTTAATGTTATTTCAATATGAATCTGTGCATTTACATAATGTATTTGTCTGTTTACGTTTTATATATAAAGTTCCGCAAGAGTTTTGTGTGCACATGTTTTAATTGCATGCAGTTCGAAAAATTTATGTGGCATAGCTCAGTTGGATGTTGGGTATGTTACAGTATGTTTAGCAGAGAATGAAAGCATTTTATGGAGTAGCATGGCCCAACAAGGGTGGTTAGGGATGCTACAATATGGTATTAGAGATTCATTTTTCAACACTAAGCCTGGATGGGCCGAACAAGTTGATTTGAAGCAAAATTTCACAGAGGATTGATTTCAAAGTGGCCAAATTTCAAGTTGCAAAGCGTCCATGGTAAAAAGTAACAACAATTGCGCAGAATTGGGAAAAAGCCCCAATTTCTGTTGTTAAATTCATGGGAAAATTAAGAAATTTGGCCATGCAGTGAGATATTCTTGATTTAATATATGTTCTAGCAAATTCATACCTGTAATTGGTTGAATTTGAAGTTACAGTGAAGCCATGACAGATGGAGCGAGATTAGTAATTAAAATTCTCAATTCGTGAATTGAGTTTGGGAAAAATTCTTTCCAGAGATGTCAACCCACAACAATTTTTTGTTGCATAGATTGAACTGGTGTTATCGGGGTAAAATTGAACAAATTTCATAGTTGCAGAATGTCTATAGTAAAAAATGGGGAAAAAGTTAACCAAAATCCCCAATTTTTGCAATGGAATTCACGGGGAATTAATGCGCATAAAAATGAATGTGCACAGGTAGGTGCACTAAAAATGCATGATGTGCAATGAAGATCTTGTGATATGTAAAAATTGGCATGGCATGGAAAAATATTGGTGTGCTGGTACGTGCACTAAAAATTGGCGTTGAGAGGAAAAATATCGACGTGTTGGTACGCGCACTAAAAATTGGCGTTGCACGGAAAAATATTGGTATGCTGCTACGTTCGCTAAAAATTGGCATTGCACAAAAAAATTATTGGCATGCGGGTATGTGCGCTAAATTTTGGTGCCACACGGAAAAATTGTTGGTGTACGGTTGTGCCACGCAGAAAAATGTTGGTGTGCGGGTGTGCGCGCTAAATTTAGCATTGTGCGGTGCAGATTGAGTGATGCATGCATAATACTAGCGCACGATGTGCATATGCATAATAAGGTGTGTGCAGTGTGCACACACATACTAATGGCATGCGTGGTGTGCGCAGTATTGGTAGAGCGCATAGAAACTTTGTTGGTGCACATGTAATGTGGGTATATGTTGTCGTGCGACAGTTTGGTTAATGGTGCGTGCAAAGTACTGATGCACGGTGGATGTGTACTAAACTTTTACATGGTGCAGCGTGTAGATTGAAATGCGCATGGAATATCAACGTGCAATACAAAATTTGCACGCAACAGGTAATAGTGAAAGAACCAAAATTTGCACGGTGGATATTGGCGTGTGAAACAAAAGTAGTGCCCGTCAGTTATTGGCATGACAGAGAAGTGATGCACAATGGTTATAGGTGCACAGAGCATGAATTACCTTATGGTGTTTCTGCACATACTAAATAAGGGTGTACATGTTGAAATTTGTGCACACAAAGTTGTTTGGAGGGTGAACATTAGCAGAAAACCAATGAATTTTTGCGACATTTTATATTATTTGAACGTCATCTTTTTACAGCGCATTTTTGAGGCCCTTAACAACATTTTTAGGTACTCAAAAACCACGAGAACAGATCGTACCAAGGTAGACTGTGTCTCTGCAACTCAAATAAAAGAGCTTGGAGAGAGCTTTCTAATGGTGTAAATTGTTTGTCAAATAGAGCTTTTATGAGAAAGTTACAACACAAACAATGGAAGAGTTAACAACAACTAGATCAGATCAGGATCAACACAGAGTCCAGAGGAATGGAAGATGTGTAGGGGAATTACAACCAGGGAGATGAGATCATAGGGATGGATGTCCATTTGGGCATTGAAGGAACAAACTCCAATGAGCATGGAGAAGGAAGGGATGAAAACATGAATATGGTAGAGACCATTAAAAATTTGGAGAAGGATGTCCAAAGCCATAAAGCTGATAATGAAAGGCTTATGAGAGCTAAGGAGCAGCATGATGGCTTCAACATGAAGTTAATGCAAAGCTTGAACATAATAGAAAATAAATTGGATAAGGAGAGTGGCTCAAGAAAATCAGGAAGTCAAAGGTCTCCTGATGAGAAAAGAAGAACCATAAGTGTTGGTAGACATCACCATCACTCCCTGAGGCATTCCAATAATAGGTCACAAAACAACTCAAGTCCATCCCCTTTCAGGAAGCATAAGAGGTTTTGGGTGGATGAGATATGAGGAGAGATGAACAAAATCAAACCTCCTACATTTGATGGTGAGAACAAGAAGGATGAAGATGCAGAGACATGGATGATGGGCATGAGAAATCATTTTCAATTGAATAATTATTCATCTCATGCAGAAGGAAGAATTACCATCTATCAACTCAAGGGAAAGGCATCCATGTGGTGGGATCATCTTTTGCAGGTGCAACACATTAAAGAGAAAAGTTGTTGGTTGTGGAGCATGATTATCTTCCTAATTCAGAGGTCTTTTACTTTCAGCCATGTTTATACCCCATGAAGTATTTACACCCCATAAGTATGTACACTTTTCCACGCGGGGCAGTGCAGAGGGGGGGTACCCCCTCTGCGGGGTCCGAGGGGGCTATCCCCCGGGCTAGGAGGTCTGGGGGCAAGCGGGGCCCCAGCAGGGGTTTGGAGGCGAAGCCCCTGAAGGAAAAATTGCCTTGTAAATGTATATTGTAATTTCATTGTAAATCTGGACCGTTCATTATAAGGTCGTAGATCTAACGGTAGAGATTATGTTATAGTTTTTTTCCCTAGAAGGCAACCCTCTTTTATGAGGGAAATTTATTGCGGCTATGATTGATGGTGAATATTGTATTATGAGATAGGAGACTGTGAGAAAAAGAAGAGAAAGTTACAGCAGGTTTGTTGTAGGTTGTATCCCTTCATATGTTGGATAATAATAAAGGAAGGACCTGGCAATTTCTCTAGTGGACGTAGCCCGCACTGGGTGAACCACGTAAATCTATGTCTCTATTGTATTGTGTATCTTCTGTGTTTTGTTTCCGCATTTGTTTTATTTTATTGCTCCACGATCCTGTTTTTCTAACAACTGGTATCAGAGCGAAAGGTAATTCGCAGGAAAAGAGGGTTCCTGGTTCGAGTGGGAGCAATGTCAGAAGATGGAAAGTTTAGGGTCGAGAAATTTAACGGCCAAAACTACCAGTTATGGAAGATGCAGATGGAAGATTATTTATATTAGAAGGATCTATTCTTAGCATTGGGCAGAGTAGCAAAGAAGCTGATGGCGATGAAGGATGAAGAATGAGAGATTCTTGACATAAAGGCTCTAGGAACGATACGAATGAGCTTGGCAATGTCGGTGGCTTTCAATATTTCAAAAGAAAAGATAATGAAGGATCTGATGGACCCATTGGCTAAACTGTATGAAAAACCCTTGGTGTCCAATAAGGTATTTCTAATGAAGAGATTATTTAATATGAAGATGTCAGAAGGTGGGTCTGTTGCAGATCATTTAAATGAATTTAATACGGTTACTAATCAACTAAGTTCCGTAAAAATGGACTTTGATGATGAGGTTAGGACTCTTATAATATTGTGCTCATTTCCAAAAAGTTGCAACAACTTGGTCATGGCTGTAAGTAACTCTGTCTCTGGTTCAAATACTTTAAAATTTGATGATGTTGTTGGTGTTATCCTTAGTGAGGAAATGCAATGGAAAAGAACAGGTGAGACATCAGGTAATGCGTTGAGCATGGAGAACAGGGGAAGACAAAAGGGATCAGGGAACCGTGGAAATTCTAGGAAGGGCAGATCCAAATCTAGACTTGGAAAGATAGAGTGTTGGAATTGTGGGAAGAAAGGACATCTGAGAAAGACTGCAGAGCTCTAAAGAAACAAAGAGATGGACAACATGAGAGAAATCAAGAAGCAAATGTAACAAGTGATGTGTTACAAGATGCTTTGATTCTTTCTATAGATAATATTTCTGAGTCTTGGGTAGTAGATTCAGGGGCTTCATTTCATGCCACACCCCATAGGAAACATTTTTTAGATTATGTCAAGGTGATTTTGGACAGGTTCATTTGGGTGACGATGCACCATGCAAAATTTTTGGAATGGGAAAGGTAAAATAAAGAAACGCAATGGAAACCAATGGCTATTGAAAGAGGTAAGACATGTTCCAGATTTAAGGAAAAATCCAATTTCAACATGGAAGTTGGTAAGTGAAGGTTGCATATCCATATTTACAGATAAGACGTGGAAGGTCATCAAAGGATCATTGGTGATAGCAAAAGGAGAGAAGGTAGGTACATTGTATTTATGTATTGGTAATATTGACTCTTCTATATCTTTAGCTTCTACAGGAGTGGAACTATGGCATCATAGGTTGGGACACATGAGTGAGAAGGGTATGTATATCCTTCACAAAAGAAATTTTCTGCCAAATATTCAACAAATTGATTTGGACTTCTGTGAGCATTGTGTTTATGGAAAACAAAAGAGAGTTAGATTTCTTAGAGTCGGAAAAGAAAAAAAGAATGAAAGGTTAGAGATTGTGCATACAGATGTATGGGGACCATATCAGGTATCATCTCTTGGTGGATCTCGTTATTATGTTACTTTTATTGATGATGCAACTAGAAAAACTTGGGTTTATTGCATTCAACAAAAATCTGATGTTTTTGATACTTTTAAGAAATGGAAAGCTTTAGTTGAGAATGAGACAGGA
>ML785158.1:195399-245623 GCA_009831015.1 Picea engelmannii
TAGTTGAGAATGAGACAGGAAAAAGTTTGAAGTGTCTCAGATCAGATAATGGAGGTGAATATTGCAGCAAGGAGTTTGATGATTATTGTTCATACCATGGGATTCGTAGAGAGAATACAGTTCCAAGAACACCACAAGAAAATGGTGTGTCAGAAAGGATGAACAAGACAATCATGGAGGGTGCAAGGAGTATGAGATTGCATGCCGGTTTTCCCTTATAGTTCTGGGCAGATGTTGTAGATACTGTAGTTTACTTAATAAATAGAGGACCTTCAAGCTCTTTGGAAGGTAGAATTCCAGAGGAGGAATGGACAGGAAAAAAGGTAAACTATTCTTTTTTGAAAAATTTCGGTTGTGAAGCATTTGTCCATATTGATAAAGAAAATAGAACAAAGCTTGAGTCTAAATCCAAGAAGTGTAACTTTATTTGATACGGTGTTAATGATTTTGTTTATCGCTTATGGGATTATGAAAATAACAAAATCATTAGGAGTAGAGATGTCATATTCAATGAGAAGGTCATGTACAAATATCAGTTGCAGGGAAAGAAACAGGAAGAAGAAAAAAAAGAATACACAGTGCTTGATGAGATCACTGAAAAAGAAATTCCAAAGGACCTGAAAATCAAAATGTACAACAAAAGGAGTAGCAGGTACCTCAAACACCTTCAAGTGTTGTTATAAGGTCTACCAGGTTAAGTATACCCCCTGAACGATACTCTCCTTCATTGTATTATTTATTGTTGACTGATTCTGGTGAACCAGAATGTTATGAAGAGGCAATGCATGTAGACACCAAAAAGAAGTGGGAGCAAGGCATGAAAGAGGAAATGGATTCCTTGGAAAATAACCAAACTTGGGACTTGGTTCAGTTGCCTTTGGGAAAAAGAGCATTGCAGAATAAATGGGTTTACACGTTGAAGGAAGAAGAAGGAGGAGAAAAGAGGTACAAGGCTAGACTTGTTGTAAAGGAGTTTGCACAAAAGAAAGGTAGAGATTTTGAAGAAATATTTTCTCCTATTGTTAAAATGACTTCAATTAGGACTATTTTAAGTCTTGTGGCAATAGAATATTTGAATCTTGAATAGTTAGATGTAAAAAAAAAAATTCTCCATGGGGATTTGGAGGAAGAGATTTATATGCAGCAACCACAGGGATATGAGGTCAAAGGGAAGGAGAATTTGTTATGCAAGTTGAAGAAGAGCTTGTATGGCCTAAAGCAAGCTCCAAGGCAGTGGTATTTGAAGTTTGACAGGTTTATGACAGAACATGGTTATAGTAGATGTCATTCTGATCAGTGTGCTTATTTTAAAAGGCTAGAAAATGGAAGCTATATTATATTTCTATTTTATGTAGATGACATGCTTGTTGCAGGGTCTAATATGCAGGATATAAATATGTTGAAGAAGAAATTAGCCAATTCATTTGTGATGAAGGATTTGGGTGCTGCAAAGAAAATCCTTGGCATGAGAATAATAAGAGATAGGAAAAATTGAAAATTGACATTGTCTCAGGGTGAGTACACAGAGAAGGTGTTGGAGAGGTTTAGAATGTAGAATGAAAAACCAATTAGTACACCTTTGGCCAACCATTTCAAATTAACTAAGAAAATGTGTCCCAAGACACAGGAGGAGATAGAATACATGTCTAGGGTCCCTTATTCATCAACAGTTGGCAGCTTGATGTATGCAATGGTTTGCACAAGACCAGATATTGCACATGCAGTGGGAGTTGTGAGCAGGTATATGAACAATCCAGGTAAAGAACAATGGGAGGCAGTAAAGTGGATTCTCAAGTATTTTAGAGGTACTACTACTCATGCATTATGTTTTGGAGGTTCATACACTTTTCTACAATGATGTGTTGATTCAGATATGGAAGGTGATAAATACAGCAAGAGGAGCACCACAGGGTATGTTTTTACTATAGCTGGAACAACAATAAGTTGGATTTAGAAACTACAAAAGGTTGTTGCACTTTCAACAACAGAGGCAGAGTATGTTGTTGCTACAGAGGATAGTAAAGAGATGAGTTGGTTACAAATGTTTATGGAGGAATTGGGAAAGAAGCAGGAGAATAACATGTTATACTGTGACAGTGAGAGTGCAATTCATCTTTCAAAGAACACAAACTTCTATTCGAAGACTAATCATATACAGTTGAGGTACCACTTCATACGATTCACCTTGGAAGATGGACATTTGAAGTTGGAAAATATACACACTAGCCAAAATCCTGCAGATATGTTAACAAAGGGAGTAACCAGAGAGAAACTGAGTTCCTGCTCAGTTTCAGTTGGTCTTCAAGAATGAATACGAAGATGAGGAATTTTCCAGGTCCAACAAGGTTCAGAGTCCAGCATATACAACAGCGGCGGATTTGTTGAGATCAACCTCCAAGTGGGAGATTGTTAGTTGTGGAGCCTGATTATCTTCGTAATTTAGAGGTCTTTTACTTTCAGCCGTTTTTATACCCCATGAATTATTTACACCCCAGAAGTATGTAAACTCTTCCACGCTAGGGAGTGCAAAGGGGGGGTACCCCCTCTGCGGGGCCTATCCCTCCGACTGGGGGGTTTGGGGGCAAAGCCCTCGAAGGAAAAATTTCCTTGTAAATGTATATTGTAATTTCATTGTAAATCTGGACCGTTCATTATAACGTCACAGATCTAACGATAGAGATTATGTTAGGGTTTTTTTCCCTAGAAGGAAACCCTCTTTTATGAGGGAAATGTATTACGGCTATGATTGAGAGTGAATATTACATTCTGAGATAGGAGACTATGAGAGAAAGAAGAGGAAGTTACAACGGGTTTGTTGTAGGTTGTATCCCTTCATATGCTGGATAATAATAAAGGAAGGACTTGACAATTTCTCTGCTGGACGTAGCCCACACTAGGTGAACCACATAAATCTATGTCTCTATTGTATTGTGTATATTTTGTGTTTTGTTTCTGCATTTGTTTTATTTTATTGCTCCACAGTCCTTTTTTTCTAACAAAAGTGTTACTTGGAGGGAATTCAAGAAGTATTTTGGAAAGAAATACTTGACTAAGAGATACTATGACAATAAAATGAAAGAGTTCTTTGAACTTAAGCTTGGGAGTATGACCATAGATGAATATGAAAGAAGGTTTTTAGAACCCCTGAAGTATGTTTCTTTCATCAAGGATGAGATAGTTAAGACTCAAAGTTATTTGAGTGGATTTCCATCATTCATCAGTGACAAAATATAGTATGATGATCCCAATACATTGGAGGAGACCATAAGGCGAGCTAAATGCCTATCAAGAAAAATCAAGGCCAACTTTCCAAAAATATTGGTAAGACAAAAAGAAATTCAAGATGGCTTAGAGGAAGAAGGAAGCGAAGCCACCATTCTTTAGAAATAATCCTCAAGGACAACCAACTTCTAGAGAACCTAGAACAATTGAGACAGGGGGTCAAAGGCCAAGGCATCCACCTATTCAATGTTGGATTTTCAAAGGATAACATGTGTTCATAGATTGTCCTCACAGAGGTGAAAAAGTGAGGATTGTTCACAATGTAAAGCAAGATTAAATAGTGGAGGACATGGGCAGAAATGTACCAAGGATCTATGCATCCCTGGACAACAAGAAA
Organism: Picea engelmannii; assembly: GCA_009831015.1. NCBI lineage: Eukaryota > Viridiplantae > Streptophyta > Pinopsida > Pinales > Pinaceae > Picea > Picea engelmannii. The sequence continues at coordinate 199,019 of ML785158.1, forward strand.
GCAGAGTATCAATCACATATGATTGAAGTGGAAGGTATGATCAACAACCAAACCATTTCTATTTTAATTGATTAAGGATCTAGTCATAGTTATATAGATCCTAAGATGGTGAAAAGTTTTCATTTGCCAAGAAGAAAGCATAGAAAATATTGGTTGGTGCAGCTAGCTACCAAAGCCAAAAGAAAATTTAATGAGATGGTTAAGTCATGTCTTATGGGCATGAATGGACTAAACACTAGGGAAGATTTGAACATCTTTCTTTTAGGTTCCTATGACTGTCTAATTGGGATGGATTGGTTGGACCAACATCATGCTATCCTAGACTGTCATAACAAGGCACTTACTTTCTTGGATGAGGAAGGGAACCTAAGGAAAGTGTAGGGAATTCCTAGGGAAGTAACCATCAGAGAAATTTCAGAATTGCAACTTAAGAAATGTTACAGAAAAGGGTGTCAAATATTTGCAGCACATATGGAAGAGACACCTAAAGATAAGGTGTCAAATTTGGATTATCATAAAACCCTGGAAGATTTTGAAGATGTGTTCAAGGAGGTACCAGGACTACCCCCAAAGAGAGATATTTATTTCTCTATAAATTTAATGTCTGGAGCACCTCCAGTGTCAAAGACTCCTTACATAATGAGTACACCAAAGTTGAAGGAGTTGCAAATGCAGCTTGAAGAAATTTTGAAGAATGGGTATATACGCCCAAGTGTGTCACCTTGGGGTGCCCCAGTCTTGTTCGTGAAGAAAAAATATGGGACATTAAGATTGTGCATTGATTCTAGACAAATGAATAAAGTGACTATAAAGAACAAGTATCCTCTGCCAAGGATTGATGATCTCTTTGATCTATTGAAGGATGCAAAGATATTTTCAAAGATAGATCTCAGGTCAAGATAACATCAAGTAAGGATTAAGGAGGAAGATATCAGCAAGACCGCCTTCAGGACAAGGTATGGTCATTATGAGTTCACAATGGTACCATTTGGGTTTTCAAATGCACCAGTTGTTTTCATGTGCTTAATGAATGGTGTTTTCCGAGAATATTTAGACAAGTTTGTCATTGCCTTTTTGGATGAGATTCTTGTATATTCCAAGTCAGAAGAAGAGCATGAGCATCATTTGAGGATGGTGTTGCAAGTATTAAGGGAGAATCAATTGTATGCCAAATTGAGTAAGTGTTCATTTTATCAGAAGAAAATTCATTATTTGGGACATATCATTTCAAAGGATGGGATAACAATGGATCCTGAGAATATAGAAGCCATTAGAGAATGGTCGGCACCAATAATGTGACATAGGTCAGATCATTCATGGTCCTTGCAGGATACTATAAGAGATTTATCGAAGGATTCTCAAAGATTTCACACCCAATCACTTCCTTACAAAAGAAGGGCGTGAAGTTTCAGTGGACATTGGATTGTGAAAAGAGTTTCCAACACTTGAAGAAATTATTAACAAGTGCTCCAATACTAAGGATTGCAAACCCAAATGAAGACTTCATTGTATGCACAAATGCATGTAAAGAAGGACTTGGTGGAGTCCTCAGTCAAAATGGGTTTGTTATATGTTATGAATCAAGGAAGTTGAAAGAGAATGAAAGACACTATGCCATCATGATTTGGAGTTGGAAACCATAGTGCATGCCTTGAGGAAATTGAGACACTACCTCATGGGGAAACGATTTGAGCTGAGGATAGACCATAATGGTCTAAACTATTTATTTGATCAACCAACTCTAAATGCTAGGCAAAGTAGATGGTTAGAATTTCTAAGTGAATATGACTTTGATATAAAGCATATCAATGGGAAAGAGAACAATGTGGTTGATGCACTCAGCAGAAGAGTGCATGAATTGCATGCTACAACCATTATCATGTACCAATTAGATTTGAAACACAAAATTTTAGAGGCTACAAAATTAGATTTGCAATACAAGGAATTAGTGGAAAAATTACAAAAAGGTAATTTGTAGCAGAAAATTGAAGAATATAAGCTAGATAATGATGAAATTATCGTGTACAGGGGAAGAATTTATGTACCAAATTCTCATGAATTGAAAAATCTGATATTGAGATAAATTAATAATGTACCTTTTTTTGGGCACCCAGGTTATCAGAAAACTATTGCAGCTGTCAAGAGCCAATATTATTGGTCGGACATGAAGAAAGAAGTTGTTTATTTTATTGCCAAATGTTTGGAATGTCAAAAGGTAAAGGTTGAGTATAGACACCCAGCTCGTTTGCTACATCCATTACCCATTCCTGAGCAGAAATGGGAAGTTGTAACAATGGATTTCATCACCAAACTCCCCAAAACAAACAAGCAACATGATTCTATCATGGTAGTGGTGGATAAACTTACTAAAGCTGCCATTTTATTCCAGTTAAGCTCACTCACAAGGAAGCCAACATTGTTTATGTTTATATGAGAGAAATTACTCGATTACATGGCATACCCAAGACAATTGTGTCTGACAGAGATCCAAAATTTACCTCAAAATTTTGGAAGGGATTATTTAATGGGTTTGGAACAAATTTGAATTTTAGTACAACTTATCATCCAGAATCAGATGGACAAACAGAGAAGGTGAATCGAGTGATTGAAGATATGTTGAGGATGTATGTGATGGATAAACCAAAAAATTGGGAAGACTACCTACACTTAGTAGAGTTTGCTTATAACAATGGGTACCAAACATCTCTAAAGATGAGACCATTTGAGGCACTTTATGGCAGAAAGTGAAACACACTGGTAAGTTGAGATAACCCAATAGATAGAGCAGTGGTTGGGCCGGTTTTACTCAAGGAAATGGAGGAGAAAATGATAAAAATAAAACAAAATTTAAAGGCTTCCCAAGACAAGAAGAAAATCTATGCTGATAAGGGCAGAACTCACAAGGAATTTAAAGTTGGGGACCATGTATTCTTAAAATTGAAGGCCAACAAAAGTTCCCTGAAGTTGGGAAATTGTTCAAAGTTGGCAGCTCGCTATTGTGGACCATTTGAAATCCTAGAGAGGAATGTCCAATATCTTATATGATTGCATTGCCTACATCTATGTTTGTTCATAATGTATTCCATGTATCATTTCTCAAGAAATATATACCTGATGCTAATCATGTTATTGATTGGAATGTGATTTAGGTGGAGCAAGAAAGCGCTTTCCAAGTGCATCTGGTATGCATTCTAGACTGGAAAATCAAACAACTCTGGAATCAAGCCATAGGTATCTTAAAGGTCCAATGCACTTGGTACGGTCCTAAGGATGCTACTTGAGAGCATGAGGATGCAATGCGGGAAAAATACCCGCATCTTTTTTAGGATTTTTGAAAATTTTGTTGTATATGTGTACGTAATGCACTAAGGACAATGCATAAATAAGGGGAGAGGATTGCAATATCCCTAGGCCGAACCCAATTGTAAATTTAAATGCAAATGTACTTAAGCTGGTGAGTTGTTTGATACAATTTTTGTATGCACCTTTCATGGCATAGTGCGTGCATGTATTGCACAGTAAAATGATGAAGTGTGCCCATTCCAGGATACCATGCGTAACAACTTAAGTGCACGTGATTTTGAGGCCAAGGAGCCTTTGTGTATATGATGTGTTTTATAGGCTAGTGAGCCAGTTATTATAAGCTAGGATGCTTATGTTTTGAATTAGGCCAGAGAGCCTAGATGTTAAAGGCCAATGCACCTATTTTTTTATATGTCTCATCATTAATATTAAATACATCGTTGTGCATAGACTGACTATGATAAAAGAGTATGAGGGACTAAACTCCACTAGTTAAGGAAATGAGGGGGATAAAAATTAAGGAAAAGGGGCTAAGCGAGGGAGATTAATCCAAAAAGGAATATTATATTAATATTTCTTAAATATAAAGTATGGATAATTATTTTATCCTAAGTTCTAAGGATGGGGACAAGTGGGCCAATGTAGCTCCCAACATGACAAGTGTCAAGTTGGGGAAATGCATACATATAGTTTGGACTTAGTTCATTTTCTCATACCTTCCATTATTCAGTCATCCAATCAACTATTCCAAGATCATTTTTCACTCACTCAATTAGTTATCCTTCGTACCTTCATGTCATTGTACCTGAACATGTATCCTTGCCCATACTTGTTTGTGTAGTTGGTTAGCTTAGGATATGGACTGAAGAAGAGGGTTTTTAGGCCCGTCGGATATTGAAGAGGCGAGTTGTCAGGCCCATGAGCAATCTCTCTGGATGAGATAATTGTTGGGAATTGACTTCCCAAAGGTGATACACTACAACTACAGGACTCGGAGACTTCCTGTCTGACATGTTGTTGAAGTTCAAAAAGGAAGTGGGGTAGCCGAAGGACTGTTAAGAAGAAAGGGGGAACACTTCCTGGGGTGGGATAGGCATGTGGGGAATGAGGGATTGTAGGATGTTAGTTTGAGTTGGCACCTGTGAAAGAGCCTTTCATGTTGTCTGAGATCCATTAGCCTGGTTAGGAATCCCTTTACCCTGGTGGAGTTTAGTCACATATTGGGGGTGACCCAATGATGAGAATGATGAGCAGTGTGGTCTAAGGCTGGGAGGTTTTTGGAAGGTATGAACTCATTTGGTGATATTATTAGCAAGATAAGTGTCAATTGTGTGATAAATTACATGTTGCATTGTTATTTACATGTTTATTTTTATGGGTTTATCCTACGTGCGGTTTATAACTATATTTATATTTATGGGTATTGCATGTATATGTTTACTATTATTTCAGTATGAATCTGTGCATTTATAGAATGTATTTGTCTGTTTACCTTTTATATATAAGTTTTCATAAGAGTTATGTGTGTATATGTTTTAATTGCATGCAATTCAAAAAATTCATGCGGCATAGCTCAGTTGGTTGTTGGGTATGTTACAGTATGTTTAGCAAATAATGAAAGCATTTTTTGGAGTAGCATGGCCCGACAAGGGTGGTCAGGGATGCTACACCAAACATGCCTTTTTTAAACCTTGACTATCCCAAAATGGAAATGGGAAACCATTTCCATGGAATTTATCATAGGAATACCCAAAATAGCCAAAAAAAAATGATGTTTGTTATCGCACAAACTGTAGGTTGGGAAAATCCCGAACCAATCACCAAGATGGTGATAATAGTGGGAGATTTTAGCCATTTTCACCTCAAATAAAACATCCTTATATTTAGTGAAGGGAGATTCCAACACAAGGGGGAGTCTTGGGTGACCCTAGGGGGAAATGAGACATAAAGTGAGGCGATGGAAGTGATGCCCCTATATATCAAGATACTAAGTGGAATATAACTTGGAAATGAATCTCGTAAGTGGTTAATAGTTTCCAAGAAACTTGAGTACCTTCAGAAGATGATTGTACTTGCCCGAGACACAAGAAAAGATGAGTATGAGAGCTTATGGTTAATTGGAAAAGAAATTTAAGCTTGATGTCCCTATTTGCAGTAGTCAACATATATATATATATATATATATATATATATATATATATATATATATANAAATATATATATATATATATATATATATATATATATATATATATATATATATATATATATATATATATATATATATATATATATCAGCAAGTAAACGATTACTAAATTTGCTAACAAGATGATAAAATTCAGGTAAATGATGCAAGAGATAAGCTAGTAATCACTAGTATAACTCAAGTATGAAAAACACAAGAATTTAGCAATAAACCAAGGTTGTTATGAAAAAGTATTGCAGAGATATTTTATCAGAATTATGGCTATAGAAAACTATTGCTACAACAGAAAATTTCAACCCACAAAACAAGAAAGTAAACCACCCAAAAAGTGTGTTGAGGCTAGTAGATTATAGGGGAAATTTATTAACAACTTTTGATGGTTGAAAAAGTAAGTTATAGTCAAAATAGAGAGTAATTTTCGGCATCCCTAATGGATGTATATTTTATTGATTTATAGCTCCAAGAAAACTAGGATAAAAAAGACGCCCTAGAGGCTTTAGCAACCTCAAAGCATCAAGAAAATATTCCAACTTGAACAATATCAATATATCTCTAAATCACGTTTACCAATGCAAACAATTTATTTATCCAATGCAAACTTCATTTTAGTGCCTTTAAAATTTGGGTGAATGGAGTCTTGAAATCATGAGTTAGATCAAGATAATCCTTAGGGGTGTAATGTCCCCCAGCCACTAGTCAGGCAAATGCTACTGTGCGGAACAACATCCTTCTCATGCTTAATTAATAACATGCATTTAAATCAAATTAAACACATTTAACTCAGAGTAAGCACAAGATTACTGCTAACATAATAATCCCTGACATTAACAATAATTCATATGCACAACATAATACATGATACATATAAGCATCACATGCATGCAAAACATAATATTAAGCATAAGTTGATACTTATATTTAAAAACATGGTAATTCCACCAACCACGTGCAAGCCTTCCATGAACCTCCCAGCCTTAGACCACACTGCTCATCATGCTCAGCAGTGGGTCACCCCCGAGCTGGGACTAAGCTCCACCTAAGGCAAGGAATCCTAGTCTAGGCTGAGGTTACAGGGAAAACTGCATAGAGCAACTGGAAGGATTCTCTCCGAGAGCCTTCTTACGCACACTACTCACAGACTCTCATTCCCCACATGCATGTTCCACCCGAGAGTATACACCTTCACAAGAACAGTCCATCGGTGCTTCACCTCCCTCTCTGGGTCTTGACAACAGGCCAGATCAAGAATTCTCAGAGCTCCGTAGCTGGTGCTGGACTCTCTCTGGGAGAAAACCACTTCCCAGCAGACTCTCTCACCTGGAGAGAGCTGCTCACAGGCCTGACAACCTGCCTCTTCAACTCCGTTCCAACACAGGGAGGACAATAGCAACGGTTCAACATTCATTCACATAGGGATGACAACAACAACAACAGATGGGCATCACACCATAGGCAACAACAAGATACGCTAAAACACAACATGGCTAAGGAGATTACCCAGGTGTCAGGTTCCTCAGAAGACACAAAAAGACTCACGAATGAAATGCGTGGCCACAACAACCCATAGTTACAACACCACACAGCTCAGACAAATACGGGATACTCAGACTTCCCCGAAGACGCGGATCAGTCCATCATTTTTCCCACAGGTTTCAGGGTGTGTGACCAGGAAACAATGTAGATGCACATGCAGAGGAAAAACGGGTTCAAATGAGCATCACAGGAACTCAGGCGGAGGATGACAGAATGACCGACCCCCTCCATGACTGACTTCTGCAGTTTTTAACTGCATGTGCCTGAGTCGACAGATGTCAGCCATGAAGTTGCATGCACTCCATCAACATGCGTTCCTCCCCAGGAACTTAGGACAAGACATATATTTCACATGGATTTTTGGAATAATATTAAAATATTATTCCCAAGAACTTAAGCCCCTAGGCTCAACACTTAGACTCTCTTTCCAACCTTCCAGCACCCAATCCCTTACCCATTATGTGGAAGCTTAGTCCCCCATCACTCATTCATCGTGGTTTGTTTTCACGCAGTGATGTTTATATTTTTAGTAATGTTCCGCATGATTACATATACAAAAGAAGGCTCTCGGCCTTAACACTTAGGCTCTCCGGCCTAATAACACATAAGCCCACCAGCTTATATAAACTTGTCTCACCAGCCTATAAAACATAATTACAATTCATAATGAAAGCTTTATACTTCATAGACATGATTTACAATAGGGCTCGGCCTTGGGAACATTACAATCCCCTCCCCTTTTTTTTGCACTATCCTCAGTGCGACTTTACACTGCATCTGCAAGCTTTTCAAAATTTTTAAAAAGATGCAGGTACTCTGCCCACATAACATCTTCATGCTCCCATGTCGCTTCCTCAGGACCGTACCAAGTCCACTGGACCTTTACAAGCCCTATAGCTCGATTCCGAAGTTGTTTGTTTTTCCTGTCCAATATGTGCACAGGATGCACTTGCAGGACACCTTCTTGTTCCACCTGAATCACATTCCAATCAATAACATGATTACATCTGGTATATATTTCTTAAGCAATGAAACATGAAACACATTATGTATAGTCATAGATGCAGGTAATGCAAGCATATATGAAACTGGCCCAATCCTTTCTAGGATTTCAAATGGCCCATAAAATCTGGCTGCCAACTTGGCGCAACTTCCCAGCTTCAGGGAACTCCTGTTAGCTTTCACTTTCAGGAAAACATGATCACCCACTTTGAACTCTCTGTGGGTTCTGTTCTTATTAGCATAAATTTTCTGCATGTCCTGGGCAGCTTTCAAATTCTACTTAATTTTTATCATTTGGTCCTCCATCTCCTTGAGCAACTCTGGCCCAACTACTGCTCTATTAGCTGGATTATCCTAGCTCACTAGAGTATTTCACTTTCTTCCATAAAGTGCTTCAAATGGGCTCATCTTCAACGATGCATGATACCCATTGTTGTAGGCGAATTCTACCAAGTGTAGGTAGTCTTCCCATCTTGATGGTTTGTCCATCACATACATTCTCAGTATGTCTTCTATTACCCTGTTCACCCTCTCTGTCTGTCCATCAGAATCCGGATGATAAGTTGTACTAAAGTTCAGATTCATTCTGAATCCTTTGAACAATCCTTTCCAAAAAATCGAGGTGAATTTCGGGTCTCTGTCAGACACAATTGTTTTAGGAATTCCATGCAATCGTGCCACTTCCTTTATGAAAATATCAGCAACATATGTTGCCTTGTGAGTAGTTTTCAGTGGAATAAAATGGGCAACTTTTGTAAGCTTGTCCACCACCACCATGATCGAATCATGCAGTTTGTTTTTTCTGGGCAATCCTGTAATAAAATCCATCGTTACTACTTCCCACTTCCACTCAAGAATGGGTAAAGGTTGCAGCAACCCTGACGGGTGCCTATGCTTAGCTTTAACTTTCTGGCACTCCATACATCTGGTGATGTATTCAATGATCTCTCTCTTCATACCCGGCCAAAAGTAATGGCTCTTGACTGCTACTATTGTTTTCTGATATCCAGGGTGTCCTACATAAGGCACATTATGCATCTCCTACAAAATCATATGTTTCAAGCACTAGACATTGGGTACAAAAATTATGTTCGTGTACAACATTATTCCATCTGTTTCCAATTTATAAATTTCCATCTTCTGTGGCATCTTACCCTGCTGTAGCTTGGCTACCAATTCTCTGTACTGCAAATCTACATTTGCAGCCTCTAGAATTCTGCTTTTAATATCATTCTGATACATGCTAATGGTTGTAGCATGTAATTCATGCACCCTCCTGCTGAGTGCATCAACCACTTTATTCTCCTTTCCTTTGATATGCTTGATCTCAAAGTTGTACTCACATAGAAGTTCCAACCACCTACTTTGTCTAGCGTTTAAGGTTGGCTGATCAAACAAATATTTCAGACTGTTATGGTCTGTTCTGAGTTCAAACCTCCTTACCATGAGGTAATGTCTCCATTTCCTCAGAGCGTGAATGATTGTTGCCAACTCCAAATTGTGAGTGGCATAATTATTTTTGTGCTCTTTCATCTTCCTAGACTCATAACAGATTACAGATCCATTTTGTCTGGGAACTCCTCCCAACCCTTCTTTACATGCATCTGTGCACACCATGAAGTCCACATTTGGATCTGCAATCCTCAAGATTGGAGTGTTGGTTAACAGTTGCTTCAATTGCTGGAAACTTTTCTCACACTCTTTAGTCCACTGAAACTTTTCCTCCTTCCTTTGCAAGGAAGTGATAGGGTGAGCTATCTTTGAGAACCCTGCGAAAAACCTTCTGTAATAGCCCGCTATACCCATAAAGGATCTAACTTCTGCCACATTCCTTGGCACTGACCATTCTCTAATTTCATCAACCTTCTCCGGATCCACAACGATACCTTCTTCTGAAATAATGTGCCCCAAGTAATGGATCTTCCTTTGATAAAACGAGCATTTTCTCAACTTGGCATACAATTGGTGTTCTCTCAACACTTGTAGCACCATCCTCAGGTGTTGTTCATGCTCTTCCTCTAATTTGGAATACACCAAAATGTCATCTAGGAAGACTATGAAAAACTTGTTTAGATAGTCCCTGAATACACCATCCATCAAGCACATAAAAATAGCAAGTGCGTTCGACAGCCCAAACGATACCATTGTGAACTTGTAATGACCATACCTTATTCTAAAGGCGGTCTTGCTGATGTCTTAATCCTTTATTCTTACCTGGTGATATCCTGATTTGAGATCTATCTTTGAAAATATTTTTACACCTTTCAACTGATCGAAAAGATCATCGATCCTCGATAGAGGATACTTGTTCTTGACAGTTACTTTGTTCAACTATCTGAAATCAATGCACAGCCTCAACGTCTTGTCCTTCTTCTTCACGAACAGGACTGGGGTACCCCAAGGTGACACACTTGGGCGAATGTACTCCTTCTTTAGAATCTCTTCAAGATGCAATTGCAACTCTTTCATCTCTGGCGTACTCATTCTATAAGGAGATTTCGACACTAGAGCTGCTCTAGGCATCAAATTTATAGAGAAATCGATATCTCTCTTCGGAGGTAGTCTGGGTACCTCCTGAAATACGTCTTCAAACTCTGTTAGTACCGCATGGTCTCCAATACTTGGCACCTTATCCTTAGGCATTTCCCCCACTTGGGCTGCAAATAATTGACATCCTTTTCTGTAGCACTTCTTCAGCTGTATTGCTGAGATTTCTCTAACAACCACAGTTCTGGAAATTCCTTGGACTATTTTTTGATTCCCCTCCTCATCCAGGCATGTAAATTCCTTGTTACAACAGTCCAGGAGGGCATGGTGTCAGTCCAACCAGTCCATCCCAATTAAACAATCATAAGAGCCTAAAGGCAGAATATTCAATTCAACCTTCATGCTCAATCCCTTCATGTCCACCGGACAGGACTTAACCAACTCAGTGACTTTCCTCTTGGTTCATGTAGCCAACTGCACTAACCAATACTTTTCATGTTTTCTTCTTGATAAATGCAAATTTTCCACCACTCTAGGATCTATATGACTATGGCTAGCCCCTGAATCAATTAAAATAATAAATGGTTGGTTGTGAATCATACCTTCCACTTCAATCATGTGTACCTGAAATTCAACTTGCTTGTTGTCTAGAACCACATAGATCCTTGGCATTCTACTGCCCATGTCCTCCACTTTTTCAGCGTGTTGAACATTATGGATAGCTCTTGCTTTGCCATTTTTATGGGGACAATCTATGTACTTGTGGTTCCCTTTACAGCCCCAAAAATGAATGGGCATCTGTCTCAGCCTTTGTTCCCCCACTTCAGCCATTCTCGGCTCTCTAAACGATGGATGTCCTTGAGGACTATTTCTGAAAAAGGGAGGTTTGTTTCCCTGTTGCCTCTGTTCTTTCTTAAACTTCTTCTAGTCATCCCAAGCCTTCCGAAAGGTAGGCTTTTATCTTTGCTGCTCATATAAGCATTTCGATTTTCTTATTGTTTCTTCCATAGTCTTAGGATCATCATACTGAATCTTGTCACCAATGGGAGGTGGCAGTCCACTTAGATACCTCTAAATCTTGACAGCCTCATCTTTGATGAATGGAACATACTTCAGTAATTCCAAAAAAATTTGTTTGTATTCATCGATGGTCATGCTGCCCAACTTGAGTTTGAAGAACTTCTTCATCTTTTTGTCATAATATCTTTTATTCAGGTATTTCCTCTCGAAATACCTCTTGAATTCCTTCCATGTGATATCTTTCTCTCTAATGTGTTGCACCTGCACAAGATGATCCCACCACATGGATGCTTTTCCTTTTAGTTGATACATCACAATTCTTCCTTCTGCATGAGAGGAATAATTCTGAAGTTGGAAATATTTCCTCATGCCAAGAAACCATGTTTCGACATCTTCCCCCTTCTTATGTTCTCCATCAAACGTAGGAGGCTTAATATTGTTCATCTCCCCTTTCAATTCATCCACTCCAGATCTTCGGTGTTTTTTGGTAGGGGATGGGCTTGAACTACTGTGTGATTCCTTATCAAAATTCTTTGGGGAGCAACAACGATGTCTGCTACCACTCCTCGATCTTCTTTTTCTCTCAGGGGTCCTGTGACTCCCTGTTTTTCTTGTGTCACTCTCCTTTTCCAATTTCCTTTCTATTCTTTCCCGGTTCTTCAACATCTTTAAGTTGAATTCACCCTGTCGATCCCTAACCCTCATGAGATTTCGGCTATCGGCTCAGCGAGCCTGGTCTTCTTTCTACAATCTTTCAATGATTTTCATCACCTACCCTTCCTTATCCAATTCTCTTCCATGCCCATAGGAGTTCGATCCTTCGACTCCCAAGTTGACTTCCCTTCCTTCTCTTTCGTTCTCTGAATTGGAGGTGATCCACACCTCTTCCATTTCTATACTTGGCGTTGATTCGTGGCTGTCCTGACACTCGTTGAACTCTGCACACACAACATGCAGTCAACCAAATTTTGTTAGGACTTAAACCCTTAATAAAACTACAACATTCATAAACCAACGCGAATAAGAAAACATTTCGATTCCATGAATTTTCTAAGCTATGTTTGGCTCTACAATTTCCGGCGATAGCCCCCATTTTCTTAGTCCACAACCCATGCATCCACATGCCGTGATCAAATGTTAAACTGCTAGGTGCTACCAGGTTCTCCAAACAAAACTTCAGGTTTCAGGATTTCGGGGCTTCGGGGTTTCAGGTTTTGGGGTTTCGGGGCTTCGAGTTTGGGGGTTTTGGTCCCAAAGATTCTCGCACTTGCTTCCCTCTCCAACTCCTGACTTCCAAAAATTTGATTTCCTTACCCTCCAGGCCCACATCACAGCTTTCACCCACCAAGGTAGTGACACATGGTGTCCTTAAGAAGGTCCACCTCACTCCCAACGATGTCAGGGGGGCCAACTACTTTTACTTTGCGTTTCGGAGTTTCGAGCATCAGGAGTTTGTACATCTACACATATTGAACTTTCATTTGCAAAAATGATGAAATTACATTCTATTCATCTACTTGATCCAACGGTCAAGTTCCTCTCCTACGATCTACGGTGTAGATCGTTTTAGGATTTCGGGGTTTCATGCTTTCGGTAACCGAGAGTTGACGATGCAGCGACTCCAAATCTCTTGTCACTTCAATCCCCAAATTCGGATACACAAGTTCTTGTATGAGATCCAACGATTCTCGATGATTTGGATCTAATAGTCCAGATCTCTCCTATGCTTACACCCATCAAAGCTCTTCATCCCTAACTTCCTCGCTAGTTGGCTGGATCCGATGACTCATGGGATTTCGGCACTTCTTCCTGGAAGCGCTCCACCGTCCGATTCTACCCTTGTTAATCTCTTTTGTGATTCAGGACTTGGAGTGACAAGAATTTGGTCTGCGCTCCAAGTTCACGATCCCTGAATTCACAAAATGATCCAACACCTCTGGTGTGGAGTTCTCTCTCTCCCTATGGCCATATACCACACCGGTTGTATTTTTATAATACTTCTACACCTTCTGAGCTTTGTAACATGGTTGAGTAGTTTTTTGACACTTAGAAACATTCTGAGGTTTGAAATTAGTCCTCCAGACAAAATTTCTTCTCAAAACCTCAGTCCAAAGACCACTTATCTGGCCCATCCAGGCTCAAAGTTGAAACTAGGCTCTGATACCAAACTGTAACGTCCCCTAGCCATTGGTCGGACAAATGCTACTGTGTGGAACAACATCCTTCTCATTCTTAATTAATAACATGCATTTAAATCAAATTAAACACATTTAACTCAGAGTAAGCACAAGATTACTGCTAACATAATAATCCCTTACATTAACAATAATTCATATGCACAATAGAATACATGATACATATAAGCATCACAAGCATGCAAAACATAATATTAAGCATAAGCTGATACTTATATTTGAAAATGTGGTAATTCCACCAACCACGTGCAGGCCTTCCACGAATCTCCTAGCCTTAGATGACACTGCTCATCATGCTCAGTAGTGGGTCACCCCCGAGCTGGGACTAAGCTCCACCCAAGGCAAGGAATCCTAGTCTAGGCTGAGGTTGCAGGGAAAAATGCACAGAGAAACTAGAAGGATTCTCTCCAGGAGCCTTCTTACGCCCACTACTCACGCACTCTCATTACCCACATGCATGTTCCACCCGGGAGTATACACCTTCACAAGAAGAGTCCATCGGTGCTTCACCTCCCTCTCTGGGTCTTGGCAACAGGCTGGATCAAGAATTCTCAGAGCTCCGTAGCTGGTGCTGGACTCTCTCTGGGAGAAAACCACTTCCCAGCAGACTCTCTCACCTGGAGAGAGCTTCTCATAGGCCTGACAACCTGCCTCTTCAACTCCGTTCCAACACAGGGAGGATAACAACAACGGTTCAGCATTCATTCACACATGGATGACAACAACAATAGTTGATGGGAATCACACCACAGGTATCAACAACCCACGCTAAAACACGACACAGCTAAGGTGATTACCCAGGTGTCGGGTTCCTCAGAAGACACAGAATGACTCATGAATGAATTGCGTGGCCACAACAGCCCACAGTTACGACACCACACGGCTCAGACAAATAAGGGATACTTGGACTTCCTCGGAGATGAGGATCAGTCCATCAGTTTTCCCACGGGTTTCAGGGTGTGTGACCAAGAAACAATGCATATGCACATGCAGAGGCAAAACAGGTTCAGATATGCATCACGGGAACTCAGGCGGAGGATGAAAAAATGACCGACCCCCTCCATGGCTGACTTATGCAGTTTTTAACTGCATGTTCCTGGGTCGACACATGTCACCCATGAAGCTGCGTGCACTCCATCAGCATGTGTTCCTCCCCAGGAACTTAGGACAAAACATATATTTCAAATGGATTTTTGGAATAATATTAAAATATTATTCCCAAGGACTTAAGCCCCTAGGCTCAACACTTAGCCTCTCTTTCCAATATTCCATCCCCCAATCTCTTACCCATTCTGTGGAAGCTTAGTCCCCCATCACTCATTCATCGTGGTTGGTCTGCATGCAGTGGTGTTTATATTTTTAGTAATGTTCTGCATGATTACATATACAAAAGCAGGCTCCCAGCCTTAACACTTAGTCTCTCCAGCCTAATAACACATAAGCCCACCGGCTTATATAAACTTGGCTCACCAGCTTATAAAACATAATTACAATTCATAATTCAAGCTTTATACTTCATAGACATGATTTATAACAGGGCTCAACCTTGGGAACATTACAATGGGTGTAAATCCTCTTACTCCCTAGGGCATGCAAATAAAACTAAGGTAACTCTAGGAGGGTGTACAGCCTTGTACTCCTCCTAGAAACCTTGCAATAAATGACTTGTAAACTAGCAAATGAGATGAAGCTTTATGGAGGGTGTATTCACTTATCCTCTTCCTATGGTTTCAACCAACAATAATCATGAAACAAGAAAAAAGAACCAACAATTGCAGATTTTACTTACCAATTTCAAGAGAGATACAAGATCAAACCCTAGTTTTACCAAGAAATGACCATTCATAAGCAAGAGAAGAAGTATCCAAGAGGTGTGCACCACCTTATCTCAATAATTCACCAAGAGAGATCACCAAAAATAATTTGCACAAGAGTGAGATACCAAATTTCTGAAGTAGGGAGAAAATTTCATCCATAATAGTTTTCTCACAATGGGAGAGCTATGATAAAAATGAAATAGAAGTGATCCTTATTTATACAAATCCTCCTAAAAGTGTTTGTCCTCTTAATTTTAGGGTAAACCACAAAGTAAGGGGCCAACAACCCTTACTTTTCCCCTTTAAATTTTAAATTTGATTTTTCACACAAGAAACCCTAAAATAAACATGGCATCGCCCTTCTAGCACAACGATTTGGCATTAAGATGAGGACGTTTATCTTGAAAATGACACGTTGGGCCTCCAAAGGCCTTCTCCTCAAGAACTATGGTCTTCTTCATCAAGTCAAGGTATTCTTCTCCATCAAAGATGTCAAGTTTCAACCAACAACATCACCACCACCAAAACCCTATCCCTAGGGTGACGTCAAGCCCCTCAAGTGTGACGCTTTGGACTCAAGAGAAAGACATTGGGATGGAAATGGGGTAGGATATATTCTCCAAGGTGGTTTTTTAGGTCTCCAAAGGCTATCATCGTTGTATGGTGTATGGACTGTGGTATCCAACCTATGGGATTCAAACCCCAAGGAATCCCAAGCTAGGCTTGTTCTTCCAAATCTATCCACCAACTAAGTCCCATAAAGACAATGAATACACCCTCCAAGGATATCAAGTCAAATGCATCATGATAAGTACATCAAGTTAATAAAATATCCATCTAAGCATGTACATCAAAACTACCTCATCAAAATAAACACATGCTCAAAAACCTAAGGCAATTTTCCAGGTTTAGGTATGGGATGGTTGACAAAGTGACCTATTGGGTGAATCATACCTCAAATTTAGGAGTGTTTCCCAAGTGGAACCCTCTCTAGGTCATGTGGAAAAAGTGACATGGATGGGGGAAAGACTTTTGGGCATGGGGTTCATGACATACAAGGGATCATAGTATCTCATTTATGGGTGCCTTTGTAGAGAGTGTGTTCCACCTTTGTTTTCAATGCAACCTTTCTCCAAGCCCATTTATTGTCTTTTGTTACTTTAATATTTTTCCAGGTTGGAAAAAATGTGGGGATTCTACCTAAGAATGAAAAACATTGCCCACACATGCTCCACCTTGGTTGGCATATTATATTAATTATTTTTACGGGTCCCATCAGTTTCTTATGAGAGACATTTCATTGTCCTCTAGATCCCTAGGTGAGCATCTAGAAGGTTCATGATTGGATTTTATCTTTTCTAGCTACAAGCTTCTAGGAATTCAACCCCTTGTTCCCATGAAATGAGGGACAAACCCTTCTTGGGTCAGTACACCCGAAAATCCCAAAAGATAAGAAGATGAGGGGGTAAAGTGTGGAAAGTGGAAAGTATGGTCAGTAATGGTACGATGACTTATCAAGAGGATATCCTAGTGGAAAACCTATCCCTAAGGGTGGCCACTTACTAGGGAGCAATGTCAACCACCAAGGTGAAACAAGGCAAAGAGAATAATTTCCAAGTAGACATTACATAATCAAAATAAGTTTAAAATGAAACAAACTCAAATGCCTCAAATATTGAAATGACACTCACCATAATATTTGACTTGTACCTCATGGAGTAAGACCCAATGTCTTCCAGAAGCCATATGATGTGATGGATACTCTCATGATGAACTTGAGATCTATGGTGGTAAAGTGGGCCTCTATCTATGGAAGTGGACATTGATGGTCAAGCTATCTCACAGTACTCCATGTCTGCAACGTGAGGGCCTTGAGACATCATCTCCTTAGTTATCCCTAGGAATTGGGGATAACAATGCAATCATGGTAGTTGTGGAAAAATTGAGCAAGGATACCCACTTCTTTCTGGTAAAGTCCACTTGCAAGGAAATAGATATTTCCAGTATATTCATGAAATAAATATTCATACTGCATGGGATGCCTAAGGAAATTATATATGATAGAGATGCAAAATTCACCTCAAAATTTCAGAAATCTTTGTTCACTATGGAATGTAATTGTTGTTTAGTACAACCTACCACCCTCCAACTGATGGGAAAATAGAGAGGGTAAACCGAGTGTTGGAAGACATGTTGAGGATGCATGTGATGCATCAGCCCAAGAAATGGGAAGAGTATCTACCTCTGGTAGAATTTTCCTACAACAATGGTTGCCAAGAATCTTTGAAAATGAGTCCTTTTGAGGCCCTTTACGGTAGAAAACGCAATATCCCAATTAGTTGGGATAACCCAATGGAAAAAATTACACTTGGACCAGATATGTTAATGGATTTTGAACAACAAGTAATTCAAATAATTAAGCGATGCACAAATTGTAAATTTTTCACTTCCAAGGAATCAACTCCTATAACACCCATGTTTTCCCTAGTCTATAAATATAAGCATTATTATGAAAAAACCTTAGAAATATATTTTATGTGATCAAGGAAAAACAATGGACCTTGATTTTTTTTTATTGTATATATTTAATTTTAATATAATAGAGAAATGTTGAGCTACTGTTGAAGGGATGGATTTCACAGGTTACAATGTCATGAGAGGAATGGCGCAGGAGGTAGGAATTTACTGATGGAGATGAATCTTCCAGGAAGTACCTTGTCTAATTAAAAATGGTATAGACCTAAACTTTCCTCATCCCTGAAAACTGACTATCAATCAAGCTAGTAGTTGGAATACTCCCCTGGGAAAGTTAAGGAACGATGGGAAAGGTACCATCAGGAAACTCCTGACATGACCCACGAGATCCTGGGGAGGAGAAGATAGGAAAAAGGAGGGCATAGGGATAGATAAAAAGAAAACACACATGAATGGGCATAGAGGGAGAGCAGTTTGAGATAGATAGGGAAGAGCATTTGCAGAAAATCCCTCAAAAACCTTGAAGACATTCTCTCGTGACAGCGTACCCTGGATCGAGGGTGGATGGTTGTATCATAACATAACACAACCTTACCTATGGTTGGGTGAAGAGAGGTTCACCATATAGAAATGGCCGACATATCTCATAAATTTTAGATAAGTGCCTTGTATTGATTCTATGTATTAATTAGAGAGTATGAATGGATTTGATGGATATGTATAATGAATTTGAAGTCTGACTGCGTAATTCTGGAGATGTCTTGTATGTAGGAATGAATATATATCAATATGTGAATCCTATGTATTAGTTATATACGGTCTCTGTATCTATAGAAATAACTGCCAAAATAAATTTATAAGATATTTTTTTTATTGGTAATGTGGGAGGGAGTATGCATGATTGTATTTGTTTATATATATATGGGTATAAGTGTATGCCCCTGTGTGGTGTGGTATTGAAATTTTGGCAGTGCACGAATACCCTGGAGTATGAAAAAACTGAGGGACCCTGAGTGAGGAAATGAAATGCCTTGGAACCCAGGAAAAGAACTCTCGGAACCCTAAAACCCTACAGGAGAATGTGAGAAAAAACCTCGCGAAAATGGCTAAGCCCATACTCAGACTGTTAAGCCAATGGAGGAGCCCTAATTCACTTCGGAGGATCGTGGTCGTAGATTTGGCACGATGATTAAATCTTGGCCCTTTATCAGGAAAATGTCCAGATAAGATCTCAACCATTGATCCGGTGGAGTGGAGAGATATTGACCCTCCATCGACGCTGAGTATGAATCCCATGGAGTGTGAACTTTAAATTCAACAAGGTTCATTGATCTATAGGAGAGTGTCCATGGATGATCTTGGACCATTATATCCATTTTGGTTAATACGGTTGGAGTGCCATGGTTGGTGTTGTAACCTAGGTCTGCACCCTTTCCTCTCCTCTCTCATTTCCCTATGCCTTCGTCGAATTTTTCCTCTTTTGGTTGATAAAGTCAGTTTCCCATCTATTCTATGACCTGGTATTCCTTATTGGATTGCTTGATTGATTCTTTGCACCGAATTATTTTTGTTTTCCTTGAAAGATAATTGCATGTCTGGTTTGATCTTGAAGTACTTGTCATCATGTTTTCCACTAATTGAGCATGCAGCAGGCCCACCAAGCCTTTCTTGTGCACATGAGACATCTAAGTATGCCAATTCCTTTGTATGCATAGTAAACAACCATGAGAAAAAATGCATCATTTAGAGCAGTCCATTTCGGGATTGAAATACAAGCAAATAAACAGTTTCAATTTTCAGTCGTCAGATCAAGCAAAGATTAAGTCACGACCGTCAGATCTCATTGGAGAGAGATCGACGGTGGGGAGGCATTGCGGGGATCAGAAATCAAATTAAATTTTATGCAAGTTGTGAGCTCGCAATCACTCAAGATCATTGATCTTGATGGATCAAAAAATCAATGGTGCATATAGATCCCGCTACAGACGAGCATCTTCGATTTTCGGAGATCGAGAAGGAAATTAAAGAGTGAGCGAATTGAGTCTCTAGAATCACTCATGGCCATTGATCTTCAAGCAAGGGACACGTGCACAACGATATTGTACTCTGGGAGGAAACAAGCAGAAGTTGAGTGAGTAAAGGACTCCTAAAGGCCCAAAGCTCGGAGTTCATCCAAGCCATCCATCAATGAGGACACGCGGCGCCAAATCTCTCACTTCAGAGACTTAGCACTCTGGAAGGTTTGTGGAGCGAAACACTAGAGCAAGAATTACCTGAATTCTCGAAGTAAATCTCGGTCATCCAAATCAAGAGGACAAGTGGAGGCAGATCTCTCACTTCGAAAATATGACACTTCAAACAATTGCACGAGCAAGCAAAAGAAAAATCTCGAAGGCCAAAATCTCAAAGTGAATCCCAGATGTCCAAAACAAGAGGACACATGGAGGTAGGTCTCTCACTTTATAAATATGACACTTTAGAGGATTGCGCGAGCAAGCAGAAGAAAAATCCCGGAGGCCGAACTCCCGAAGTGAACCTCAGCACTCCAAATCAAGAGGACATGTGGAGGCAAATATATCACTTCGTAAATACAACACTTCAGAGGATTGCGTGAGAAAGAAGAATAAAACTCCTGAAGTGAATCTCGGTCGTCCAAAACAAGAGGACACGTGGAGGTAGATCTCTCACTTTCAATATACAGTACTCTGGAGGATTGTAAGAAATATGCATTGAAAAGGCCCGAAGCCTGAACTCCCGAAGTAATTGTGGACCATTGATCTCAAATCAACAAGAACTGTTGATCTTTGCAATAGGTAAGAAATAAATATCACTCGAAGTCCGAAGACACATGGCACTCATGCGTCTGGACACATGGCATTCATTTTAGGATGCCACATCACTCTGGGCCCGTACTACTATGGGAGTTATACAAACTTTGCATTTAAATTGGCGACATCGCTAAATCAGTTAGGGAGTTCTAATATGACAGACGGATAGAACTTTAGTAGGGGCGCTAAAGTAGCAGGGTCACCCAGATCACAGATTGTGACAAAATCGAGGCCGCACTTCATTGCGGGGATGAAAAATGATCGAACGCAAATTTTCCAGAGCGGTCCCGCAATCGAAACCATGATATGTTTTATGAGGTACATGGAAGTTGGTGGTGGATTGTAGGGGTCAGAGCGGTGTGGACCCAAACCACCCTTGACATCTTCTGCAATCACGTGATTATATGATGTCAGGTCACCACATCACTCCGGAAGATTTTCACGTTGCACATCCAGTTGTCTTCAGTGGCCTCCAACATCGCGTATGCATGCCATGATCAATGAAAAACTCATCCCTATCACTTCAAATCAGATTTTTCCACATTCTCAATTCATTCCAGTGCTCGCATCAGTCTAGTGTCATCGCTAGTGTCAGTTTTCAATTATTCAATTCAGGAATCTTTTAGTTTAAAAGAACAATAAGTGTTCTTTTGTGTGTGATAAGAACCACTCTTTTGAGTAAGTCAAGTGTGAAGTATACATTTTTGTACTCCATTAGTGTTTTATTCAAGTTAATAAGTTGTTCTACAACTATTAATGTAGAGTTAAGTCTCAGTCCCAGATGGACGAGAGCCTCTACAACCCTGATAAATATGCAGTTTCGGTATGTTTTGAGGGTTCAATTTTTGGGAAAGGATAGCAATACATCAGACTAGTTGGACATGTTCTATGCATGGATTAAATATCTCTACCTAGTGAATATACTGTTGATGACAGTGTTTCGTTCAAATCTTCAAGTGTTTTTATCTTATCTTGAATGTAGTTTTGATTTGTGAAAAGTACATTTCATTTCTTTCAACTATTGTATAACTTGTCTTTATTGATATGCAACCTCTGAAAAAAACTAATGCTTGGTGAAGATTTTTTTTTATTGTAACCTGTGGGATCAATTGCATTTTGATACATGTTTAATTTCTTGAAATGATATTTTAATTATTGAACTTCTTGCAGTGGATTATTCATTGAGTAATTTGTTGTTTCCCTTTGTCTTATATTATTTCACGTGTTTGACATTAGTGTTCCACCAGCCAAGGAGGACCCTCATCCATATAATTTTTCCAACTCAACCATGCTCCTATATTGGTAAAACCAACCCTCTAACTGAACCAAAAAAACCAAATTATCAAAAGAATAATCATCCCAAAACTTGAGGTGGCCTAACTTTTCCCTTTAGCCGTCAGGTGCAGACTTTAGGACCAACATCTTCTGGCGCCGTTGTCGTCGATTAGAGTAATGAGATATATTTCCCTGGGAGAATGACAACGATCAAATATGATCTTTGATGGTGAAAAAAGACCAGACACTTTTAGACTGCAGATCATTCACCTAACAACTCCATGGTTAACGAATCCAGTGGCGACTCCACAGTTTTAAGAAGTCATATTTTCATATGGAAGCCATCTTGGCTTGGAGGTTTTCTCCTTTTAATTTCTTTGTTGTTCCTGGTTTTCCAAATATTGTTCGTACTATAGATGAATGGGGTGATTACCTGCCTAGATTTAGAGAAAATAAAGATGATAACCCTACAGATCATTTGCTTGATTTCCATGAAGTCATGCACCAGTTGGGTATGCATCATGAGGATGTTTTGATGAATATTTTCATGTACTCATTATAGGTATATTATTGTGAGTGGTATCGATCCTTACCCTCTTCTATCATCTCCTCCCTGGAACAGTTCGATGTTGCATTCAATGATCATTGTAAAAGGTTTTTTCCAACTGATTTACTTTGTGAAAACTGTTGTGAAGAATTTCAATCTTATATTCAACAGTCCATTATTAGTTCTTCTATAAGTATAGATGAAGGGGACAATAATGTTGAGGAAGATAAAGAAGATTCATTATCAGTTGTATCTTCTTCCCATTCTATTATACAACATGATGACTTTCAACATTCTTTTAAAATTGAAAATGATGATGAGAAGGAAATAAAGGTTGATGTTAAATCCTTAGTTTGGATTTCCAACAGAATGTTTTTCAGCTTTGTGTTCATGATGCAGCTAGCGATAGTCATGACTGTGATTGATTTGTTTCTCAAATGTTTTATGAATATTTAGCACATGTTTGTGATATATTTTAATTTGAAAAAAACTCAATTTATTAGTTATGAAGAGGAGCTACCAAATCCACATTTCAAATCTGCTTTTATAGTAGATATGGATCTGCATTCCCCAGAAATCGTTGAGCAACAAGAAATCTGTAAGTCTGAAAATGACCTTCTAGAACAAGAACAAAAAAAAACCAGTCATGTAGAAGACATACTCTCTCAGTTAGAACAACCAGATGAGAAATATCCAGATTGTTTTGTTTCCCTTAATGGTTGTGAAGCATTTGATCTTAATGAGTTGTTTTAAGGAGAACATGAAGAGTATAATCTTATCAATAATGCAGATCTCATACAACAACAACCTTGTCTTCTCAACTAGTTGGAGGCTTTCCACGAGTTTCAAGATTCAATAACAAGTTGGATGGATTCTTGTTTATCCAAAACCCCAAAGGTTGTAAGTTTTATCATGATCATCATTTGCAACCGTAAGTACCAGATGCATGTTAACTTTTTGTCGCATTTCTTATACCCTATTTGGATTATTTTAAACAGTGGCATGCACAGAGTCATGGTTCTCAGTCAAATGGTTTCTTGGTTTCATTGGAAATGGAATTACACATGATTGAGTTGGTTTTCAACTGAATAGAGTAGGTAGTAGGAGAATAATCTCATAGTTCGAGCATTTAATTTTAGATTTTTAGTTTGCATATTGGTTTTTAGTGTGTTGATTTTTAGTAGCTTGTTTGAATAAGAGACTCCATAACTCAACAAAGGCACTAGCTACAGTTTCAAGTTTCAATAAAGACTCCATATCCCAACAAAGGCACTGGGGTTAGCTTCAACGTTAATTTTCAGAGATGCATGGTTGGCAGACAAAACAGAGGTAAGAAGAGGGAGGTGGAAGCAATGTATTAAATTCAAAGACATTGATCTATTATTCTTAGCACCTCACAGGGAAGTGCTATCCTCGGTAGGATCTAATGTTGTAACCTAGGTCTTCACCCTTGCCCCTTCTCTCTCATTTCCCTATGACTTCGTCAATTTTTTCCTCTTCAGGTTGATAAAGTCAGTTTCTCATCTGTTCAATGACCCGGTTTTCCTTATTGGATTGCTTGACTAATTATTTGCGTCGATTTTTTTTTTCCTTGAAAGATAATTGCATGTCTAGTTTAATCTTGAAGAACTTGTCATCATTTTTTCCACTAATTGAGCATGCAGAAATCCCACCAAGTCTTTCCTATGTGCAGGAGACATCCAAGTCCACCAATTCCTTTGTATGCACAGTGAGAAACCATGAGCAAAAATGCATCATTTAGAGCAGTCCATTTCGGTCTTGAAATACAAGAAAACAAATAGGTTCAATTTTCAGTCGTCAGATCAATAAAATATTAAGTCACGACCATCATATTTCATTGGAGAGAGATCAACGGTGGGGAGGCATTGTGGGGATCAGAAAGAAAATTATTTTTTCTGCAAGTTGTGATATTGTAATCGCTTAGGATCATTGATCTTGTTAGATCAACAAATCAACGGTGCACATCGATCCTGCTACTCATGAGAATCTTCTCTTTGTAAAGATCGAGAAGGAAATTAAAGAGTGAGGGAGTTGAGTCTCCACAATCACTCGTGGCCATTGATATTCAAGTAAGGGACACATGTACGATGATTGTTAAGAACCTGAATAGATCTGCAAATATAATCACCACAAATGTTGAATACACAATAGATCCACAAAGCAAGATAGAAGAAACCACACTTTATTAGAAGAAAACACTTGAGGTAGGGCAACATCATACAATGGATCCTATTATGGAAGGGATCCTCTCATGTTCACTTGCCTCTTCGAGGGGGCATCCTCCGATTGAGCTACCGCTCCAAATACAATAATTCTCTTCATGTTTAATTACATTGATTAAACCCCTTTATATAATGCTACCATCACCTAAGAACATTCTAGATGAGGAATCTTCTAGAAGTAGAACCTTCTAAGAATTCATCTTACATTTATTATATATAATTACCCATTTATTATATCTAACTACCATAGTGGGCCTTATTTAATAATATAGTGGACCTAGTCCACCTTACATTGAATGACCTCCACTATTATCACTATGGGCCCTCTGGGCCCCCACACTACCTCTCTAGCTACCTTACATTCCATCCCCCTTATGAAAGCGTTGTCATCAACGCTTGATGTACAACCATATACCAAGGTCCCATGGATAATTGTGGACCATAATGCTGAAGAAGACTGGAGAACCAAGGTCCCATGTAGAAAGGAAAGCCACCATGTTGAAGTAGTCCAAACACCATTGTAAGCCTGGGTCCCATGTCCAAGTGCTCATGTGAACTCCCCGTGGAATATTTTGGAACCCAATAACCAACTCAAAATGATGCTCCAAACACTGACACCTATCATGTGGATCCAAACAAGAAGATCCATCCACATAGTGGAAAAGGGTCATAGCAGAATCTGGAAGGAATAATATCACTGTAGAATATGCAAGATGGACACTGTTAATAATCATTGGCTCTCGATTTGTCACATTGATTCTCTCTACAGAAGGTGGATTAGGGTCATCAAATAAAATATGAAAGTGGTTGTCATCCCAGAAATGACAAGTATCCATATACCAATCATCACAATTGGCCTCAAAATCATACCAAGCATATATTTCTTGATTATATTCATCCCTGATGTCTTCCATAAGAAATATATGCTTCATGTTATCCAATGAATCTTGAATAATATGAAAACTATCATTGAGGCCATTTGCAAGGTCATGCAATCTAGTATCCAATGTGTCATACAATTTGGATTTGAATGCTTCAAGAATTCCCTTGAGGGTTTGAGAGGAAATAGTCATATGATCACCCTATGAACTCTTTGGTCCCATATCCGTCACGAAAAAACCCAAAAATAGAACAATAACTTACTGCAAAAAAATCGCGGCGTTTTCCGGAAAAACTCTGAAAAACTGTTGAATTTAAAATGCTCATAACTTCACTTCCCGGACTCCGTTTCGACTGATTTTTTTTTTTGAAATTGGGTGAAATTGTGAGAGGAACTCAGATATGTAATTTGATTGGGAATATTCAGCCTCTATATGCTACATAAATAAGAAAAAAAATCACGTCGCCATCCGCGGAAAAAACCCTGAAAAATTGAAGATTTTAAAACTTCAATATATTGACTTCCCGGACTCCGTTTTAGACAATTTGTTTTTCAACTTGGGCGTTTTTATGAGAGGAACTCAGATATACAACATGTTTCTGCAAATTTTTCACAGAAATATATCGAAAATTTTTGGAATGTCGTGGCCCTTTTTTTTTCTTCTCCGAAAAAAAAATCTGCAAAAATAAAAAATATTTGTCCACAACGTCTGCCAAGGAAAGTGCTCTGATACCAATTGTTAAGAACATGAATAGAACTGCAAATATAATCACCACAAATACTGAATACATAATAGATCCACAAAGCAATATAGAAGAAACCACACTTTATTAGAAGAAAACCCTTGAGGTAGGGCAACACCGTACAATGGATCCTATTATGGAAGGGATCATCTCATGTTCACTTGCCTCTTCGAGGGGGAATCCTCCTATTGAGATACCGCTCCAAATACAATAATTCTCTTCATGTCTCATTACATTGATTGAACCTCTTTATATAGTGCTACCATCACCTAAGAACATTCTAGAGGAGGAATCTTCTAGAAGTAGAAACTTCTAATAAGTCCTCTTACATTTATTATATCTAATTACCCATTTATTATATCTAACTACCATAGTGGGCCTTATTTAATAATATAGTGGAACTAGTCCACCTTACATTGAATGACCTCCACTATTATCACTATGGGCCCTCTGGGCCCCCACACTACCTCTCTAGCTACCTATCTTGTACTTCGGGAGGAAACAAGAAGAAGTTGAGTGAGTAAAGGACTCCTAAAGGACTGAAGCCCGAAGTTCGTCTGAACCCTCCATCAACGAGGACACATAGTGCCAGATCTCTCACTTTGTAGACTTGGCACTCTGGAAGGTTTTCATATCAAAACACTAGAGCAAGAATTACCCGAAGTTCTAAAGTAAATCTCGGTTGTCAAAATCAATAGGACACGTGGAGGCAAATATATCACTTCAAAAATACAACTTTTCGGAGGATTGTGCGAGCAAGCAAAAGAAAAATTCCAAAGCTCGAACTATTGAAGTGAATCTCAGCCATCCAAAACAAGAGGAAACATGGAGGCATATCTCTCACTTTGGAAATATGACACTTCGGAGGATTGTGCGAGCAAGCAGAAGAAAACTCATGAATCTTCAACTCCCAAAGTGAATCTTGGCCATCCAAATCAAGAGGACGCGTGGAGGTAGATCTCTCACTTCAAAAATATGACACTTTGGAGGATTGCATGAGCAAGCAGAAGAAAAATCTCGAAGACCAAACTCCCGAAGTGAATCTCGGTCATCCAAAACAAGAGGACACGTGGAGAAAGATCTCTCACTTTGGATATATGACACTCTGGAGGATTGAGAAATATGCATTGAAAAGGCCCGAAGACTAAACTCCCAAAGTAATTGTAGACCATTGATCTCAAATCAACAAGAACCATTGATATTTTCAGTATATAAGAAAGGAATATCACTTGAAAGCCCAAATTCCTGAAGTCCCGGAGACACATGGCACTCATACGTCAGGACACATGGTATTCATTATAGACTTCCATGTCACTCCGGGCCTGTACTACTCCGGGAGTTATAAAATCTTTGCATCTAAATTGGCGCCATCGCTAAATTAGATAGGGGAGTTCTAATATGGTTGATGGATAGAACTTTAGCAGGGGCTCTAAAGTAGCAGGGTCACCGGGATCAAATATTGCGACAAGATCGACGACCACACTTCATTGTGAGGAGGGAAAATGCTTGAACGTTAATTTTCCAGAGTGGTCCCACAATTGAAACCATGGTATAGCTTATGAGGTATGTGGTAGTTGGTGGTGGATTGTAGGGGTCAAAGCGGTGTGGATTCAAACCACCTTTGACAACTTCCGCAATCACTTTCTTATATGACGTCACGTCACCACATCACTCCGAGAGTTTGTCACGCTGCACATCTAGTTGTCTTCAGTGGCCTCCAAAATCATGTGTGCATGACATGATCAATGCATAAATCACCCATGTCACTTCGAATCAGTGTCTTCCACAGTCTCAGTTCATTCTAGCGCTCACATCAATCCAGTTTCAACGCTAGTGTCAGTTTTCAATTATTCAATTCAAGAATCTTTTAGTTTAAAAGAACAACAAGTGGTCTTTTGTGTGTGATAAGTGTTAATATTATGGTATCTTTGGGAGGTATGAACCTCTATTGTGACCTATTACGAGATTAGAATACTCCAAAAGGAAGCAAAGAATTGAAGGAAACCCTAGACAAGTTGTCGGCTGGATAAATACATTTAATATGAATTTATCGATACCCAGAAGGAGAAGTTGGCCCTAGTTAGCCTACCCAGTTCACTATAAATACAGGGCACTAGTTCTCATTATTCATCATCTCAACAATTGTAGAGAGAGCCAAATCTACGTAGGTAGTTGCAGGCAATGGCAGTTTTGGTGCGCAAATTTCTGGGAGAGCTGGGAAAGTGAGCGCTAGCTTCTGGGTGGGATCATTTGTTTAGATTAGTTTCTATTCTTGCTTGGTGCATTAGCCTCTCTTGGCTATTGGATTGCTACCAGGATTCTCTTCTCGGTCAAGGTCAAGGTGCTCGGAGGGTGGCTTCGGCCTGTGCTTGGGTGACGAGGGTATCGTCAATAGTAAAACGAGCACAATCTTCTATATTCTAATAGGTTATGGGCCCACTCCCCCTTCAGTCAACCTAAAACACTGGAAGGAAGCATAACCACTAGATATTGATCTCGTTGAGGAACTTCCACTAGGTTTACTAGCAGGAGCAGCTTCCAAAGCACTATAGCTAGGGTTACTAGCAGAAGCAGTTGCAGAAACCCTAATTCTTAGATCTGGCACCTTATGATGGAGCATCTCGCTCAAGAAGAATATATTTAGATGTGCCCTAACTCAGCGCACCTATTGGCTCTCTCAGAAGATAGAAATGATGAAGTTGAAGTTTTGGATCAAGGCATGATCAGTTACCAATCAACCGAAGACATGAGTGAAACAATCAGTCTCTTACACTACTCAGCACTTACCGGGACAATTGAAGACGATATGTGGATAATCGACATTGGAGCTTCGAGGCACATGATGGGAGATCAAGCTAGAATCTCAAATCTAAATGAGAGAAAGACATCGTACAAAGTGGAGCTTGGAGACAAAAGCACTTACCCCATCGAAGGATTTGGACAAGCCTCCGTCAAATTGGAATCAGGTAATCATGTTCACTTAAGAAATGTTTTATATGTACCTGGTTTAGAAAATAATCTTGTATCAATATCATGTTTAGAAGACAAAGGAAACAGAATAGCCTTCATGGATGGAAAGGTGTTATCATGGCATAAGAATTCCAGCATAGAAGATGTTAGGGTTATTG
The DNA here is from genome assembly GCA_009831015.1 of Picea engelmannii. Classification (NCBI taxonomy): domain Eukaryota; kingdom Viridiplantae; phylum Streptophyta; class Pinopsida; order Pinales; family Pinaceae; genus Picea; species Picea engelmannii. Next base: position 228,702 of record ML785158.1, read on the forward strand.
GAAGACGTGAAGGAAATCTGTATAGACTACTAGAATGAAATGAAGAAGCTCTAGTACATGACGAAGTCAACCCTAATGAGATTTGGCATAGAAGGTATGCTCATATCAATTATAAAGCATTACCTTTCCTCAGAAAAATGGTTGAAGGAATACCAGAATTGAAATCCACACACGAAGGAATCTGCAAAGGATGTGCTCTTGGGAAGAATATCAAGAAACCATTCCTAAGAAGCAACAACAGATCCAAGGAAATCCTAGTTCTAATACACTCAGATGTTTGCGATCCAATGCCAGTCAGATCTCTAAGAGGATCTCTCTACTACGTAACCTTCATAGATGATTATTCAAGAAATACGTGGTTGCATCTACTAAAATCAAAAGACGAAGTATTCAACAAGTTCCAAGAATTCAAGGCAGAAATAGAAAAACTTACAAACAAGAAGATCAAGATATTAAGAATAGATAATGGAGGAGAATACACCTCGAAGGAGTTCATTTCATTCTGCAAATCAAAAGGGATTAGGAGGGAGTTGACTGTTCCTCATAATCCTCAACAAAACGGTGTAGCAGAAAGAAAGAACAGATCTATCGAAGAAACAATAAAATCCCTATTGAACGATCAAGATCTATCCATGTTTCTATGGGGAGAAGAAACAATGACGAAAATATATGTACATAACAGAATCCCTCATCGCATGTTGGAGGACATGACACCAGAAGAAGCATTCTCATGTAAGAAACCTAACGTAGAAAATCTAAGAATATTTGGATGTCCAGTTTACTCTCATATTCCCAAAGATAAAATGAACAAACTAGAACCCTCAAGAAAGAAGGGGATATTTTTCGGATATAGTGATTCATCCAAAGCCTATAGAATATATATTCTAGAACAACACAAAATAGAATTAAGCAGAGATGTAATGTTCAATGAAAGGATGGCCTTCAGAAAATCTATTGAAGAAACTATAGAAGAAGAAGAAATTGAAGAACCAAATGAAGAAAACACAGAAAGCGAAAATAACGAAAAGGATCAACCTGATCATCCTATGGAGCCATGTGAGAACATTGATCCAAATAATATACCAAAGAACAAGAAATGACCAGCTTGTCTTGAAGCCACATTACAAGACGCATAAAGAATCAAGGTTCCAGAAGGAACATCCAGGAAGAGTAAAAGGATGAAAAGATTCTCAAGTTATGCAGCATACATGACGAAGCTTATAGATGAAGAACCTACTACATTCGAAGAAGCAGTCCAAAAGGGACAATGGAAAGAAGTTATGGCGGAAGAACATCAATCCATTATGAAAAATGAAGTATGGGAAATTGTACGCAGACCTAAAGAAAAATCAGTGGTAACCTCAAAATGGGTATACAAGATCAAACATGCAGCAGACGGAAGCGTGGATAAATATAAAGCAAGATTCATGGCCAGAGGGTTCTCCCAGAAGGAGGGAGAAGATTATGATGAAACCTTTGCTCCGGTGGCAAGGTATACCTCCATCAGAGCTATCATATCTCTTATCGCTTCCATGGGATGGAATCTACACTAGATGGATGTAAAGACAACCTTTCTCAATGGAGCTATTGAAGAAGAAGTGTATATTGAACAACCTCAAGGATTCGAGGTACATTCCAGAGACACTCACGTTTGCAAATTGAAGAAATCTCTATATGGACTCAAGCAAGCTCCAAGGGCTTGGTACGTCAAAATGGACAACTATCTAACAACACTTGGTTTCTCCAAGAGTCATGTAGATCCAAACCTTTATTACAAAGTCGTGGATAACGAACCTATGATTCTACTATTATATGTTGATGATCTATTCATAATAGGTGAAGAATCTCTAATCATTCAGTGCAATAAGGAATTAGTCTCTGAATTTGATATGAAAGATCTAGGTCTCATGCATTATTACTTGGGACTAGAAGTATGGCAGAAGCATGGTGAAGTATTCCTTGGACAAGGAAAGTATTCAATAAAGATCCTTCAAAAGTTTGGAATGATGGACTGTAAGTCCATGGACACTCCTATGAATGCGGATATAAGAAAAGTGAAAGTCCCAGATTCCGATCCAGTAGATCCATCTCTATATCGACAACTAATTGGATCATTGATGTATTTGGTAAATACTCGACCAGATATTTGCTTTGCTGTAAATACATTAAGTCAGTTCCAGGTGGAACCTAGACAAGAGCATTGGATAGCTGCAAAGCATGTCTTAAGATATATTCGTGGAACAATAAAATATGGCTTGAGATATACCGCATCCAGTGATATCCAACTTCATGGATTCACAGGCTCTGATTGGGCAGGAAGTGCAGAAGACAAAAAGAGTACTTCAGGTATGTGTTTCAGCTTGGGCTCTGCTATGATATCTTGGGGCAGCATGAAACAAAATTTTGTCGCACTCAGTACAATAGAAGCAAAGTATATGGCAGCTTGTGAAGCATGCACAAAAGCAGTATGGCTAAGGATGTTGATCTCTGATTTATTTGATCAGACTCTATAATCAACCATAATATATTGTGATAATCAGAGTTACATAAGATTATCCGAACATCCAGTGTTTCATGAAAGGTCGAAGCACATTGAGATCAAATACTACTTTATTCAAGATAAACTCCAAGAAGGAGAGGTAAAACTCGATTATATCCCCATTGATGAGTAGACAACAGATATCTTGACAAAACCTCTATCCAGAATCAAGTTTGCATATTTCCGAGAGAAAATGGGGATCGTGGAAATAACTTCCTTAGCTAAAAGGGAAGATTCTCCAAGCTAGGAGAAGGTACGAAAAAATATTCTTGAAAAACATTTATTTTTGTGATTTGAATAACTCTCCAATTAGGAGGGAGCATTGAAAACATTATTTATTCTTATAATTGAAAAATAGTCCAGATTGGACAGATCCTTTTATGTTCGGAAAGTGGATTGAGATTTCTAATGGACAGTGACTTTCCATTGTAGTTAACATGGGAGGCAGACTGATTGTTGATGTATCATAGACAACGACTTCCCATTGTGGTTAACATGGGGAGTGGTCTAGGACAGTCATTCCTCTTGGAAATCACTCTAAGTAGTGGTCAAGTAGAATGGTACGCCTCACCGGGCAGTCATTCTTTCGAAGTTCACAGTTGTGAGCAGTTTCGAAGAATGGTCCATTTTGGAGGTTGATGCAAGACAAACATTCCTTAGGGTTATACATTCTCTCCAGGGTGCACTTTGATTAGTGTAGGAGGAATGGACCAGGGTGTGGAATGGTCCGGACAGTTATTCCTTAGGGTTATACATTCTCTCCAGGGTGCACTTTGATAAGTGTAGGAGGAATGGCCTAGGGTGGGGAATAATCCAGGCTCAACAATCAGGGACAGTCATTCCTTAGGGTTTATACATTCTCTCCAGGGTGCACTTTAATTAGTGTAGGAGGAATGGCCTAGGGTGAGGAATGGTCCAAACATTTCTTAGGGTTTATACATTCTGTCCAGGGTGAACTTTAATTAGTGTAGGAAGAATGGCCCAGGGTGAGAAATGGTCCAGGCTCAGAAATAAAAAATAATCATTCTTCCTTGTTTGAGAAGAATGGGGCAGATAGCCCATTGTTGATATTATATACTGAGGGCAGATATTCTTTCAGATCTCATAGACGTGAGTGAAAGGTTGGCCCAGATGATTCAGTTTTTATCATAACATTGTTTCTATGCAGGTTGCTATCAGATGTTTTTTATGAAGAATATATGACAGTAGATATACTACTGTGGTGGATTTGTTCCACTGTTTATGAATATGTTTCACGGTTTGAGTAGTTGCGTACTACCTGAATAGACACAGGTGTGTTCTATCAATTGATATTGTACCAGTTTTCATAGGAGATTATCCAGTTGGATAATAATGACGATGCTCGTGTTGCTACCATTCGAATGGTCTGTTGTGCTCAAGACCATACCTCTCTAGCTAGGAGGGAGTGTTAATATTATGGTAGCTTCGGGAGGTATGAACCTCTATTGTGACCTATGATGAGATTAGAATACTCTGAAAGGAAGCAAAGAATTGAAGGAAACCCTAGACAAGTTGTCGGCTGGATAAATACATTTAATATGAATTTATTGATACCTAGAAGGAGAAGTTGGCCCCAGTTAGCCTTCCCAGTTCACTATAAATACAGGGTGCTAGTTCTCATTATTCATCATCTCAGCAGTTGCATAGAGAGACAAATCTGTGCAGGCAGTTGCAGGCAGTGGCAGTTTTGGTGCGCAAGTTTCTGGGAGAGTTGGGAAAGTGAGCGCTAACTTCTGGGTGGGATCATCTGTTCAACTTAGTTTCTATTCTTGCTTGGTGCATTAGACTCTCTTGGCTATTGGATTTATACCAATATTCTCTTCTCGGTCAAGGTCAAGGTGCTCGAAGGGTGGCTTCGGCCTGTGGTTGGGTGACGAGGGTATCGTCAATGGTAAAACGAGCACAATATTCTATATTCTAACAATAAGAACCACTCTTTTGAGTAAGTCAAGTGTAAAGTATACATTGCTTTAATCCAATTGTGTTTTAGTCAAGTTAATAAGTTGTTTTACAACTGTTAATGTAGATTTAAGTCTCAGTCCCAGATGGACGAGAGCCTCTGCAACGCTAATAATTACGCAGTTTATGTATGTTTTGAGGGTTCAATTTTTGGGAAAGGATAGAAATACATCATACTGGTTGGACCTGTTATATGCATGGATTAAATCTCTCTACCTGGTGAATATACTCTTGATGACAATGTTTCGCTCAAATCTTCATGTGTTTTTATCTTATCTTGAATGCAGTTTTGATTTGTGCAAAGTACATTTCATTTCCTTCAATTATTGTATAACTTGTTGTTATTGATATACAACCTTTGAAAACAGCGAATGCTTGGTGAATATTTGTTTTTATTGCAACTTGTGGGAGAAATTGTGTTTTGATACATGTTTAATGTCTTGAAATGATATTTTAAGTATTGAACTTCTTGCAGCAGATTATTCATTGAGCAGTGTTTTGTTTCCCTTTGTCTTCTATCATTTCACTTGTCTGTCATTAGTGTGACACCAGCCAAGGAGGACCCTCATCCATATCATTTTTCCAACTCAACCATGCTCCTGTCTTGCTAAAAAGAAACCTCTAACTGACCCAAAAAAAACAAATTATCAAAAGAATAATCATCCCAAAACTTGAGGGGGCCTAGATTTTCCCTTTAGCAGTCACATACAGACTTTAGGACCAAAAACTAGAATGAACCTAGATGTCTAGGTGGAGGAAGTATGAAAATGGAAATCCGAGGGACGATCTATGTGGTGAACCTACTTGGTTCACTAGTTAAATATTCCAAAATACTTGGAACATAATGTAGAAATCCATATAGGATAACAAATTATATATTGAATAATAAATGTATAAGAATATGAAAGAGATATTGATTACAGTGACAATGTGGGCCATATATACCCATGCAGTGATGCCATTTCATTAATATACATGTCTTTTGTATAAGACATGTCTTTTCATTATGATGTATTTAATTGTTATTATTTAATGATTATTTATTTATATTTGTATATTCTATACATATTTATGTTTGTTACAATCTAGGTCGTTCATCGAGGTAAGACCCATGATAAACTTCTGTCGTAGATCATAGTGGGTCTCGTTTCAATGATACCAAGTGAAGAGGTGATGTCTTCATGACATCTCATGATGACCAGGACCTCCAACGTGTCCAGACGTAACACATGTCAATCGGTTATTGAATGAAGGACTAATGGGGGAAAGCATTGTTAGACCCAATGCCCTTGAAGAATCACCCTTATCGATTGACTATTGGATCTAGGGGTGGGTATATCTCCATTTTCAATTGGAGGTTGTAGTAGTAAGATAGAACCATGTCCAGGTTCCTAATAGGACTCTGCGGAGGAGACTATGAGAAATGATCTCGTTCATCGATCCATTAGGGAAAAAACTTGGAGTGATCATGACCAACCCTCGTAGTAGAGTATTCGGGGTCATTTGGGCCACTGAGGCGAAAACACCCTAAAGGTATGACTTTAATGGGGTAATCCTAATCATCCATTGAACCCAACTGAAAGAAATATTGATCGTGGATCTGGGTGATCCTTTGGGACGAGGCCAAGAGGAAGTGTCATCATGTGGATGACGAAGAAATACCTCCTCTAATGTGCAAAGGACAAGTGTCACTACCTAAATGGACAAGTCGTGTACTTTTGCGATGATGTATACACCACGTTAAGTGTATTTGGAGGTCCAAGTGTCGAGCAGATGTTATGCCACATGTCTTTCCAACATGTCATGGGGTGAAAAATGTCTCGCTAGGAACGGACTGAGACCAAGGGTCATACGAGAAAAGGGGCTAGGAAAACGTATGCACTTTCCCCAAAGCATGTCTATCGAATCTCCAAAAGGAATATCTAGACCATCGATCGGTCGATATCGAAGAAGTCTCGAGCAACATATCTAGTTGTCGATCTGTCATGATGGAGGAGCTCTGAGTGGAGATCCTAACTGTCCATAGCTAAACGCTTCGTGGAATGGAACAAAGAGTTTCACTCCGAGGGAGGAGCTTCGAGATGAAATCCTGACCATCGATATCTCAGGACACTAAAAGCTCTAAGAGAATATATGGTTCGTCTATCACTAAGAGTAATTTGGAATAGATCGGGGGTGGGGGAGCTCCGAGGAGATATCCCGACCTTCCATTGTGATGATCTTTCAGAATGGGTCGTGGTGATACATTTCGAGGGAGAATCCCCGATATGAGTTCTAGACCGTCGATCTGCTAAGACTTGGGGAGTCTAGCAGTCAATCTAGACCATAAATATTTAGTTGAAGGCTTAAGGGTTTGGCGTGGATGGTTCCACATGTTATAATACAAGTGGTGCCACACATCAATCACAGGAGGTGCCACATGGAATAGTGTTTTGGCACCTATGGGTGAACTTCTATGAGGAATATGAGTGTCATGTGTAAGGTGGCGATAGTGCCATGTGTCATACAGAGATAGTGTCACATGTCGAAAGGATTTGGCGTGTGGAGGAGAAAATTCCCACAGAAGATCTCGACCCTTGATCGAGATGGAGGCTGCGATGAATAATATTCATTGATAAGTGTTGGAGTACGTAAGGTAACCAATCGTGGGAACACCCCAATAGGAGGCTCCCAATAACAATGGAAGTAGGAAAGGTGTGATGTGCCAATGCCACATACACGCCATTTATCCTGGTGCGAGCACCAGGAGATCCACGTCAACATCCTATGGGAGGACGAGTGTGCTAGGATGCCACATGGATGACAAAAGGTAGGGATATTGTTGGGTATGTGTTATATTCTTTGCATGTGTGTGTGTGTGTGGGTGCGTCAGATACGACGACTGCGTCTGACGATCCCTTCACCTAGGGCTCTGCCATTGCGCCGGGCGCTTCCTAGGGGGGTCCCAGGGGGGGGCGGTTTTTGCTATTTTTAGCGGATTTTGCTATTTTTAGCTGATTTGTAAATTAATCCCGGATTAAGGGATTAGGGTTTTGGTATCTACGGANTAACTCAGATTCAATCAAAATCATAGTCGTTGGAAAGCTCTTGACTATCAGAAGATGATGTTGTCATCGAAAAGGAAGTTTGGAGTGCTTTAAGGGGAAGAAAATTTTGATACCCCATTCCCTTAAATGCTACTTAGAGGGTTTAGCTTGTTACAACTCCATTGGCCTTGCAACACCCCATTACCACTAGTAGTCCCTTTTGCAAATGGGGGATTGAATTTATGGAGAGTTAACCTATGTCCGATAATGGCCATAAGTACATTACTATGGTTATTGATTACTTTACAAAGTTGGTTGAATCCATCCCAACATTCAACAACATGTCTTATAGAGTGACTCACTTTTTTTCAATCGTTTCATCACTCACTTTATTGTCCCTAATAAATTTGGATTTGACCATGGTACACACTTCGAGAATGAAATATTCCAAGCATTAAATTTTCATTTAGGTTTTTTGCACAAGTTTTCAACTCCCTACTATCCATAGGATAATAGCCAAGTTGAGGCTATTGATAAGGTCCTAAAAATGCATATACCATCAATTTGCAAAAAAAATTCTATCTTATCAAAGACATGAAGTTCTATCAATTTCCAAAAAATTCTAACTTATAAAGACATGAAGTTCTTGGATGATGCATTTCACTAAAAATAATTACCTAGTTAAGCAAAATAATTGCCTAAAAATGAATCCGAGTGGGTTAGCTCAAGTGAATGAGGTTTCGATGTCAAATCCCAAGAGACTGTATAAGGCCCCACTTGATGTCCTCACTGGGTTAGGCCCAACAATTCCAAAAAACATCTAACTTCTCAAAGACTTGAAATTCTTATAGAATGCATTTCACTAAAACAATTACCCCTTTTGCTATGAATTTTCTTATAATGGTGAAAATCCTTTGTGAATTAGTGGCTCATCTTCATTATTTATTGATGATTGTAATCCCCCAATACAAATTTTAAGTCTATGATGAATCATTCTACACCTACCACCCCTTGGACCTCATTTATTGTTTCACCCTCAATACAATAATAAAATGTAAAGATCTATAAAATAGAAATTATCTTTTAAAAAAAATGGAGAGGGAAACAATCCTTTACATCATGAATGAATTCTACAACTATTTTTTTAAGTGATCCATTGATATGCATGTGACATTATATCATATATGCAACCTATAATTTTTAACAAACTTGTTTTACATTTGGATAGTGCATTCTTAACAATTAATACTTGCAGTTTCAACAATTCTTCTAAATTTTTGGCCAGATTTTTTTTTTCAAAACATAAAATGTTTATACTACTGATTATATTACAATTCAATAGACAAATAATAAAATATAAAACCAAAATAACAAGTAAGTTATTGCAAATCAGGGTTTTATGTTCATCAAATTAGTGGTTCAAATCATGTGAATAATTATGGAAGACATCAACCCCCTCAAATCTACCAATTCAAGAAAAAGCATATACAAAACTGATCCTTAGTGATTTTAGAATTTAGACGGTTTTATAAAGAGTTAGTGCCTTAACTTCATTATTTTTTTATGATCCCAACCTCAATACAAAGTTTATGATGAATCCTTCCATGCCTGCAGTCCCTTAGACCTTATTTATTGTTTAATCTTCAATACAACAATAAAATGTAAAGAGATATAAAAGTTTTTAAATTTTTTTGGACAATCATCATCAAAAACCATTAATGTATTGTGGGTGAAATTGCAACATAAATGGATTATTGCATAGGATTGTACAATCTCAACAACTAATCTCTCTATGCAATTTCATCAATTGTTCTAAATTTTTGACCAAGTTTTAGACAAAAACTGATTAAAAAACTAAAAAAAAAAATCAATAATCTAACAACAGAACACTAATTTTACAATTCAATAAATAAATAATAAAATATAAAACCTCTATCAATCAAGTTAGTGGTTCATATCAGATTGTAATGCGATTAGTGGTTTAAATCGTGTCAATACATCTGACATCAACCCCCTCAAATCTACGAGTTCGAGAAAAAACATATACAACATATAATTTTGAATGTAAAAAGATCGAATATCTGATTCCTCAGTGTCATAACATTGAATGCATTACACTGTTTATTGCATGCAAAACCTATTTCCAATTTTTACCAGAGATCACATTAAATCTCTTAAATCTCTAACGAGTGAAACCAAAAGAGAATCCAAACCCTAAATCTCTAACGGGTGAATCCGAAAGAGATTCCAGTCACCATGATGCAAAACTATTTTGATGGCTTTCAGGAAGGCCGGTATCGTATCGGGCACCTGAATCTCGGTATTCTCCCATACCCATAGTCATAATAGGGCGGCGGCGGCGGCGGCGGCGGTGGCGGGTAATATGCAAGGTAGGGATTGAACCGTCGTCCTCGATAACGGTAAGGCTTCATTCGTGGGACGTTTGTCCTTTTGGGAGCAACCTTCAGCTGGCGGTTATGAAGTTCAGAATGATTTAGAAGAAGTGCATTTTGAACAGCCTCGGCGTCCAAAAATTCAACATAAGCATACCCTTTTGGCTGACCAGATTTGTCTGTCAAAATAGTAACCCGGTTAACTGTCCCGCATGATTGAAAATGCTGTTGCACTTCTTCTGGACTGCATGAGTAATCAACGTTGCCAACAAAAATAGACCGTGAATCCGCTTCTTGTTTGCTTGTCTGATCCGCGGCAGCTGAAGTAGCAGGGTCTGGGACGAAGGGGATATGCATTTTCTGAGAGACCTTGGCCTGCATTTCTCTGAGGGAAGCTGCCTCTTCTTCCATCTCCTGTAGTCTTTTCTTCATCAAATCCAACTCATTATCACCAGTGCCCATTTCCATGTCTCCTCCTGCTTCATAGTCGGGAATATCCCCGCCATACACCTCATGCTCCTTCTCCATTATTAGCCTCTGCCTCCCACAATATGGTAGCGTTATCGGGTGTAGGTATTTCTTCCATATGGAGACATGTATATATATTTATACAAACCAGTGATAGAAGTATTTATTTGATGTGGCCGACATGGTTGGATGGAAATTCATTCGACATAAATATCGTTAAGCTGAAAGGTCAGGTCGTGACCTCCGCGCGGTGCCTTTTGGGCAGTCTATCCTCCGAGTGACCCTTCCAAGCAGTAGCTGCGGTCCCAAGCGGGCAATTTCTCGGGCAGTCTCCAGCGTTGCAGTCTCCAGCGTTGTATGGCAATTAGACTAACTATTCAACCTGTATGGAAAATTATCGGATAACCATTCAACCTGTATGGAAAATTTATCAGATAACCATTCAACCTGTATGGAAAATTCATTCAACATGTATGGAAAATTCTTCGGATAATCCACAGTATTAATAATTGTTTCTCGACGTTTTGGATCCAAATCCGTGGTTTGATCTTACATTGCGAGTATCTAAGACCATATTGCAAGTTTTCCCAAATACATGGTTTTTATTCTTCCCACTTCGGAACCAGTCGTGGTTCATTTAGCACCTTGAGACCGTGAAGAAATTTTGATTCATTTGATCTTGTAAATAGAAATCCCAAATGGATTCAAGTTGTGGTCATTCATAAGGAAGCATCTCAATGAAGCATTGCATTCTATGTATCTAACTAGGGGCTTGCACTCTAAATTGGATCTATAGAGTGTGGAAATGCTCCCTTGAAATATCAACATAAAACAAATTGATGACCAAAAGCCAAAAGGAAATAAAAGAAATGTGATAAATGCCCTACTTAATTACTAGACATTTTTAAGAGATCACACACCTAACTTAAAGTAAGGGGACTCAATGAAAGTGATCTAGAACAGAAGGACAATGGAGAGATATCGATGTCATCAATGTGCATGTCACAAATAGACACAACACAAAATTCGGTTACATCGTTACATCCTTAATGGCGAGGCATATATGAATACTAAAGTGCAAAATTGATACACTACATAAAGTATACAAGGTTTCAATCTATGTATCTTTCATTACTATAGTATAATTATATTTCTAAGAGATTTGACTCTACCACGGGGGATTCACCATGTTGACAAATATCTTATCATGTTCATTCATAAAACGGGTTTTAAAATTGTGAAAAATAGGGTTAATATATTGTAGGTATTGGGGGGGATGTGGGGTACGAGGGGATATCTAGTGAAATTAGGGGTATTCTTTGATGTCCCATAAACACACATGCTATGTCATAGATTCACTAAGTGGATACCCCGTGGATTCTACATATTCTTCTCTATATTTGGTTTAGGATTTCCATTGTGAGTAGTTTTGAGTCTAATGGATTGTATTTATGTTTAGGTTTGGTTACGTCGAAGGCATCATTTACGAAGTGACACCCCTTAAAAGGTCATCTCAAAACTTGTCGTTTAATACCAGAGGTTTTTGAAAATCACCTCTCCACCTGTCCTCTTGAACTTTTCATTCTTTTTCAATGGTCATCTATCCCCTTTATCTAAAAATTGCAATCCACCACTCTAATCCAATCTATTCGAGTTTTCCTACCATATTTGATCTGATTAGATTTCCCTATCGCCTTGAAAATTTATAATGTTCTTGAAGTGTTATAAATAATGTTTTTATGCATTTATTGCAGGAAGAAGACACTCTTACTCTTGGGATTTGTTAATTTCAATAGCATATACCTCTAAGCATTGATGTCAAGTATGCTCATCACTACAAGGAAAATACCATCACACTTAAACCCTACCAAAAAACTATAAAGAGAAGCCCACCGCCCCCCCTCTATTTTCCTCACACCTCGCACTTCACTCATTGAGCATTTGCGAGCATTTTCAATTTTTGAGCAACATTAAAGAAAAGTGATCTGTCCTAGGTATGTTAATACTTAAATGATAAATTTGTCCCTGTTTTTTTCTCTCATTAAATTGCAGATCTAAAATCTGTCTTTAAAGTTTGGTACTTTTGGCCTTCTATTACTTTGAAGTTTGAGGTATGGACTTTGCATATTAAGAATTTAAGATAGGGTTTGCAATGTTGCATATTTGAATTTGCAATTTGGAATTTTACCATGGCCCCAAGAGTCAAAGACTTTGCATGGAACCATTTTGATCTTGTTGATAAGGAGATGTGTTGCAAATATTGGAGCTAAGTAACAGGACACGGCCCCTAGGGTCTTTGTGTCCATATCCCACGTGTCAGACATGGACACGCTAGAGCCTAGGACACATGTTTGGCACGTGTTCATGTTTGTATCCTTAGTCATGTTCCATGTGTCTGACATGTGTGATGCGAAAAGTGAACCATGGGTATCTAAAAGGTTGATTTGGCTCTTATTTTTTCTCATTTTCTTTTGTAGGTTGGAGCTTTGAGGTGTGTTAGTGTGCAACTGAAGGGTAAATTACAAATTTGAAGGGGTTCCAAATTCCAAGTGCTTTTTAGGTGGATTTTCCAACCATATTTCTTGTTTCTTCCTACAACAGTGGTTTGTTTTCCTCATTCCATAGAAATCGTGGCTCGATCTGCAAGGGAAGCTAAAAAAGGTCAAAGGAAAGGGAGGGTGTCATTGTTGTTGTTGCCCCTCCAATTTCATCTCTTTCTACTAGTGTTCCATTTGCTGCAAGTGGAGTTGCAAGTTGAGCCTCTAATGCTGAAAAAAACATTGTTGTAGCAAGACAATAGGCTCAAGAGAATAAATATCCATTGTGGAAGTATGTTACAAGACATCAAGGGCCCGAGGCCAAGTTAAGGGGTGAGGGAATGTTCTTTGGACATGTAGTTTCTACAATACTCAGTTTAAGAGAACCTACTACCGAGTTAAGGGCCATTTGTTGGGCCAACCCCATGGACTTGGACCATGTAAATTAGTGAGTGCATCCAAATGAAAATAAATGGAAAGATAGGATAAATTGGCTTGGGGAAGGTGGCAGTAGCAAGTAGGAAAAAAGAAAATATGAGGATCCTCTTCCATTCTTGAGGAAGTCATCTAGTGGATTTGGGAGTGGGACTGCAATTTAGCTAGCAAGAAAGAGAGAAGCCACAAGTGGTGGTTCAATTGAAAATATATTTCAACAAGAAACGCGAGATGAGGTTGATCTTACCATTGGGTTCTTTTTCTATCTCAACTTCATTTCAATTAATGTTGCACGATTTTTGTTTATTGAGACGTGTCAATCTCTAGTTGAACATGCTCCAATTGGGTATGTGCCTCTTACTTTAGAGAATATTATAATCACATTGTTGGTTTAAAAAAATAAGAAGGTGGATAAAATGCTAGAGCCTATTAAATCATCATGGCCCTCATCCAGTGTTAGTATTTTTTTTATGGATGGAATGATGTAGCACGCCATCCACTCATCGATTTCATGGTGTCTTCCCCTAATGGACCAGTCTTCTTGAAAGTGGTGGATGCTCTTGGAAAATACAAGGATGCACAATCTATTGGTGAGTTGTTCATTAAAATTATTGATGATGTAGGTGTTGATAATTGTGTGCAAATTATTACAGATAATGCACCTATTTTCAAGGTTGTTGGCATGATTATGGAAGGTAAATATCAACAGATATTTTGGACACCTTGCATTGTTCATTCTTTGACTTTAGCACTTAAATCTATTGCTTTAGATGTGACATGGATGAGAAGTCTTACAGAGGATGCATGACATATCCACAATTTTGTACGAAACCATACCAATTCCCTCACAATCTATAAGGAGTACACAATCTATCATTGTTGAATATTGCAGATTCTTAGTTTACCTCCTCATTTATCATGCTTAATAGGTAGAGGGAGATCAAGATTGTTCTTGGGTCCATGCTTATTTCAGAGTTTTGGTCTTTTTGGAGAAAGACATATCAAGCTTCTTCAAAAAAGGTCAAGGATACAATGTTAGATGATGGTTGGTGGGCGAGGGTAAATCTTACCATTGATATCATGGACCCTGTCATCTCTTTGTTGTGGTTTGGAGACATGGACCAGCCCATCCTAGGAGATTTTTATGAGGGGTGAGATTTCGTGATTAAGTCTGTGCAAACCGTTATTTTACAGAATGAGTGCCCCAAGTATGGGACATCAACAAAAGATCTTATTCACCATCATACAGGATATTCTTATCAGTAGGTGGGACAAAAATTGTACACCTTTCCATTGCTTGTCTCACTCATTACATACCAAATTCTATAGTAATAATGAGCTCAATGATGGGCCTTCACGTAGATTCCCTCCTCACATGGATGGAGAGATTTCACAGGGGATGAATGATGCATTTATAAGGATATATTAGGATAGAGCATCCATTAATGAAGTGGAGAGATTCGTAGATTTTTTCACTAGTATTGGGAGATTTGGAGGCCATGATGTGCTCAGAGACAAGGTGGTTAAGAATCCCTATGCTTGGTGGTAAACTCATGGGGAAACATGCACTCTTCTACAACAATTAACCACGAGGATCCTCTCTTAGTTTACTTCATCCTCTTGTTGCGAGAGGAATTGGAGCATGATGAATTTTCCTATTACTCAATCATTGAGATTAATGACAATAATTACTAAACTCATAAATTTACTTTGTTGATATAAATTTCAGAATTATGTAGTTAACCTACAAGTGAGTAATAAACCATAAAAAATGATAGTAGAAGCATACACAAAACCAAGCATAAAAATAAGATAGCACCAAATGTACCCTAGAAACCCCATTGTGGGGAAAAACCAACTAAGAGGGGCTTTTATTTGGTATTCAGGAGAATAATTACAGCAACAGAGAAAACTGAAAACTTTCACAAATTTCCTAGCAAAAATGTTCACATTCCTCTGCAGAAAAATGCCCAGTTGTTAGTTGTATGGACCAACAAATTCTGGCCCTGTACGACTTGGTTTGTACAGCCCAAGTATGGCACGTATGGATTTGGCCTATTGTATGACCTACAAACAACCTTCTCAGGCTGAGAAAATGCAACCTACTCCTCTCTGCTTTCTATTGTTCTGAAATGGCCCTTCTTTGCAGGTCAGTATGGCCCAAGGAAGGCCTTTGTTAGCTATCCAAAGTTGGCCCTGAACTTTCCCTCTCTACTTCAATTGCTCCCTCTTCTTCTCCTGCCTAAGCAACCTCTTCTTCTCCTGCCCAAGCAACCTCTTCTTCTCACCTGCACAACCTCACAAATGAGAAATGGCTTCCTTCTCCACCCTCGGCCCCTTTTTTTATCCTTCAATCAACCACCATTTTCCTTGAGATGTGTGCCCAAAATTGGGCATCAATGGCTAAGATTGGGACTCCACCTTTGGGTTGGACCCCACTCTCCACTAAGTGGTGTGCTCCCCTTTGGAAATGGTCCCACAAAGCACTCAACTCTTCATTAGGTACGCCCTCTCTTACTGGGCCCCACAATCCACTCAAGGATGAATTATTTGTTGATTTGCCAAAGTCTAATTTAGACTGAGATAAGAAGGTTGATTTGGGTCATATGTGTGTCCATCAGTTGACCTAGGACACTAAGGCCTAGCTGAGACATCTATATAGCTACCAAAAACTAACACTCCCTCTTAGCGAGGGAGGTGTCTCCATCTGGATCAATCTCTGATCCCATCAAATCTGTTGTCGTTGTAGTTACTCCCTCTGAACTAGAAGACATCTCTGCTACCTCTGTTGCACTCTGATCTGATCTTATGGTATACTCCTCCATCAATCTCATGTCATACTAGCTAATATTCTTTAACACTAATCTTCGGTCTAAGATCCCCTTGGACGCAACTACAGGCTGTCCCAGCACCCTATACATCATGCCTTTCCTGATGCCAAGCCTCATTGTTGCATCCAAGGACACCCCCTCTGCCCCTATGAGCACCTGTCCATATTTGAACATCATTGCATACCCCTTGTCATCCAGAGCTGATACAGAGAGAAAATTGATGCTCGACTCTGGGACAAACATCACCTCATTGACCTCCAAAGAACCACCTGACTCTAGCTAGAATTTGATGCATCCAACCTCCTTTATTGCATGCATGGTGCCAACCCCACTACCCCGTGCGTGTTTGAGCCTGTCTCCGAAACACTAAGGAACACTGACCTCATTCATGGCATATGGCAATATGACCCACTATTCATGAACTAAGCCCCATTATCCTCCAACTCAACCAATCTATTGTCACTAGAAAGAAAGGCAACCCAAGAAAATTCATCCTCAAATTTCTCTACAAACACATCCATCTCAAAAAAATTTGTGGTTGCTACCTTTGCCTCCTTCTTCTTCTTGTTTGGACACTGGCTAGCATAGTGGTCAGTTTTGTGACATACAAAGCATTTTACTTTTCCCATGTCTATGGAACCTCCCGCTCCAATGCTCTTCTTTACATGAAGAGACACATTCTCCTCCTCCTCACTCTTTGGTTGACTAGCCTG
>ML785158.1:245673-269038 GCA_009831015.1 Picea engelmannii
TCACCTGCACAACCTCACAAATGAGAAATGGCTTCCTTCTCCACCCTCAACCCCTTTTTTTATCCTTCAATCAACCACCATTTTCCTTGAGATGTGTGCCCAAAATTGGGCATCAATGGCTAAGATTGGGACTCCACCTTTGGGTTGGACCCCACTCTCCACTAAGTGGTGTGCTCCCTTTTGGACATGGTCCCACAAAGCACTCAAATCTTCATTAGGTACGCCCTCTCTTACTGGGCCCCACAATCCACTCAAGGATGAATTATTTGTTGATTTGCCAAAGTCTAATTTAGGCTGAGATAAGAAGGTTGATTTGGGTCATATGTGTGTCCATCAGTTGACCTAGGACACTAAGGCCTAGCTGAGACATCTATATAGCTACCAAAAACTAACACTCCCTCTTAGCGAGGGAGGTGTCTCCATCTGGATCAATCTCGGATCCCATCAAATCTGTTGTCGTTGTAGTTACTCCCTCTGAACTAGAAGACATCTCTGCTACCTCTGTTGCACTCTGATCTAATCTTATGGTCTACTCCTCCATCAATCTCATGTCATACTAGCTAATATTCTTTAACACTAATATTCGGTCTAAGATCCCCTTGGATGCAACTACAGGCTGTCCCAGCACCCTGTACATCATGCCTTTCCTGATGCCAAGCCTCATTGTTGCATCCAAGGACACCCCCTCTGGCCCTATGAGCACCTGTCCATATTTGAACATCATTGCATACCCCTTGTCGTCCAGAGCTGATACAGAGAGAAAATTGATGCTCGACTCTGAGACAAACATCACCTCATTGACCTCCAGAGAACCACCTGACTCTAGCTAGAATCTGATGCATCCAACCTCCTTTATTGCATGCATGGTGCCAACCCCACTACCCCGTGTGCATTTGAGCCCGTCTCTGAAACACTAAGGAACACTGACCTCATTCATGGCATATGGCAAGATGACCCACTATTCGTGAACTAAGCCCCGTTATCCTCCAACTCAACCAATCTATTGTCACTAGAAAGAAAGGCAACCCAAGAAAATTCATCCTCAAATTTCTCTACAAACACATCCATCTCAACAGATGTTGTGGTTGCTACCTTTGCCTCCTTCTTCTTGTTGTTGGGACACTGGCTAGCATAGTGGTCAGTTTTGTGACATACAAAGCATTTTACTTTTCCCATGTCTATGGAACCTCCCGCTCCAATGCTCTTCTTTACATGAAGAGACACATTCTCCTCCTCCTCACTCTTTGGTTGACTAGCCTGAGTGGCATCAAGTCTCAACTCCTCTTGGGTGAAGTCATCCCATAATCTCTCCCATGAAGCTCCCGAGCCACCACTCCATGGAAAAATACTTCCCACTATTTGGTGAATCCATTCAAGGTTGTCATCACCAACTTAGTCTCTTCCACAACCTCTCCCACAAGCACCAGTTCATCTCTGATCTAAGTGAACTTAGTGAGATAGGTGACCATTGACTCTACCTTGGCCATCTTTGTGCTTTTCAACTTCTCTTTGAGAAACATCTTCCAACTCTTGTTATCAGACTGATACAACTTTACCAGGGCATCCCACATTTCCTTGGTTTTCTTCTTGCTAGATAGATGTGGGATAATGTGGTCTTTAACCCCATCCACAATAATCCTCCTCGTCTTAACATCCTTCTTGAGGTGAGTTGCTAGTTGTACTGGATTAGCTAGAGGGACTATTTTCCCTTAAGAAAATTCTAATAGCCCATTCTCCTCCAACACCAAGCTTATATGCTTCCTCCAAGGATAGAAATTGAAGGCACCCTCCAACCTGTCTTCAAACCTTAGGCCTTAAATTTGATTCAACTCCTCTAGCTGCCCCACTTTCTATGGTTATTTCTGATTTTCTCCTAGTCTGCACAACAAGAACCTTGGCTTTGTCATGTACTTAGAGGTTGAGCTCAGATACCATGTTGATTTTCCTACAACTCAACAGTGAAATGTTTTCCAATAATTTACTAAAAAACAAAAATTTACTTTGCTGATATAAATTTCAGAATTATGCAGTTAACCTACAACTACGTAATAAACCATAGAAAATGATAGTAGAAGAAGAAACAGAACCAAGCATAAAAATAGGACAACACCAGATGTACCCTGGAAACCCTACTGTGGGGAAAACCAACTAAGAGGGGATTTTATTGGGCATTCAGGAGAATAATTACAGTAGCAAAGTAAACTGAAAACTCCTACAAATTTCCTAGAAAAAATGTTCACATTCCTTAGCAGAAAAAACACCCAGTTGTTGGTTGTATGGCCCAACAAATTCTATCCTTGTATGGTCTGGTCTATACGGCCCAAGTACGGCCTGTACCGATTCATCCTGTAGTATGAACTTCTTGTTCGTGTTGGTGTGACCTACAAACAACCTTCTCAGGCTGAGAAAACTCGACCTAAACTCGATCTACTCCTCTTTGCTTGTTGTTGTTCTAAAATGGCCCTTCTCTGCAGACCATTATGGCCCAAGGAAGGCCTTTGTTGGTTGCCCAAAGTTGGCCTTGAACTTTCCCTCTCTGCTTCAATTGCTCCCTCTTCTTCTCCTACCCAATCACTCTCTTATTTTCACCTGCACAACCTCACAAATGAGAAATGGTGTCCTTATCCACCATCGGGCCCTTCTTTTATCCTTTAATCAAACATCATTTTCCTTGAGATGTGTGCCAAAAATTGGGACTCAATGGATAATATTGGGGCACCCCCTTTGGGCTGGACCCCACTCTCCACTAAGTGGTGCGCCCCCCTTTGGAAAGGGTCCCACAAAGCACTCATCTCTTCATGAGGTGCACCCTCTCTTCCTGGACCCCACAATCCACTCAAGGATGAATTATTTGTTGATTTTCCTAAGTCTAATTTAGGCTGAGATAATAAGGCCGATCGGGGTCATATGTGTGTCCATTTATCCTAGGACACTAAGGCCTAGCTAAGACACCTACCAAGATACCAAAAACTAACAGAGCACATATGATAATTTGTACTGTTTGAAGAAGAGTGGGCTTAATTAGTCCAAGGCAGAGACAATGGTGTATGTGCACACCAACCTCTATCTTATTTATAGGCAGAGGGAGAAGTGTTTAAAGGGAAAGACAAATATGTGGGATGTGTTTCTTGAAGATATGGGTTTGGAAAACAATGTTGATTTGGCATTAGCCAACATGGATCTTAATGTGCTAGAGACAGTTACTTTTGATGATGTTGATCCTCTTGAGGGGTCATCTTCCACACCAACAGATGCAGAGATTGATTGGATATAGAGGAGCAGGATGGAGGAGAGAGAAATGACATTGATGTTGATTTTGATTATTCTATGTTATGCACCAAATGAGAAAAATATTGTAAAAAGAGAGAGAAGTAAATCCACGCCTTGATAAAGTGATAATAATGAATGTGAAGCCTCTTCAAGTGGGAAATGTCCTTTTACAATAGAACACATGTAAAAGATGAGATGATCCTAAAACTAGGTCTCCTTAGTCTATATATAGGAGATAAAGGGTACAATTGCAATTAAACGGTCTAGCCGACAATACTAATATAATAATAAAAATACAACAACTTAATATCTAGTGCTTAACATGGGGCTTTGTCTAAGGGATTAAAATGTCCATCCCCTTCAAAAAGTTTCACCCTCAACATTTGATTAGTTGCGGATGTTTATGCATGAAGAACTCATCTTTCCATATCGCTTCTTCTATTGGTAGGTTCTTCCACTTGATGAGGTACTCAATAATTGCTTGATTTCATAGCTGCTTAACCCTTGTTTCAAGGATTGTTTTTGGTTCTAGAATGTTTTTTCCTTCTTCACTGATCTTTGGTAAAATAGTTTGAATTGGGATCTTGTCACAAATTACTTTTTTTAAGCAAGAAACATGGAAGACTGGATGTACATGTGAAGATGGAGGTAACTCCAATTTGTAATCCATACTTCCAATCCTTTGCAACACCTTATAGGGACCATAGTACTTAGGTGCTAATTTATTGTCCTTCTTTTTTTTCTTGAGGAATATCTATTTGTATGGTTGTAGCCTTAGAACTACCCAATCCCTCACTTGAAATTCCCTTTCGCTACAATGTTGATTTGCGATGTTGATTTGCTTGTTGTTTCATACTATTTTGTGCTATAACCAAGTTGTCCTTCAATAGTTTGAGAACCTCTTGTTGGTGCTTATGTGGTCCTCCATTGTTATCTTTAATAGCTCGGGAGGTACTCCGCATGTTTTGTGTTGTATGCGGAAGTGACCTTGTATTTACACTACTAGGCACTTGACTTTGTAATGGGTTTTTATAAAGTTGTAATAAAGTGGTTCTTTTATTAAAGTGACTTTTTATTAAGTGTACCTTCTAATATTAAAGTGACTTTATTTCATAAAATGCACTTATGTTATAAAGTGAATTTGTACTTTAATATTTTAAGTGATTTATTTTGGAGGAAATAAATCATGTACCTTGATCATGTAAAGACAAGATTAGATCTTGGCCATTGGATTTAGGGATGGGGAAGGTGAAAATACACTTGGAAGGTGAAAGTTCACTTTCAGATTATAAGAGAATGCCTAGGGTAGTGTGCAAGACAAGTGAAGAATATTGAGAGAGAGCTTGAAGAGGAAAGTGGGCAGTAGATTTTTGGCACGGTTTCCAAGGGAGATTGGGCACATTTCCCAAGGAGAAAATTGTTTTTAGGAGATGTTGTTTTTATTTTTGAGGATAGGTCGTACTGTACAGATCCGTGCAAGTCATACGACAACAAATTGGGCACAAAAATTGAGGCAAGCGAGGGCTTGGTTTTTAAGGCAACATTTGAGGGATTTATGTTGGAAGACAATCATACAGGAGGGAAGGTACATCAACCTGTTGAGGGCATGATTTTCGAGGTGCTAATTTCAACAAGGTTGTACAACTATAGGGACTGTGGCACGATTTTATAGGCAACAAGTTGTGGGACAGATTGTGTTTGTAAGTGATTCTCTTGCCTACTAAATGTAATATTGTTGTTGATATGTACTTCCATGAAGCTAATATAATCTCTCTCTCTTTGGGTTTCCCCACATTGGGCTTTTCCCTGGATGGTTGCCTAAATTTTTGAGTTTTACATGGATGTGTGACTGTTGTTCATTGTTATTTTTCTGTTGCAAAAGTGCTTAGAAATGTGTATTTTTGCTTATGGTATTTTCTGAATGTGGGTTTAATACATTTCAGAGTTCATTTAAGCCAATTATCTCTAGGTTTCTAAGTGTATGAAAAAAGTTTTATAAGTTGATTTTGTCATTAAATTTATACATCCATTGCTTGAACCTTTGCTTTCCCTTTCAAGGGTGATGTGACGGTGGAGGATGACATCCATAAAGTGCTATAAATGGGGACATTTTTGATGAAGTATGGAAGGATGTGTTGTACCACCATTCTGCCAAGGGAAACCACTTGACCCATTGTGTTTGTTTATTAAAATAAAAACAATGAAGATACCCTTCTAGACATTTATTCACAATCTTAGTTTTCCCATTGGATTGAGGATGGTAAGAGGCATTGTGAGCCAACTAAATACGTAAACAAGAAAATAATTTAGTCAAAAAAATTCTAGTGAAAATTGGATCGTTGTCACTTACAAGGATCTTAGGGATTTTGTGTAGCTTATAAATTGTTTCCATGAATGCTATGGCTATTGTAATTTCTTTAAAAGGATGAGAAAGGGAGCAAAAAATGGGCATACCTTGTGAGTCGATCCACTACTACCATGACGAAATTCTTTCCTTTAGAATTGGGTAGACCTGCAATAAAATCCATTGAAACTTCCTCCCAATGTTGACTTGGTATAGCTAATGGTTGTAGGATGTAAGTTTTAAACCTGTGAAGTAAAGCAATGCATATAGATTCTTAAGCAAAACATAATTTAATCAATGGCTCATTCACATAGTACACAGAGATTTATACCGGAAACCCTCAACCAGGAAAACCTTTCTTATTTTCATTATATTGAATTTCACCATTCACTATACAATATATACAATGTTTTTAGGTATTTCGTAGATACCAAAACCCTAATCCCTAAAACCGGGATTATTTTTAGTAAACCGCTAAAAATAGATCGCCGGACTTAGTTGTCGAATATGACGAGCCCACACACACACATGCAAAGAATATAACACATACCCAACATAGGAGACCTGGGGTCTTGATTGTCTCTCCCTTATTTTGTTGGCAAACCACATTCAACCACAAAATTTTGAACATCAATTTTAAGACCTTCCTAGAAAAAATCCTTCTTTATCATGTGGTAAGTTTTCAAGAACCATGAATGTCCTATAGGAGAAGTGTGAAGTTCCAAAAGGACCTTCCTTTTAAGTTGGGAACTCTTACATAAATATAAGCAATCTTGATACCACAATAAATCATTCTTCCACACAAATTTATCTGATGCACTTGGGTCCTCTTGTAGTTGTTGAATGATCATGCATACCTTCTGATCTTGCTTTTATTATTGCATATAGTTTTCAAGAGGCAGCAGGTCATCCGAGTTCATGGTATGCACAGGAAGCGTCAAAGCGCTACTTTCATACCAGTCCATTTCGGGCATGAGGTGCAAGTAACAGGCAATTTTAATCTTTCAAGCAGGCGGACTCAGTTTTCAACGGTGTAGATCCCCTGTAAAGATTGGATTAGCAGCTCACTGGATTTAGGGAGTCCAAAATTGCGCAAAGTATAGCACCAGAGAAAAAGATTCGAAGTCCCAAGGCCCGAAGAAAACATGAGTCGTCGATCTTAAAGTGGACAGGTGGCAGCTGGTCCGAGTGTTCGAGGAAATAAGCTTCGGGAGTTTTGAAGTGGGAAGTGTGTAAAAATTCCACTCCTGAAGCAATCATGGACCATTGATATCAAAATCAATAGGGAGTCGTTGATCTTAGCCACAGTGCCTCCCGAAGTCCCGAAACCATGAAATAAGCATGAGTCATTGATCTTGGAGAGAGCCACATGTCCTCAGATCGATAGCTCCGGGTAAAAGCATAGAAAGGTAAGAAAGATTTAAGTTTTGATTTTCTCGGAGCCCGGAGACCCAAAGTGGATCTCGAATGTCCAAATATAGAAGACATGCATCATCAGATCCATGACTCTAGGTAAAATCCCTTGAAAGTGCAGGTTTAAGTTTTGATTCTCCCAGAGCCCGGAGACCCGAAGGAGATCTCAACCATCGATTTAAGAGGGTGTGGCAGTCATCAGTATGGACATCTGGCGCACTCGTCGATCATGACACCTGGCACCTATTCAGCAATGACACATCAACATGGTGACACCAGGAGTTCCACATCGGATCATTCTCCGGGAGTTATTATTGTTCAACATGAAAAATAGTGTTCCCCCCTAGGGCACAATTTGGTGGTTTCTAAAGATGGCAGGCGGTTAAGCTTGGTGGTGGTGCCAAATCTGGCAGGTGCACACCAGATCTCATCTCAGGACAATATCTACAGCCACAGTCCATTGTTAGGGCACAACATGCTCGGGCAATAATTTTCTTAAGCGGTCCCACAATGGAAACCATGGTAAGGTGAAAGTGCTATGTGGTGAAAGATCATGGATTGCGGGCCCAAAAGCGGTCTGAACCTAAACCAACTCCGAGAGACCCTGCAATCACATGTTTATATGGAATCCTATCCAAGAGAATCACGTGGTCTCTCCCTGAGCATTAACTCGTTCAATCTCTGAGGAAAAGTAGTTATTGGAGGGTAGTTTTGGTGGTTGAAACCTCGACTCAACCCATAAATGGAAGGCATGGAGGATCTGGAGCTGTCATCCCATGGTACCCCTGTGAGCAGATTTTCCTACAGACCCATGTCGATCAGAGCTCAAGTTTTATAGAGGGATACATGCACAGTCTGACAGAAGACTTCTCACACACAATGCTTTGAATGTAATGATCAGATCACATTCTTGGTGGTGGCAAATTATTCTGAGTATAAATAGATAGTTTTAATATTTTGTTAGTCGTCAATTGGTTGAGCAGAGCTCCTTATTTTGTAATGTTTTGATGCCATAACTATTCTTTGGTTATGTATAGGATTTAAGACTTTCATATTAATAGAAGTCATCCTCTTTTCATCTCTTTGTAAAAAAAGTGCTAAAACACTCGGGCATAGAGGATCCAATTGAGGGTTTTTATGTTGTTGTAATGTAGGTTTGATTGCAGCGGTATCGTGACCAGTTTTAGTCAACTTCCTTGTGATATTTTCCCCTCTTACACTGAATGGCTCGGGCATGGAGGATCCAGTCGAGTTGTTGTGGCTGCATGGTGATGTAGGTTTAATCATTGTGTTATTGTGACTGTGTTGTCTGGACATATTTCAGTGTCTGAAGCTTAAGCTTAAGAGTGATCTTGAGTCTGAGTTTTTCTTCTCCAAGATACTTGAAGGCCTTATTCCCATAGAAGTCTTGTCCACCTTTCTTACTAAGTCTTCCCTCTACTCACACTTAAACTCAATTCACTGACTGAAGTTAGTTGTGGCCCTCACTTCCCTGTGCATTTCTTGTCTAGTTCTGTGTTGAACATCATTCATATATTGAGTTTTGTGCATTGACCTCCACTCACATAAAATCAACATCCACCAAAAACTCTAATGGGTACTGGGATTATCCTCCCATAATCTGAGGGTGACTTTCAGTGCTAACATTTATGGAGTCGTTGTCGAGGAACGAATTGAAGATTTTTCCCTGGGATAGAACGACAATGAGCTTATGATTCTGAAGGTGCATCAGACATCAGAACCATTGAATATTGCACCTAGCGACTCCACAATCGAAGACTCCACTGGGGAGTATTATGTTGACAGAAAGATGACCATATTGAAGGGGGAAGACCAGGTATCATTTTATGAGATTTATTCATGAAATCTTATTTTTGTTTATCAGCTCATTTCTCTCTTTCCCTTCACATATAAAGAGGATTATCCTCTGCTTTGTCTATTCATATGATAATAGGCCTTCTTGTGTTGCAGATATTGATCTTGTGTCTTCACCTCTTCCTATTCATAAAAGTGAGATATGCGTTGCATCTCCTCTTGAAATTGATCAGCCTTGTAGCCCTAAGGAGGTTGAAAATAATTCACAGTCTTCTCAAATCTTGTTACCCTCCGTTATTCCTACTAAGTCTTTCCATCAACTTGTTAATCCTCATGATCAGCCCACTGCTTTTCAAATTAAAATCAGAAATAATTTGTTTAAACCTTTAAGGCTGCCACATGACCTTCATCCTTATCCTCGTTATTCCTTTGAGTATCTTCATCGGTTTTCTGGAGAGGATCGTATTACAGTTGAGAGGAATTTGGAGGCCTTTGAGAGATTTGTCGATCAGTTTGAGATTGTTCATGATGATGTTTCCATGAGGTTGTTCTCACAATCCCTGTCTAGAGATGTTGTTGTGTGGTTTAGATGTATGGAAGTCGGTTCTATTGGCTCCTGGACCGAGCTATGCCATGCATTTTTAAAGTTTTGGGGTGAGAACAAGTCCCTTGATCAATACTGGTTTGAGTTTAATGCCTTGGGGAGAGGGGAATATGAAGCATTGGTTGTCTTCAACAGGAGGTTTTACAATGTTTATCATAGTATGCCTATGGAGATCAGACCCATAGAGATTGTTGCCATGGTGTACTATGTCATGGCTCAATATCTAGAGCTAGTCCTTCTCTTGAGAGAGAGGAAATCTTCATCGTTAAGACTCATGTTTGAAGATGTTGAAGAAATCGAAGAGAACATCAGGGCTAGCAAGGGGGTTCATATGCAAGCATATCTTGAAAAATTTCATGTGCCTAAGCAGGAAGACTGACAGTATGCTTCAGATTCTGAGCAAGAAGATAGTGAGTATGAATCAGAGATGGAACAACAACAAGGAGGTGGGTGTGACTCACATTTGGAAACAAATCCATCCATATTTGCAGATTCTATGGGCAGGAATGCATATCCATCTTATGATCAATTTCTGGAACATTTTGAGCATGTAGCAGTGGTTGATTGCATAGATAACTATACGTTATTGGTTGATCATAGTTATGACGTTTTAAATCCTGGTGCACCATTATCTTATGATCATTCTTATGAAGAAGAGACTGCAATTGTTGATGATCAAAAGTTGTTTTCAAAAGAACATGGAAGTCTTTTATTTACAAGCAGAGAGGCATTTACAGATGAGCAACCTGGTCTTCTAAAGCAATCAGGATTCTGTCACATGATTCATGATCCTATGGCTATATGCATGGAGTCATATGTTTCAGATTTTAAAAATTTCCAAGACCTCACTATAGAGACTTTTCCTTTATTCATTGAAGAAAAACATTGTGCGGAAATCAGCCATCTGGGGCCTGCAGAAGACATTCAAGAGAATGATAAAGAGCAGAGCTTTCTCATAGTTCCTGTTTATGATGATTATGATTCGGATCCTTAGGAGAGTCATGAAGAAGAAGAGGGAGAACCAAATGTGCAGTTCATATCTTGCCCAGAGCCTGCAAATGTGAAACCATCACCTAGGATCATTCAGCCTACATCAATCGTTCACTCACCTGTGCTTGCCAGATACATTCAGCCATGTGTGAGCAATTGTAAGACAAAACATGTTTTATGTCACCAGCCCAGTGGATTTTGTCACTTTCTCTATGAACCTGTAAGAGAGTACATGGAGTTGCATTTCCTTCATGTCTTGGAGCCTCTCAACTTTATTCTGACTTCAACACTAAGAGGAGAGCTGGAAAACGTAATCATTTTGTTGTCATAGTTACATTGTTTTTATTTGAGTAGTGATAGAGTAAACAAGTTTGCATCTAGGAATTTGCTTGAATGGCTATGGTGGAAGTTTGCTTTCACCTAGCGCTTTGTAAAAATCAGTTAGTCTAGGAATGTACATAAATAAGATCCTCCTAGAGCCCATGTGTTTTGTTTTCGTTTTTAGGGTAGTGTGCTTGTCGGATTTTATTTCTCAACAGGATGTTTTTGAGCATGACTCCATCATGGGTGATTTTAAGAACCCCCCCCTAAATTTATATGTATAATAAATGGGTGAATCCCCATGATACATAGGAAAAATTGAAGGCTATTTTATCAATAATATAAAATATATATATAAATTTTTGGTGAATCTTTTAGTCAATTATATAATATTGTAAAATATTGGCGAATCTTGCACTGACTTATAAAATCTTGTAAAATATTGGTGAATCTTTCACTAAATTATAAAACCTTGTAAAGTTTAGGGGATCCTCCAACGACCTCACCTAAAGCCTCAATTTCCTAACCTGACTGATAGACCTTGCCTTGCATTGAAAGACCTTGCCTTACATTGACATACCTTCCCTTGAAATGACATGCCTTGCCTTGCCTTGCCTTGACATGACATCCCTTGCCTTGCCTTGCCTTGACATGACATGCCTTGCCTTGTCAAGCCATGCCTTGCCTTGACATGTCTTTCCTTGCCTTGACAAGTCATGCATTGCCTTGAGAGTAGCTTCAAATAATCCATAAGTATATGGTTGGGGTATGCATGCACATTCAAAGGAGAGTGATTGCCAAAAAGAGATAAGTTATGTGATTGATGTCTATTGCTAATGTTGTGGGTGTTAGCGCTCAAAAGTGCACCATCAAAATTTTATCCCCTTCACTAGATTTGTGCTGGATTTGCTAAATCCTCAAGTCTTTTGCCAGTTGTCATAGCCTCCAAATTCTCCATATTTATTTTTGTAATTAAAAATTTTAGCAAAAAAGTGGTGTTGTCATAACCTCCAAATTCTCCATATTTATTTTTGTTATTAAACATTTTAGCCAAAATTTAAAAAGTGTTGTCATAGCCTCCAAATTCTCCATATTAATTTTTGTTATTAAACATTTTAGCAAAAAAGTGGTGTTGTCATAGCCTCCAAATTCTCCATATTTCTTTTTGTTATCACACATTTTAGCAAAAAAGTGGTGTTTTCATAGCCTCCAAATTCTCCATATTTCTTTTTGTTATTACACATTTTAACCAAAAAGTGGCGTGTTCTTGAAAGTGTCCTACTAATCTAATACCTAAATTATTACCTATCAACCATGTATCTTCTTTTTGTTATTAAACATTTTAGCCAAAAAGTGGTGTGTGCTTGAAAGTGTCCTACTAATCTAATACCTAAATTATTACCTATCAGCCAAGTACCAATACTTTAGTCTACGAGTCACCACCAAATCCAACAATCAACAAACCACACAAGATAATACCTAGCACTGAGTGCCAAGGCACATGGAGGAGCCCACGAGGGGCGTTTCTAGTGCACTATGTGTCAAATAGAGTTAGGATTATCGGTGCATATAAACAACAAAATAAGCCTTATCCTCTTGCATGTGGGACTATGCCCATATTCAAATATATATAAAAAACATGTTTCAGGAGATTGCCTAACCGTTGTAAGGTGGAAGTTCTTTATCACCCAGGTGTTGAAACCATGCAGATTTAGAACAATAAAATGCAATATCAGACATGTGTGCAACCGTTTGTTTTCAAACACCACAACATTGAAAACATTCATACAAAGTGTCAAGGAAATTTGCAAGTGTCGAGTGTGTTTCAAAGACGCCATAGAAGGTGCTTTCCAACATATTTCCAAGACAAATGTCTGTCAAACAAAGTGCATAAGCTTCTTTCAGCCTTCTATGATGCGTTATTTCTGTAGAGTTAATGGCTTGATGTTCTTGGTAGTCTTCATATTATTCCTCCTTGTATTTACTTCATTGGGATATTCTTTAGCTATATCGAGAAGACAAGCATTGGTGTTGAGCGAGGAGAGAGACAAAGAAGGATATCCCCAGCACAAAGAGTGCTTTCTCAGAGTGGTGGAGTGGAGAGAGGCAGAAGTGTAAGTCAATCCCTTGGAGTCTATCGATTACAATCCCTGTGAAGATCCACGACATCGTAGCCATTTCAACAGAGAGATCAATGTTTACACAGAGAGGCATTTCCCTCCTCCACAACAAAATATTCTATGTCTTGTTCCACCATCTGTCAACTACAAAAATTCTTCTTCCATGGCTTGAAATCCTCCATAAAATATGGCATAGCAATATGCCTCATAACAAGATTGTAGATGATATAAATCAGATTATTATGAACCTTAAGTCATCTTATCTTGCAGTTGCGGATGTTTGGGCACATATGGACATTCGATAAGGATGAAAAAGTGACAATGTTGGGTTTGGTACCAAGTATGACACAATATTGTAAGAATATTAATTGTGTTACTGGTCATAACTAGTCAAGTATTCAATGCTTAGTTTTAATGGTGAGGCATCAAATGTTGATAAATATCAATGACTAATGGGAAGAGCCTTTAACAAGCCAAGGAAGAAGTCTGATCCTGAAAGCTAGAAATTCTCTTAGCCAATTCAAATGCAGTGTTCATGCTCCAGACATGCCATTCATCCAAGAGATCAATGTGAAAATCTTGTTAGGAGATTTATGAAGGAACTAAACTATGAAGGATAGGAAGAAAAAATAAAAGTGGAATCTAAGGCTCAAGCAATTAGTTTAGATGATGGCTTGGTAAGTACTAAAAGTAACCACGACTCATCTGAAAATGATGTTTAGGGAAGGTTTCTCCAACTCTTCTTCAACTGCTAAGACTTCCATAACTCAATCAAGCATGCAAGAAAGGCAAAAACAAAGTATACAACTAAGTTTTCAGCACAAAACAGGAAAATTACACTATGTGCACTGAAAACTTGTCTTAGAATGCATTTTCACAAGAATTGGTCAGATAAGGTTCAAAGTTCCATAAAATCAAGAGGATCTCTCAAATAGGCCCAAGACTAGAAAAAATTCAAAGTGGAACACATGTCTTTTCTTTTGTAGAAACAATGCCTTAAAAATAAGAGATTGGTTATTACATGTGTCAAATCTTTGGGTGCCAGTGTAGGAAATGTTTGTGGAATAGTTAACCCTCAAACCTAGGCCAAAGATGAAGGAATAAAAAGGAATTGGGATAATATATATGAACCATTACTAACCCCTATATATTTTTTAGGAAGAACTTTCCATCTTTTCTAGAATTTAAGAACATCAACAAGCAAGAATCTGGGAAGAATAACAAGAAAAAGAAAAGAGGGAAACAATAGTTTTCTCCATTTCAGGGTTGGCAGGTTTGCAGAGTTTCCATAAGATTCTATCATGTATGAGGCTATGGGATTGGCATATAATCATGAAAATTATATAAAGCTCCAAATCAGAGTTCAAAGCACAGAAAATAGAACTTTGTACTCAATTTCTTCAATTGTGATGCTGCTCTTTTCACCAGAGAATTAAAATAGCCTTCAATATAAGTTTATATCATATTTGAATTTCCAAAAACAGAGCCAAGAGGAACCTCATAAATGCTAGTCAATAATGGATGAATGAACTGTGTAAAGAATGCATCAAGACAACGTATTAAGTACTTTAAATATACCATTAGCATGAAGATTAACCTCTGCAACCTTTGGACAATAATTAACCTTGAAACACAATGATAAACCCACTTCTTTGTAGTCTTTATGGATTTTTCTCAACCCACTTCTCTGGATCCTCTTCAGCAAGTGCATGAACCCACTTCTATGGCTAACTTGTGGCAGGGTTTACATGACCTGCTTATCTTCTCATGAGGACACTTTTAAAGAACAAAGTCTCGACTACTTGTTCACTACTTTTTCTAAAATTTACTTCTTCTTGTTATAGCCATTCTTTATTCTGTCGATACATCTATGATTTTTTTTCCTCTTTCTTTATAATTGCTCAGTTATAGACCATGCATCCATTTTTAGTAGAAAAGTTACTTATTCCCACATAGTTCTTAATTTTACTTTTCCTGTGATTAAAAAATTGCAGTTGAAATTGAAGTGGTTATTAGCCTATCAGAGTTGATCTTATGCGTAATTTTGTGGATTTTTTCTGCAGTCTTTAGGGCTTCTTTTCAACCCACTTCTCTGGCTCCTCTTCAGCATGTGCATGCTTCAAGTTTTAA
Organism: Picea engelmannii; assembly: GCA_009831015.1. Lineage (NCBI taxonomy): Eukaryota > Viridiplantae > Streptophyta > Pinopsida > Pinales > Pinaceae > Picea > Picea engelmannii. The sequence goes on from ML785158.1 coordinate 260,681, forward strand.
AGGTTTGTAAGATGGAAATCACTCACTATGTTAGAGAGCAAGGATTCTGCATCAGTTTAGTTTTACTGAAGTCTGCATTTTGCAGGTATAGAGAATGGTCCAAGTTGATGTATGGGGGAATCATCAGAACCTCATCACATTGATCAAAATGACGAATTGAATGATTTGTATGGACAAAAAATATGATGTATATTGAACTTTACTTTTGTTGTGGTAGTATATGCGAGAGAGATTTAAAATTTTCCTAGGAGAGATACATGTCCTCTACATCTATTCAAATTAGTTGTTTCTATATATTTTCATTTTACAGTCATGTTGTCCATGCCATCTGTAAATAAGTTTCTTGGCATTGGTAATCCAGATGTCACTCTAGCTTTCAAGGCTTCCCAGATGAATGGCAGTGTTCAATGTCTTATTATATACACCGGAAAGAATTGTTGGCAATGGACCCTTTGATATTTTTATGTACTAGTAGTTTGTAGCTAAGTCATCTTTTGGGGGTTTGAAGCTGGGAATGTATAGATAATGGTCTTATGTTTCACTATTACTCAAATTGTTTCAATTTCAGATTGGGATAGGCTGCAAACTTGCTAAATGATTAATGACCTAAGTCAATGGGAAACTAACTTGAAACCTAAATCAATTTTAAGGAGGGATATGCATATTCCTTGTTATGATTAATTATTTGTAGAAAAAAAGAGTTCATGATTCATCTGACCATTTAGCTGCAAAATTTTATTTGAAAGACCGGAAGAGATCTACTTCATGATTAATAATAATGAACTATTCATTATGTTCCAGGAATCTTCTTCTCTCATTAATGTTGTGATTTTGTTGATGATGGTAATGCAGAATGTCTCAATTCAAATCAAATTGTCCAAATCTTTTGAGAGTATTTATTGATTTGAATTTAATAGGTTCAATTATATGCAAAACTTAATATGATTTTCATTGCTTGGCTGAATTTAACACATCTTTTGGTATTTAACAGCAGGTGATGAGGATCATGTTAGCCATCTGAGAAGGCTTTGAAAACTAGTTTCTCTTAAATTCTAATTCCATGTTTAGTTGACCCTTGATCCATACAAATGAGCAACCTCTCAATAAACTTATGTTTTTCTTGTTTTTTTGTTTCCCCTGATAAGTGCCCTTGTTGTGGGGGAATACGTTCCCAATGGCAGTTATTCACCAAGATGTTAACATTCTTGTATATTCTTTGATGTTAAGAATCTAGCTTTTAGATGGCACATATTATGATATTTATTCAATTCTGTTATTTTTTACATCAAATTGTTACCTATTTAGCATTTTCCAGATATGGGACTAGATCTTGTATGAGTTACTCCAATCATAACATCAAAGGCTCAAGGAGGTTGTCAAGAAACCCATTTCAATTCACAATGTTCACAAGGATATTTGTTACAGGTTCTTTGTAAAAATGCAATGTTTAAAATAAGAATTCTTCTATTTACAAAGCATTGGATGTAATTTTTAGTATGTATATGATACATGTAATTGAAGCTTTTCTCTGAATTAGAATGGATGCAACATTAAAGTAATTAAAAATAAATTACTATATTTTTGTTTATTATTTTTGGCCACTGATGGTTTGATCATAAATTAACATTTTGTAGCACCTCACTTCAAACAGAAAAATATTTACATGCGAGTTATCAAAATGGATATCTATATAGAGAAATCACATTAATAGCCTTTCTTTGATTTTATTTCTTGTAATTAAATTCATATATATACTAATATGGATTTCATATGTGCAAACAAACACTTATCTAGGCCAATATCTACTTTCTTGCTTGGCCTATTTCAAGATAGTGCATGCCACAAGTAAGTTGTTTATCATTCAATGCGATTGAAAGCACTAAAACAAGCTATGTGTATAGAAAAATCACATTAGTAGCCTTTAATTGGTTTGATTTCTTATAATATGGGTTTCATATGTGCCAACACTTATCTAGGCCAATAGATAATTTCTTACTTGGCCTATTTCAAGAGAGTGCATGCCACAAGTAAGTAGATTATCATTGAAAGAACTGAAGCAAGCTATCCATGTGCACTAGAAATATTTGGAATATCATTTATTATGTCACATGCCATCCCTGTTATGACTACCAATAAGTGGCTTGGCCCTGAGGTGATATATTATTTTCCTCTGGAGTCATTAAGTAGCGAAAGATTCAGAGCCAAGTCAGTTTTCATTGCACAAACTTCGTAAGAGAGAAGTAGATGCATATAGAATATGCAAAAAGGCTTTTGGCTACTAGAGTAAATGGAAAACGAGTTGTCTGTGTGAAAGTAGAAGCTATAGAGTTTAAGACCGGCCAGCTTTGCTTTACCTTATCTTTAGAAACTTGTATTAAGGTAGGCACAAAAACTCTTGCTTGCAATTCTGATTTTGTAAAGGAACATTAAATCATATCATGCAATGTCTCATCTAACTTGTATTATCGTGGTTAGGGCTATTTGAGTATGATGAGTATGAGTATGTCATGTGTACCAGTAAGCTAGCAACTATAAAATTAAAAATGGTTAGCTTTGCTTTAACTCGTGTTTAGAAACTTGTTTAAAGGTGGGCATGAAAACTCTTGCTTGCAACTTTGATTATGTAAAGGAACATTAAATCATATTATGGAATGTCTCAACCAACTTGTATTTTGTGTAAACATGGAAATGATTTGACATTGTCATTTCTTATGGTTAGGGCCACATGAGTATGGTGAGAATGAATATGCCATGTGAAATGGGGGTGCCAAGTTACATGCCTTAATGTATGTTAGCTATGCTTGAGAGAATTGTGACACTTTCAAATCAAACATTTGATGAAGCATGCTGTTAGGCAACCACAATGAACAAAAAACAAATCTAGGCTAAAAGCCTATAAATTATCATCTTTGCCCATGATCATAAAGTCTACCAAATTGTCACCTAGGCATACATCAAGGCCACAAAGCCATGCAATTTGTAACGTTGGCCACTTGTCACATAACAATCGAAATTATACTTATTTTCCATAGAGTCACAGAAGGCAAAAAGGCAGACATAACAATAATCATAAGTTGATTAATTGTGGAAATAAGGTCGGTATTAGGTAGGTCATCATTGTCCTTAGGAGTAGCCCCCCAATCATATTTAGATGAATTAGGGTTAGGAATTGTGGGTCACCAACTATCATAAGCCTAATTTGCTTCCATTGGTTTCTCATTAGGCCAATTGTTGCAGTGTTGTTGCCTCTTCTGAACAACACATCTCATTTTATGTCTTGATATTCCCTTAGAGCATTGAGATTGCATCGAGTTACTTGAAGGCATAAGAAATACATTTGGAGGCTTCGTACTCATAGTTTAGGGACCCCCACCCTAATATTTCAACAATTGCTACAAGTGCACCACATCCATCTGTTTATGATCCTTTAGAAAATTCTTCAAATGACATAGAAAAAGAATAGAAGAAAGATAATAAAAAAAATCATGATCCTTGACAAGAGCATTCCAAAATTGGAGGGAGAGTCAAGAGAGAACGATATGACATTAGCTGATATAATGAGACAAAAGACTTCATCTGTCAAATTATCGATATAGAAAAAATAATACCAAAAAATGCAACCAAGGAGTAGAGATAAAAAGAATGATATGCTTTAGTACTTTGAGGCATAGCTTTTCTCAGTATTTTGTGCCCACAAACATAGTTGGGGCAGCTCGTAAATTTGCAGCTTATATTATAAATTGTGTTTATGTTATAAAAATTAATGATAAAAACAACATTAGAAAGTTCATATGGCATATTGTGTCGTATATCTTTCAAGCCAAGCTCTACAATTTAATCCAAAACAAAATCAACAAGGAACAATGTTCAAATTTTAAAAAAGAATATCAATAGAGGAAGAAGTCAAAGTTAACTATTTAAAAATAAAAATATTAAATGTAGAACAGGCAACCAAAAATATACCAATATACAATGATACAATCCCATATCTATTAAACAAAAACCAACTTGACATATCTGGAAAGTCAAAATGAAGCATGGCGAGAAGCCTTACTGAATCGAGAGTGTTGTATTGTTGACCCAGAGTATCTCCTCCATTGCTCAATTGTACTCATGGAGTCATGTGTATCAATGCAAGGTTGTCCGGTCCCTTTGGCAAAGATGTTGGATTAATGGATATGAACCCAATTACAAAATCAAGATGGTCAGAGGCAATCTTTACTGCATTAGATGTATATTCACCCTTGGAAAGATTTCCAACGGAGCTCATTTCTGCAAGTATCAGTAGACCCCTTCCATGTGGTAAGCCCTGGACAATTTCAACACTCAAGTCAGTTCTAAAATACTAATGCCTTAGCCATCTAAAAACACGATGCTTAAAACATTTGAAATAGAAATTAAAATTTGTACCTTCAGTTTCAACCATTCCACTATACCAGGACCTGGAATGACATGTGCATTTACAACATCTGCCCACTCTACAATTTTGAAAATTCCTCTTCACAGATTGAAACCATTTTTATGTTTTCCTAGTGTAACAGAGAATAGTCCACTACCAGTCAACTCTCCAAGAAAACCTAAACACCTTTCAGTATGACCCATGAAAGAAACATGTCAATTAGAATGTGTGTCAACACAGCTATTACTTACCCTTTGTATTGCATGGTCACTGTATTTCCAATGTCGACAAACTTGCTATCTTCAAAAATTAAGAAATCATGCTTGTCTGCAATCTTCATTTATAAAAACTTCAGTTAGATAAAGTGCCAAAATACAAATATCCATTTGGATATCACTTTGCTTTACAAAATCATTTATTTTTTGTGAATTGCTAAGAAAAATATCTATTATATATTGGTATCACTATCCCTTATTTATTATGTCACCAGATTTCATTTAAAACACTCTTGTAACAGAATATCTTTTAATAGTTTTTTAGTTTGCCTATTAGTATGTGGTCTAGTGGTTGAGACAAGGCATCACCATGTTGATGACCAAGTCTCAAAAAACCTAGTGGGCATTAAGCCCTAAAACAATGTATGCAAAAAAACCTTGCAACACAAAGAACGACAGTCAAACCTTAGACAGATCGATGACAAACACTAGCAAAATCAAAGAAGGAACACCCAGAAGACAAACACGCAACACCAGTGAAATCATAGAAAGTGTTGCAATGATGGTGTAATCTCCACATACATAATACGATCATGGCCTCACTTTGTAATCAATTTAGTGTGTTTCTAGGGTTGGGCTCAACACTCATTTATTATATTCCTAACCAGTTAAGACCCAGCTTTTCATTATGTGAACCCATAACTCCTCTTGGAAAGGACACCATACCTCTTGGGTTGAGTATAAATACAAACTCGAGACTTTTTTGTAACATCAACATGAACTATTGATCTCTTATACAAGTGTCTTATTCTTTTATCCTATGGACATCACCAAGTTTTTGTGAACCAAGGTTTACGATCATCTTCTTTACAACTGATCCAAAGATTATGGTTAAAGGCATTTCCCTAAGGATTGTGGATCTAGGGTTTTTGGATTTTTCTCTTTGTTTAGGGTTTCCTAAGAGGGATTATTTCAAGCATTTGATTCAGATAATTTGTTGGCATGGAATTTTTCAGTTCACCCTTTCTTTCCCAACATTTTTTTTGGGTTTATCAGCATATCTAAGACATTAGTTGGTGGCATCACCAAGTTTTTCCAACTATAAAACCAAAGTTTCAGACCATCTATTTTCTAGGGTTTAAATTTTGACCCCATCAGAAAGATATCAATTTGGAGGCATCAACACTTCCACTTCAGCAACCTATTAAATAAGGAATACAACTTGTGGTATTCAAGAACATCGATTTTTGGTGTTTTTTTACCAGTTTCTGAAGTTTGGATACTTGACTTTGAACATTGATCCAAGGTCGTAAAGTATAGAAACTATTCATGAAATTTAGATCAGTATTCCATTAAATTATATCCAGCTCAACTTTAGTGTTTGATATTTTGGTAACCATCTTGCAAACTCCAAAGAGGAAGGTTGTTTAGATAATTCATAATTTCATGCTCTTTCAAAAAGTTTGACATATCTTGAGGATTAATAAGTAGAATAGATTTTCCCTGTTGAGAATATGTAGCAAGGAGAAGAGGACCTGTTAGTTTAGTACACTTGTTTTGAACTTAACCAACTATTCTTAATACCTATGCATATTGTGGAAATTTTATATACTATTAATGAAGAAAGAAATTACTTTTAGTGGTAACCAAAAGTGATCAATAAGACTAATATAGAAATCTTTATTTGACCAATCAGTCCTAGTACGGGACAAGGATTCAGACACAATCAAGTGACTTATCTCGTGACTACAAGACTAGCATTTTTCTTACTAGAATTGTGTAGAGTCTACACATATCCATTTGAATAGTCAAACAAATTTAATCCTTGTAATATAAAAAGCAAAATATTTTTTTTTTGAAAACAGTCATAGCTTGTGAGTATGGCCTCACCATTGTTCCTTTTTAAGTTCCATTACCATATCCATTAAATTTCTCAAAGAAATGAATCCTCGATAGAAAAAATGGAAAAATATGTAAGTAGCCAAAGGACTAGACAAAGTCAGAAAAAGGTGGGGGTAATATTTATGTAGTGGAAATTTAATTGAGTACCTTGAGATAAAGAGTTATTGAGGAAATATTTTGCATGTAATGTTATGTATAGGTGAGTGTATGTTTGTCATTTGTGCAATAAATAGTGTTTGGATCTGATTTGTAGGATTCTGTGGGTCGCTAGGACCAACAAAATAACACCCATGGTGCCTTGATTTCCAATGTATACACCCACGACCATGCTAGAACTTGTTTTTTGATTTCAAGATGATGTAATTATGTGCTTATTAGGCACCCATATGAACTGTCTACAGTAAATGGAAGTTGGTACATGGTTTCATGATTCATCACAATGAAGTGAGTTTCAATCAATTTTTTGGTGGATTGTCGAGGCAGAAGCCATAGCATGTAACTAATCAAGAAAACAATAGTAGATCATCTTCAAGAATCATTGCATTACACTAACAATATAGAAATGGTTATGCACTTGGAACTTGTGAAGGGTAGCTTCAAGATTGGAAAGTCCACAACAAAATTATAATTGTGAATGCAAGTGCATGCTTGTGATATGACCCAATGCCTATGACCATCTACTCCTCAATTCAATTATATTAACCATTTTCATGCATGTAATATAATCCTCAAACCCCAATGACATAATATATTAATTATGTGATAATGTGCACAACAAATGATTCTCTAGCACCAACAACCAAAATTGTTTGGGAGCCTTATGCATATAGCACAGACCCCAACAACAATAGCAATCTAGATCAGAAACCACCAGAATGAAACTTCTTCATCTAGGCCTGCTAATGAAGGAAGTTGATTAATGAATAATCTAAGTAATGCCTCATTTTTGTGTTATGACAGGCTCACCGTTGATTTTGGTTCTTAGCATATTGCCCCTATTTTCAAAGAGCCCTTGCCCATTCAAATTGCCAAGAAAGATAAAGGAAAAGGCAAGGCTAAGCATATTTCTACAGAGGAAAGAGAAGAAACATTTGATGAACCTGCAAGACATCACAATTGTCTAAGGATGTTCTCCCATAATGATATTGATTTCAATGAACATTCAATTGAGATAGAAGAGGCAGAAAGACTTGAAGCATTGTGAAGATCAACCTTTGAACTCTGGAGTTGTTATTGTTATCCATAAAGCTCACTATTTGGGGTAAATATGCATATATGGATAAACCAAAACTGTAGGGGCTTTCTGCTCACCAAATAAGATTATTTGGATCCAATAATAATCGCAGGACACTAACATAAAATACCATTTCAAGATTCAAGCATTCTAATGGTTTTGATTCGAGTCATTGTAGGTCAATAGTGTCATTGATAGTAGAGCTTTGGTTAAAATTTAATTGTGAAATTTTTTTGCTCACTTTTTGACTTAAAAACCAAACCATTAGCACCCCCTGTCGATGATTCAGTACAGGAGGTCAATTACAATGTAGCCATCATAATCATCTACATTGTCATGTATATGCATGTTGTTATCAAGTTTTCTAGATTGTGCTCTCAATTGCTCATCAACTTCAAAATATTCACTCTACTCTACTATGAGATGAATCATGACCAATACTATTACTTTTGAAATAAAATAAAGAAAAAAAAAAATATGAAATTGAATGCATCAAGCTGGCAAGTCAGAAAAAGGCATCAGTGCAAACCTAATTTCAATAAATCCAAAACGAGTGAAATAACACATCCACTGCAACAAGATATAATGTGGCAATTGTCTATGGTAAA
>ML785159.1:0-16187 GCA_009831015.1 Picea engelmannii
AAGATCCTTCTAGAAGCGGAAGCTTCTATTAGGTCTTCTTACATCTGCCTAATTCTCTTTTATTGAAAGGTCTTATTAATATTGACCTTTATTACATCCGAATACATTAATCTACCCATGTGCGGGTTAGGACCTTAACACCAAGGCTGTGGGTGATAATTCTTTTTAGCTCAACATTCCCCCATTCCTTGGCTTGCACCTCGTGTTTAATGTGGACCTCCTTCGACCATACTTTCCACCATTATTGGACACCTCAAAGATAACAGAACAATTGACACCGTCAGAGATCAACCCTGACTACATGGAACATGCATCCATTGATCATATTGTAGAAAGATAGGTCAATGGTACTCAACCAACATAAGCTTCATCTTTATCGTTTTCTCAAAGTGGGACAACTTTTGCACCAAGGCAAGTGGTTCACCTGGGGCCAAATTCAACATAAATTTCCTCATCTGATGAGGGAACTCAACGCAATGGAGACCATTTCTTCCTAAGGGGGGAGGATTGATTTAGGTGGATATCAATGGCCACCCAACTCTTCCAACTGACTCACATACAATTTTCATCTTGACAAATGTTTTTCTAGATTTTCAGGTCCCAAACTTCAAGGGTTGTTTTGAGGCCCTAAATAATGTTTTTTGGGATCACCATAATCACATTATAGATGAAGTTAGATTGTGATGGAAAAATGTGTAGTCCTCGGATAAACCTTTCCAACGGGCTATCATGCGCCTAAAACGAAGATCATATGCAAAAGTTATGACCCTGGGAAGTTGATGTACCAACTTACCCCATCAGGGCCCACATGACTTTTGGCGCTTCATCTCCTAGGGTTAGGTTTTTGGATGTATAGGGTTTTCTGATTATTTCTTGATGCTAAAAATGTCTGGAGAGCTCATTGTAATGTGTTCAGATGAATGCGAGTAGCCGCCACATCTCTTCTTAGAGATTAACTACCACCATTCGAGCAAGATTGTTTCATTCTGCATTTTACAGTTTCCGCAGATTTCTTTATTGAATAGAAGTTAAGTTTCATTGTATCTCTGTTATTGTTCTCTGTATATCCGTGTTAATGTTATAGATCTATGTTTCATTTCATTCCGCTCATAAATCTGGATCAGTATGACCTACTTAGGTAAATCTTAGAAGCTAAACAAGTAGAGGAGGCCTTGAAGAAGCCCAAACACTGCACATAAGAGGTTAAGGGACAAGCCCTAGGATTTTCCTTAGGAAGGTGAGAGAAAAGAGCGATATCACATTGAATGGAATAATTCTTGATTTCATGGAAGAAAAAGAGCTCACTAATGAAGGTGCTAGGAATAACCATCCTCACATCCAACTAAGGGTTACTAAGGAGGATGTTGTAATTCAAGTCTCGTAAAGGCATTGAAAAAAGGGTGTCCATTGTCTGGGGGCCAAGTTTTAGAGGAATCTCATAAACTCTAAGAGGGTTAATCTCATATTTGTTGAAACATTGAATGGTCCAAGGCATTGAAAAAAAATGAGAAGCATCGAGGGCATGACAAATAAGAGCTATGATGCTAATGGAATATCTGAGATCAACAATGACTCATTTGGTCATGGAATCGTTTTAACGGATCTCAATGAAGAATGAATTAACCATATTGGTCTTCCATTTCTTTGTAGAAGGGATGTAGGGAAGATTAAAAGAGAGAAAGGGCCTAAGCTCATAGAATCTCAAGAAGGATCTCGAAAAGGCCCTCCATCATACAATCCCTCTGGTTAGGACAACCCCAAAGAATATCCATGTAGGACTTATTAGAGATGTGATAGGACAAGCTTCAAACTAGCTTAAGAGGAGGAAAGAGTTGCAGACTTGACATGGGTAGTGGGAGGAGGAGAGAGGGTGAAGGACTCAAGGGGAGATCCTCAGTGATAGCAAGAGACAATTATGATCCAATGATAACTTAGGCAAGGGACCATCTGCATTGATGAGACGAAGCACCTAATCTTGATTAGGTTGATTTGGGTAGATACCTACCTCGTGTGCCCGATGGATGGTATCAAGGTCATTGAGGTTGGGAAGACACTCAAACAAAGGATGTTCCCTTTTGGGGAGAGAGACGATCACATAGCTGATCCAATATCAAGTAGTACCTAGCTCACTATTGTTGACCACCATTTTGGTCAATGCGTTTTTAGCCGTCAAAGCATTACTAAGCTCCCCTCTCAATTCGATTGCTTGTAAAAAGTTCTTGCTCACTAACATTGAACTGCAATACATGAAGACAATGACATGGTACTTGAAAAAGCCGTTGTAACTCTCGACCTATTATTAATATGGCTCATTACTCTTGTTTTGAATACTACTTTTCATTGACACGTTGACACTATATTTTCGACCCTTATCATCACCCTTAATTGTCATACAACTTACCTTTCCCACATATTTCTTATATTTCTTATTCCTCTGGACCATCTTATACCATAACTTTTTCTGTTATGAATTTAACTTTATTCCATGTCAAAAGCAAAGATATATTATTATATCATGTTGGCCATGATCTTTTCCACATGATTACTTTTCATATAAAATCAAAGTGTGGCCTCAACTTTATCTCTTACAAATGGATTTCATGTTACTAAACCATTATGTAATGATTCTTACCAATATATACTAAGCACGTTTTTTAAGTCCTATTTTATTTTTAACTATGAAGTGTGCTAAAGAAATGCACAAGCGACATGGTAAACTGACTTTGCAGATGTGTATCAAGTTGGTCCAATACTTGAGATAACTTGGTGATTTTTTTTTAAATGCCAATGCATACATTAATGAGTATCACTTTCAGGGCGCTCATTTTATGGATATTGATTCTTCTTGTGGTTTTAATAGGTTATGGTGTGATGCGATTCTTACAGCCTTATGGAACTGTCTTGTATAATTTGATTGTTGTGGGCACCATTTTCTGAAAACATCGGAGACGAGTTTGATGAAGATGAGATCATTGCTTTAATAACTATACAGTCTCCAACTGACATCATGACAGATTTGAATCATCATAATGAGAAGTTACAAATAATGATATGGGCGCATCATCCCATGATGAGAACTATCAAAACCAAATGAAAGTAAACTGAAAAGAAAGTGCCTCAGTGAGTCTCACTCAGCTCGATCAGCAAATGCAAAAGCGACTTCACTGTTAATGGTTTGATATATGATTCATTTGCAAACTGGGTTTATGACTATATTGGCGAAATGAGCAGATTACTTATTTACGGAATTCTCAATCCATTGTTGATGATCACTGGTTCGTCGTCTTCCGAGCTTTTACTGTCATCCTCATCATGGCTATCCTCCTCATCTTCGTCCGAAACTTTGTATTTGCGAGAGTTTGAAGCGCAGGCAGAAGGTCTATTGTCTTGTGGAGAAGCCACCTCAGGGATTTTGGATGTATGATACGATTCTCATGATCCTTGCGCATTCTACCGAGTAACAACAACTTGGGATTATTTTTAATCGCTGCAAATTAAGGAGGATTTAGACGAGGCAAAAATATATTTTGCAGAAGATTCATATAGGGATCACATATGTTGGTTGAGGGTTTTTGAGGCGGGGTAATTTGCAAGGTTTGGTGTCCGAGAGCACCAATTTGTCAGCAGAGATTCTTATCCTTATCATCATTACAAAGGATGGATCATTTATGAAGCCATTCGCCTATCGTAAACGTGGAGAAAATAGGAAAGGGCTGAGTCTTGCTACAACATCATGGTTACTTCTATCTTATTAATGGCCAACCAGCTTGTACCTATGTTGCTGATATTGTAGAAAAGAACTGGCGTAGCAATAAGAGCCAAGCCGTTTGCACCTACAGCCATGGAAGTAAAAGGGCCAGGCCATCATATCATCGTAGAAGCCATGATAACAACTGCTCTATCATTATCCAAATGCCATGGTGGAGAACGTCGTTTGTATTCAAGGAAGGAGCAGCAATAAATATTATAAGACAGCCGTTTTTGGATATGGCATGATGCCTATTACAAGGCAGCGTGCCATAAACTTTTTCCGTCGCGAAGAAGAAAAAAATTGCATCCTCACTACCAAATTTACCAGTGGCTTTCAGTCTTATGGCACTATCGGGTTTTACTATTTTCGACTTTTGCTCAAGCCTATGATATGACTGAGATGAACCTTTCTGGCGAGGAGATGATGATTGTATGTCTATGAAGACTATTGTAATTCTCCCTTGAATAATAAGAATACCGATAATCAGTGGTATCAGAGCTTAGAGTTGAAAGAGCAGAGAGTGAAGGAGAAGATCCAGTAAGGAAACCTCAACAACAGAAGCAATGGTGGTCAGAGATCGATCTATAGAAGGAGGGCAAGATCAGAAAGGTACATCTAGGTCTAAGTCAAAAGACAGTAAGGGTAAGACAAAATGTTGGTTTTGTGGCAAATCTGGACATCTCAAGAAGGATTGTTGGAAAAGAAAACAAGCATCCAAAGAGGACTCCACAAAAGAAGCAAATTCAACTACAGGTATGTTTGATGAATGTTTGTTGTGTCTCTCCACCTGTGTTCACATAGAAGGTGCAGGGCGGTGATGGTTGAGTCACCGTGAAATAATAATGATAATAAAATTGTATTTACTTTGGAGTTGTAAAAATTATTGATTGCATGTAAATGGACATATGTCTGTAAGACCTGGATAGGGATGGGTACCCCTGGTTTATCAAGTCACCTATGAAAATTTTAGATGTAGACTTAGGTAAATTGAATATGTGGGGGGGCTTATATGTTGAGTTAGCCTTAACTCGGTGAAAGAGTTATATGAATTAAATCTGTTTTTAGGTCAAAGTAGGCGGTTTTGGGGTCCATGTGTTTTGGTTATCCCGTGGTATTGTGTCCATGGATTTGCATGTAATGAAGCCTATAAAAGGCTTGGTGAACTCCATTGTAAATAGGCCTGGAGGTAAGTTGTGAAGGCTTGTTTGGCCGGCTTGGTTGGACTTGATCAAGGTTGTTCGAATGCAAAGTTCGAGGTGGAGAAATGTGTTCAGTTTAGAAATGTGGGTCTGTAGAAAGGTTGATGTGTTGGCAGGTCAATCAAGTGTTTGAGAATATATGATTGAGGTAAGTTCATATCCATGGAACTTGGAAAGTATTGCAAGGAATTCGGGATCGAATATGCATGTTCAGTAATGCCAAGTTGCAACAATAGTTGTGGACATAAGCGGTTGTGCTCTCTGGTAACTCGGTTACCATCGGTTGCAAAAGACATGAAGATTTAAGAAGAAGTATGAACATGTCATCTGGTAATTACTCAAATGTGAAATTATTCGACTGTGATGCTTATGGTTTTTTTTATCAACTTTCTAAGTAGGACCCAGATCATAATGGTAGATCTTTGATACAGTGATGATGTTAAGGGGTGTAGACTGTGGGATCCTACTACCCACGTAATCATCATGGACATAGATGCAGTGTTTGATGAATATCCTTTTATAAAATCAAACATAGTAAAATATGAAAGGTTCGAAGCATGGCTAGTAGCATAAAGGTATTTGGAAGGTATTGATTTCCATGAAAGTTTCTCACCGGTTGTTAAAAGCGTATTTCTATTCATATTGTGTTAGCATTGGTTGTGATAGTACATCTAGATGTTAAAATTGTTTTACATGTAGTTTTTTGGATAAGGGGATGTATATGGAACAAGTTCATAAGCGCAATAGAAGATTTGTTTGCAAACTCAAAAATCATTGTATGGCCTGAAGCATGCTAGACAAATGGTACAAGATGTTTGATTCCTTCATGGTGAGCAAAATTTTACAAGAAGTGAGTATAACCATTGTGTTTATGGTATATTCATTATCTTGGTGTTATATGTTATGCTTGTTGCAAGCACAATCATGGTTGAGATCAATAGGTTGGCTCAATTGGTTAGGACGTTTGTTATGAAGGATTTGGGAGCAACAAAATAAATCTTGGGCATGGAAATACCCAGAGACATGAAATATGGTAAGCTTGGTTGTCACAACATAAGTATGTGGTGAAGATACCCAAGAAATTCAGTATGAATAATGTGAAACTGGTAAAATCCCTTTGGCTTTCCATTGTAAGTTCTTTTCAGGTTTATGTCCTAATTGATGAAGAGAACTTACAATGGAAGCCAAAGAGATTTTACCAGTATTTTATAAGTTCTCTTGGGCCCTAATCGATTATTATATGCTAGTAGGAAGTTTGATGATTGCGATGGAGAAATGGTCAACATTTCACATGCAATTGGTGTTGTCAGTAGACACATGGAAAAATGAGGTCAAGAGCATGGAAATTGGGTGCTTCAAACACAAAAGCACAAGTATCACCTACAATGGTTGTAGTAATTTAGTATGTGGTTATGATTCGTGCTATTTGGAAAAGTTCATCGGTTTATTAGACAGGTTACTGATGGAGACAAAATGGTCCATGCTGGAGTGAATCATGCATGCATGTTCACGTAACAGTATTGTCAGAGAAGTTTCGGAGCTGTGATGGTGTTTGGATTCTTTTGGCTTGCAGAAAAGGTGATGAATTAATTAAGGGCGTGATATATCAGGTAAATTGTTGTCAAGGTGGAGATTGTTGGAAACATGCCAACGAATTTCTTCATGCGGTCACATGCACATGCATACAACTATGTTAATGCGCATGCATGCAATCTATTTATGAACTGTTCGTGTAACTATGTGATCTATTCATGATCAGTTTGTGTAACTGAGTTATAGATGTTATATATGCGAGCATACCCATAGAGGTGTGAGTGCAATGTGTAGTGAGTGTGTGAGAGAAAGACACAATACTGAGGTGTTGTGTGTATGTGAGGAGAGGATGATTGTATGCCTATGAAGGCTATTGTAATTCTCCCTTGAATAATAAGAATACCGATAATCATTGCCCGTGGTTTTTTCCCTCATTGGGTTTCCACATAAATCAGTGTGTCAAGTGTATGATTGATGTGCTTGGTTTAATGTGTGTTTAATCTAGCTCGTTTATGCTCTGGTTTTATTCTTTGTTTTTCTTCCGCTACCCAACAATTACTATCCTATGGAAATTCAACCCCGTACGGATTCTAGTTAGTTAAACTTGAATTACCTTAATTGTTGCAACTACCCATCAAACAATATAAAACAAGTACCCAACACCCAGACAAATATGAATTTTTTTTAGAGAAGGTATGCTGAGAAATTAGTGAGGTTTTATCTTTTTTTTCATTTTTCATAGTACATATATTTTTTGCTCAAATATTTATTGAAATTGTTGGCAGCAAGGACATCTTGCAAAGTAGCAGAATGGACGTTTTGCAAAGTAGAGGAAGAGATGAAGCGAGCATGACAATGGTTTGGTTATTAAGTTTGTTGTGTTTTAACTTTGATTTTCTCAATACTAATCAGTTTTTAATATGCAAATTTCAGCCTTGTGCTTCATCATCATTGCTCTATTCCATATCCCGCTCAACTTTCTTCCAATAAAAAATCTAAGGAAATGTATGAGAATACAAACTTCAATAAAACATCAAACTCTTTTTTGCTATGAAAGTATTTCTTTTGCTCTTTTGAAGTTCCATTTTGAGAGGTTTTTTCTTTAAACCCAATATTAAAAAAATATAAAATACAAATCACATGAACTTATTTACTCTTTTTTTTATATATATATATATATATATATATATATATATATATATATATATATATATATATTCTCAAACAATACTAATACGTTTATTTTATTTAAATATTTCAATGAATTTTTATTTTTATTTAGTTTTTTTATTTTTAATCAACTCTTTAAACTAAATAAAATCTTTTCTTTATTTATTTAGTTTATATTTATGTTAATAACAATATATACAAAGAAAACAAAAATTTTCATTTCACTAATCAATCTTTAAAGTTTCTCATTTTAAACATTTTCACATTAACTCATCTTTAACTTTTGTTTGATACTTGGTACAAATAAAATATAAAAAATGATAAAATGAATAAACACATAAAATTTAATCATGCAATAAAAATTTTAATCTTTTAACCTTAGGCTTTCTTGTAAATACTAAATTAATTAGTTTAGTTAGTTTAATTTTCTTTTAAAGCTTTGCACTTACATTATTCACTCGAGTTTTGTTTAATTTTTATTTCACTTACAAAAACAAAATAAAAAAATTTAAAAGTTACAAAAAAAAATAAAAAATCAAATAATTGTAAAATCATAATAAAGATTCATGCCTAGATTCTTTAGCTATGGGATTCAATGTGCTCTCTTTATGGGGTTTAAAACTTAGGGTAATATTCTTCCTGCTTAGCCTCACAGGAGGTTGAGGGGTTTAAAACTTAGGGTAACATTCTTCCCGCTTAGCCTCACGAGAGGTTGAGATGTTAGTTTCGAAACACTTTTGTTTTGGCATCAATAACTATGGACACTTTTGATGACATGGATCCTTTTGCAACTTTAGGAGCAAGTTAGTTAGAAGAGGGATTGACAAAAGATTTTCCCTTGTTCTTGGGGGAACTACACAGGGCATCTTCTTCTTCATTAAAAGAACCACTTCTTCATTACAAGAACCAGACTAAAGTTCAAAGGAATCCTTCATTGTGTTCTTAGAATAATTTGGAGGGTCATGATTAGGCATAGGGTCCTTTTAGATTCCAAGTTTAAAAATTATATGTGTTATGATAGTCACACTTATGGTATTTAAACTACATCTTAGTCATTGAGATAGAGGGCTCACATTTCTCTTATTTTTTTGGTGTAAGATGTAGTTTTAGTTATGAATTTTAGTTTGCGGGAGAGGGGGTAGGGGGGATTTTGTCAGCGTATCACCCATTGTCTTTATATTGGAGACTTGAGGCTTAGGTGTTTTAGATCCACTATCTTCCACAACAACTTTAATATTTAAATTTTCTATCTGAACGAAGTAGTCAATCATCTTCAATTGAGGGAGGATCTTTGATATAAAATTTGATTTTTTATCTCAATTTAGAGCATTGGTGAAAAGGTGGAAAAATGTTTCTTCTTGTAAATTTCCTATATAATCATGTAGAGATTTGTGCCATTAATGGATGAAAGTCGAATTAGGTTCCTAGTCTTTCTTGTTAGGGATAATAAGGGCAAGGAGTCCAAATCGTTCTAGTTTACCAATGCTAAAGAGTTGGATGAATTGGTTTTCTAATGATTTAGATTGGATCATTATATTGTTTGTCATCTATCTCAATGCTTTTAGAGAGGAAAAAATTGGTGGAATCATCTTGTAGGGTCATTTTAATGGAAGGTCCTAGTTTGGAAAATTGGGGTTTGAAACCTTCTTGAGCCATTTTGAGGCATCAAATGGAGATTTTCGGGGTCAAAACCTTCTCAGATTTATCTTAGATCCTTTGAAGTTGATATACACTAAGAGAACTTTCCAATGACACAACAACTATTTCAATCGAAGATCTCATATGAAAAAGTTATTCCTTCCACAAGTTGAGCTACCATGTTGACCACCATGGTATGAGAGGATGCCGCATCATCCCCTGCTACTAATGCATATGGGGCTAGCCATGTGTGGACTTTCATGAATATTATAGAAGGTCAAAAAATTATCACAATTGAGGTTTGAGGAAGTCAAAACTCCCTAGATGGCTATCGGGCTATGTTAAATACTTGGCCACTAGGAGAAGAAGGGGTTCCATTTTTTTGCATTGTATCTTGTTACATAACTGAATAAAACATCCGAGAGTGGTATTTTATGAGTATAAGAGAGGAGGAGGAGGATTCTGTAGAAACCATTCAAGACACGGTGCCAAAAGGTCACTCCATCGTGAGTTCCCATTCCTTTATATGTGCATTTTATAACTGAAGCAAAGAGAATAGAGCATAGACCTCACCTTCTTGCAGGGTTCTCTTTTGTATTGGGTTTCCTAGGTCAAATCTCATGATCATTTGTGTGGATGGTGTGTATTTGTGCATGTTCTTTCATTTTTGTATTTCAGTTATTTCTTAAATTCAAGCCGTAAGACAAAGATAATAAATCTAGGATAAAAGGAAATAAACTGCACAAATCTAAGATTTTAGAATATTATAAGATCTGTTGTGATGAAATTTTCTAGTGGAATATCCAAGATACTTTACATATCATATTGGTGTCATAGCAGGCTTTCTTTGGGATATATATGGAAAGTTGCAAGATCTAGGAGTTTGCTTCGGAAAAAAGTCGCGGAACCCTAGCAATGGTGGATGAGTATGTTCACAACAACCCTCGAGATCCAACAAAAGATACATTTGCGAGGCTGGAAGAGAAAGTCATTGACATATCTCGTAATATGTCCCTCCTCATGGCAACTCTAGCAAGAAATATTGGAACATTCAGAGAGGTTAGAGGCTCTAACTCTGAGATCAAAGCAAAAGGGAAATTGAGAGATAATGAAGACCCATAAAAGGAGTTGAGGAAAGAGGACGAGAAAGAGAAACCCGGTTTGAGTGTTGTTAACCCTTCAGATTCCCTATTCAAGATGGAAGGGAAAGTGGACATAAAGCCATACCAAGGTGAGATCGATGCATTAAAATTAAATAATTGGTTGCAACAACTAGAATTTTATTTCAACGTTCACTATATAGATGAGGATAAAACGATATCATTTTCTAGACTAAAGTTAGAGGGACATGCTTTAACTTTGTGGGAAAGTCACATGGAGACACTTAGGATAGAGGGTGATCCACCGGTAAGTGGGAGGATTTCAAAACCCTTATTAAGTCTCAGTTTTGTCCTATTGGGCATGTAGAGGACCAATGGATCCATTGACATTACTTAAGAAAAATGCAGAGGCAAAGTGTGTAGGAGTACATCACTGAGTTAAAAAACATGGCCATCATGTTGGTATTTTCTCCCAAGATCCTAGATGTACTCCTCAAGTATATGGGAAGTCTACATAGTCACTCTATGAAAGAAAGTGATGCTTTTCAAGCCAAGGATAGTGGAAAAGGAATGTATATAGGCATAGTATCTGGAAAACATAGGCCACAAGAAAGGGAAGCTAGGTGATTCCAAGAAGAAAGAGCATCAAGAATCTTCCAATGAAGGGAAGAAGAAGTGGAAGGGGGAAAGGATAAAAAGATGAAAATGATTTCACATTAGTGCAAGGATCCAAAAAACCATTGTAACCATTGCAATATTGATGGTCACACTGAGGAAAAGTGTTGGAAACTACATCCACAGCTGAATCCAAAGAAATGCAAGAAGGATGAAAAAAAAAAATATTCTAGCCACAAATTCGAGCAATCAAGTTGAAATAATATTCAATGTGGATGACAAGATTGTTTGCACATTAGTGCATAAGGAGGTGAATTTGAGTAGACTTCATCACCATGAAGAGAAGGAGGTGACCAAAATCATCCACATCAAGATCTAAGTCAAGAAGACCAAGATAGACGCTCTGTTCAACTCTATTTCACAAGCTAATATCATAGCAACAGATCTGGTCAACAATCTTGGATTGGAGGTTTTTGATCATCCTAACCCCTATCCATCGGGTTGGGTAAACAAGGATGTAGATATTAAGGTAACATAATAGTGTAATGTTAAATTTGTTGTAAGTGCAAACTTTATTAATGAAGTGGTGTTGGATGTAGTACCCCTGGACGTGTGTGGTGTAGTGTTTTGGAGCTCCTACATGTATATGAGGGATGCAATATTCACACGAATAGCCAACCAACGCCACATGATCAAGGATGGGAAGTCCTACATAATCAACATACACAAAGGTAAATCGAAGATGTCACTGGTAAGTTCCAACCAAGCCAAGAAGTTGATTAGTTCCAATAAGAAATATATTTTACTTTTCTTAAGAGAAAATCAATTTGATGTTGAGTCAATAAGAGTAAAGGCATCCCTGGCGAGGTGTACTAAAGAGAATAAACATCAGTTCGAGGAGTTTCTATATGAATACAAAGGAGTGTTCTAGGAGCCTAAAGGACTACCACCTAAGAGGAAAGTGGAGCATGAAATATAATTATTTCCAAACTCCCCATTGTCAAACATTAGGCTGTATAGATAGTCCATTCCAGAAGAAAATGAAGTGAAGAAGCAATTGCAGTAGCTGTTGGAGAAGGGAGTGATTTGACCAAGAACCTCAACCTGTGGGTCACCTATCATTATAGTACCCATTAAGTATGAGACTTGGCAGATGTGTATCAATTAAAAAGATTTAAACAATATTACAGTCAAGAATCGATACCCTCTACCCATGGTCAATGATTTGTTAGAACAGTTGCAGAAAAACAAGTACTTTACCAAGTTGGATATGAAATTAGGATACCACCAAGTATGTGTCAAAGAAGAAGACACTTGGAAGACCATCTTCAAGACAAGGAAAGGTTTGTATGAATGGTTCGTCATGCCATTCGGCTCATGTAATGCACCAACTACATTTATGAGATTGATGAATGATGTATTACACCCATATTTAGATTCATTTGTTATAGTATATTTGGATGATATATTGGTTTATGGATCTACCTAGGAAGATCACCAACTATTGGCTAACCTCAAGAAATGTGAGTTTACTTAGCAGTCATTGATGTATTTGGGGTATGAGATAGGTGGATGAGAACTCAAGATAGATCCCACAAAGATAGAGGCCATCATGAAATGGCTAGTTCCTACAACTGTCACTAAAGTTAGGAGATTTATTTGGGAAACATAGTACATGCGAAAGTTCATAGCTTCATTTTCAACATTAGCTGCACCACTCCATGCCATAACAACGAGTGGTAAAAGTTTCCAGTGGGGGAATAATCAACAAAAGGCTTTTAATGATATGAAAAGAAATATCAATCAAGAACTAGTTCTCACATTACCAAACTTGCAAAATCCTTTTGAAGTGGATACAAATGCAAGTGGGTATGCCATGAGAGTAGTTTTGATGCAAGGAGGAAGGCTTGTATGCTATCATTATGAAATATTTCATGGGGTAGTTCTCAAATACTCTACCTATGACAAGGAACTCTATTCCCTGGTTCAAACTATCAAGAAGTGGAAGCACTATGTGATGGAAAAGGAGATCGTCATCCACACAGATGACCATCCACAATAATATTTGTAGGCCCATAGTAAGCTACAACAAACTAGACATTAAAAGTGGATGTGTTTTTTACAACAATGTCATATAGTCATCAAGTATAAGAAGGACGACACAAATAGGTTGAAATACATTCTTTCATGGCCACCCACATACAATATTACTGTTAGAATATAGAAGATTGTGTGCTCATTTTACCATTGACAATACCCTCGTCACCCAACCATAAGCCGAAGCCACCCTCTGAGCACCTTAACCTTGACTGAGAATTACTTCGGAAGCAAACCCTAGGCTAGATAGCCAAACAAGGTGTAGCGCATCTTCCTCCAAGGATAGCGCACCAACAATAGCTGATCAGATAGTCCAAACCCTAGCCAAGAGATAGTCCAAGCCAATACTGAAAACTAGTTGCTGCTACAGCTGCACCTGCAACCCTCCTCCACATGTGCGCACCAAACTAGGAACTGCAGTGCGCACCAACTGGGAACTGCAGTGCGCACCAACTGGGAATTGCAATTCTGAGATGTGTCAAATGAGAACTAGCGCCCTGTATTTATAATGTTTATGCCATATTTGTTGGGGATGACTTCTCCTTCTGGATAGTGTCTGTTCAGTATATTATTATTATTTATGGCCAACTTCTTCTCTTGGAGGCTAATAACCTAACATAAATTATCTTCTTGAGCCGACAAGACTTCTAGGGTTATTAGCCAACTCATTAGGGTTTTCTCTTGCTTTCCAGAGTCTTCTATTCTCATCAGGTTCACACATGGAGGTAAATACCTCCCGCAACTACCATAATATTAACACTCCCTCCTAGATAGGGAGGAATTATAGGTAATGGTCTTGAGCACAAAAAACATACCATTTACCCAGTAGCATCAATATAGTCATCTAGACTATCTCATGACTAGATCATGAGCATCACCATCACCATCAGCTGCATCATCTCTCGAAACCATACTTCATTTGAGTAATTAGACATGATGTTGGATAAGTCACTCACACCATAGAGTGATACAAGAGCCACTCTTATCATCCAGAAGAGTAAATGCTCTGAACCAATTTCCGTTTGGAAAATCTTTGTTTATCATTCGTCTGGATGGTGATTATTTCCAATAAACTGTTGATAGTCTTCAAGGAAGTTAGAACAAAAATAGAACACAACTGTGTCTATCCATAGTAGTACATAACTAAAATTCAGTGGTACACTACCACACCAAGTAACACACAAGTACTTGATCAACAACGTGTAGTTGCGAACAGTGGAACATATCCATCACAATAGTCTTCATCTACTGTCATACAGTCTTCATAACAAACATATGATAGCAACCTGCATAGAAACAATGTTATGATATAAATTAAATCATCTGGGCCAATGTTTCACTCACGTCTGTGAGCTCTGAAAGAATATCTACCTCACGAACAGTGGAACATATCCACCACAATAGTCTACATCTATTGTCATACAGTTTTCATAACAAACATATGATAGCAACCTGCACAGAAACAATGTTATGATATAAACTGAATCATCTGGGCCAATCTTTCACTCACGTCTGTGAGATATGAAAGAATATCTACCCTCAGAGTAGAACAATGAGATATCTGGACTATTCTTCTCAAACAAGGAAGAATAATTGTCCTGTCTTCTGAACATGGACCATTCCCTACCCTGGCCCATTCTTCCTACACTAATCAAAGTGCACCCTGGAGAGAATGTATAACCCTAAGGAATTCTAAGTCTAGACCATTCCCCACCCTGGGCCATTCCTCCTACACTAATCAAAGTGCACCCTGGAGAGAATGTATAAACCCTAAGGAATGTCTATCCCTGATCGTTGCGCCTGGACCATTCCCCACCCTGGGCCATTCCTCCTACACTAATCAAAGTGCGCCCTGGAGAGAATGTATAAACCCTAAGGAATGACTGTCCGAACCATTTCCTCTATTAACCACAAGAGGAAAAGACTGTCCTGCATCAACCTCCAAAATGGACCATTCCTCATGTTAACCACAATGAGAAATCATTGTCTGGCGAGGCGGGCTAGTCTTCTTGAGTAACCCTCAAGAAGAGAGACTGCCCTAGACCACTCCCCATGTTAACCACATTGGGAAGTCGTTGTCTATGATACATCAACAATCAGACTACTTCCCATGTTAACCACAATGGAAAGTGACTTCCCGTCAGAAGTCTCAATCCACTTTCTGAACAGGAAAGCATCTGTCCAAGATGGACTATTTTTCAAATTTAAAGATGAATGTCTTCAATAATGTTTTCAGTGCTCCCTCCTAACTTGGAGAGTCATTTCTTCCTTTTTCAATAAGAGGGAAGTTGTTTCCACGAGCTCTAGCTTGAGTACGCAAACTCTTTCATCTTGGATAGAAGCTTTACCAAAATGTCTTCTTATCTGCTCATCTGTGGAGATATGTATTGGAGAATCATTTTCTCCTTTCTGAACTTCATCATGGATAATGTAATGCTTGATTTCAAATGTACTTTAGTCTGGAACACTATGAAGGCTTCATGTAGATCTGAACAATAGAGTATATCATAGTTGGAAAGTTGGAACATATCTATGTGGCACTTCTTCTGTCATCATGAGATCTAATCTACTAAGTAGTCATCTTGATGTTTATAGGAAATATTCACAACGCTTCTGTTGTGCACTGGAGATTCTCCACCAAGTTATCTTCTTCTATCTGCATACAGGAGTCTCTTTCTGGTATGCCTCAAAGTCTTGAGATTGCTCTTCATATGCTCTTTATTCAATTTCTCTGGAGAACATTCTTTGCATTCATCTGATGTAGAATTCTGACCAATGGGTGTTGCAGATGATATAATGACTCATGTGGAGATAAGTTTGGTTTACTGGAACAAGTAATCATCATAGTCTTCTCCCTCCATCTGGGATAACCTCTAGTTCTAGGTCTCACAATGCTTTCATTCATAAGTCTTCCATACACTTGCTCTTTATCACGACTTTCAGTTCTTCTGCTTGATTGCTTTTAGTGAGTTCATATCAGGCTGGTAATCTTGTGATTCTTGATACAATGACTAGTTGTTCTGGTTTCTCTTTCTTTCTTGGAATCCTCATGTTCTTCTTCATGTTTTTCTTTAGCTCTTGGGT
>ML785159.1:17622-42370 GCA_009831015.1 Picea engelmannii
CTCATAACTTGTCCAATGTTTCTAACTGAGAAGAGATTTGTTAGGGCATCGTACATCTTCTTCGATGAGTCAAGATGGGAGATGTAAGGTATCAAGTGGTCTTTTATGGAATCCACTATGATACTCATGGCATTGATGTCAACATATTTGAACTTCTCCATAGCTGCGACGTTCTGCGGTTCCTTCTCTTCTCCTTCTTCAAACTATGGCTTCACAATTTTTCCTTTCACGATATCCAGTACTTTATTCTTGGAAAGGATGAGATCAATCCCTGTCTTCCATGCTCTGAATTTAGAGGCTCCATCTAACTTGTTCTCAGACTTCATAGAGTTAGTCATGGCTGCTTGACTTGGTCAAACCCTAGATTTGACCAGAAATTCAGACTTCACATCTTGTCTTGCTGAGAGTATCATGAGATGCACTAAGCTAGGGTGCACTGATCTATCTGGAGATTAGGTCAATATCTTCACTTAAGGTGCTTCAACAAGAGGTTTAAGGTTTCTGCAACTGCTCCTGCTGGTAACCCTAGCGACAGTGTCTTGGAAGCTGCTTCTGCTAGTAACCCTAGCGACAGTTCCTCAGCGAGCTCAATAACCTAGTGGCTATGTTTCCTTCCAGCATTTATACTGAATGAAGGAGGTGTGGGCCCATAACCTGTTATAATATAGAATATTGTGTGCTCGTTTTACCATTGACGATACCCTTGTCACCCAACCATAGGCCGAAGCCACCCTTCGAGCACCTTAACCTTGACTGAGAATTACTCCAGAAGCAAACCCTAGGCTAGATAGCCAAACAAGGTGTAGCGCAACTTCCTCCAAGGATAGCGCACCAACAATAGCTGATCAGATAATCCAAACCCTAGCCAAGAGATAGTCCAAGCCAATACTGAAAACTAGCTGCTATTGCAGCTGCACCTGCAACCCTCCTCCACATGTGCGCACCAAACTAGGAACTGCAGTGCACACCAACTGGGAACTGTAGTGCACACCAACTGGGAACTGCAATTCTGAGATGTGTCAAATGAGAATTGGCACCCTGTATTTATACTGGTTCTGCCAGATTTGCTGAGGTCGAATTCTCCTTCTGGATAGTGTCTATTTAGTATATTATTATTATTTCTGGCCGACTTCTTCTCTTGGAGGCTAATAACCTAATATAAATTATCTTCTTGAGCCGACAAGACTTTTAGGGTTATTAGCCAACTCATTAGGGTTTTCTCTTTCTTTCCAAAGTCTTCTATTCTTGTCAGGTTCACACATGGATGTAAATACCTCCTGCAGCTACCATAATATTAACAAATGCAAGTGGGTATGCCATGAGAGTAGTTTTGATGCAAGGGGGAAGGCTTGTATGCTATCATTATTAAATATTTCATGGGGCAGTTCTCAAATACTCTACCTATGACAAGGAAATCTATTCCCTGGTTCAAACTATCAAGAAGTGGAAGCACTATGTGATGGAAAAGGAGATCATCATCCACACAGATGACCATCCACAATAATATTTGCAGGCCCATAGTAAGCTACAACAAACTAGACATTACAAGTGGATGTGTTTTTTACAACAATGTCATATAGTCATCGAGTATAAGAAGGACGACACAAATAGGTTGAAATACATGCTTTCATGGCCACCCACATACAATATTACAACTTTGGGAACTCTTATGCATATGGATCCTTTTACCCATGATGCATATAGAGAGGCATCCACAGAATGTAAGGAATACAAGGAGGTGTTTAAGCAGATACAAGACCAAATTCAGATAGAAGAAGGTGATGGTAAGGCTGACTGTCATCTTCAGAATGGGTTACTCTACAAGCTAGAAAAGCAATGTGTTCCTCAAGGTGAAATATTGCAGCTTATCAAAGAGACTCACACCTCCAAGGTTGCATGACATATTGGTGTTGGGAAGAGGGTTGCTAACTTACATAGGTACATGTATTGGCCCACAATGCAAGAAGATGTAGAATGATATATTATAGGATGCATACTTTGTTGTATCAACAAGCCCAATAATAGGAAACAAAGTCTATATCATCCCTTATCTGTACCCCCTCGACTTTGGGAAAGCTATTCCATGGATTTTGTGGGAGGCTTACCAAAAAACAGGAAGGGACATGACTATCTATTTGTGGTAGTTAATAGGTTTAGCAAGATGTGCATTCTCATACCTTGTAAAAAGACCATCAAAGGACAAGAAACAATAAACAAGTTCTTTTAACAGGTCTGGGTGCACTTTGGGATACCAAGGAGCATCATCTTAGACATGGATACTAGATTTTTTAGTGCATTTTAGACTACATTCTGGGATAAGATGGACACTAAGTTGAAGATATCTACAACATTCCATCCACAAATAGATGTATAGACATAAGCACTGAACAAGACTTTGGTGCATCTTTTGAGGGGTTACAATTAGAAGCATCTGAATACTTGGAATGCAAATATGATCTATATACAACACTTTTATAACAAAGCAATCCACACTTCTACTGGTAAGTCACTTTTAGAAACTTGTTTTGGATATTTTCCACCTTGGATGTTGTATATAGAAAAAAAGGAGGAGCGAGGGAGGACCTCACAAGAGATGTAATGAGAGAAGTAAAATTTGTTGAGAAACTTAGGCAGATCCGTTTGCAAGTAAAAGACACGCTAAATAAGTCACATGAAAGTACAAGGCTAGACATGATCAACATAAAACCGAGAAGTCATTCAAAGTGAGAGACAAGGTTTGATTATAACTAAACAAGGAAAGATTACAGGGTATTGGTAAGAAGATCAAGGCTCTACAAACTAACCCTTTCGAGATATTGGAGAAGATAGGAGATAATTCCTACAAACTCAATCTACCTTCATACATGCACATTTACTCAGTAGTTAATGCGGAGAATATGAAACTATACGAGCCTTCCATGTTGGATTACGAGGAGGAGAAAGTATTACCTACCATAGAGGACTTAGTGCCAAATGCTTGGGAAGACTTGGAAGAAGACATAGTTTTGCAAAAGAAATCCAGAACTACAAGATAGGGGTAGCATGACCTTTGGCAGATTGGGTTCAAAGAACAACTTCTAGGAAAATAAAAATGGTACTCTAGGGAGAAGGTAGAGAAAAAATTTCCTCACTTCATTTAGTAAATATTTCGGGGACCAAAAGCCTCCCTAAATGGGGAGGTATGATCCAAATTGGATCATTATATTATTTTTCATCTATATCGATGCTTTTAGAGGAAAAAATGGAGGAAAATAATATGTAGATCATATGCATGTATGCAAATCCAAGAAAGATGCAATTATGCTAGCATGATATGCAAGATGCAACATATATACAATGCAATTCATGATGTAGATGCCTACTCTAACTTGCATATTCTAACCTACCTACTCTAGTATATGCTAATAAAAGAAGTCAAGTATCTCCCCCATAATGGGGCTTGAGAAGGTGCCCACTAAATAACAATGGATGCCTCTTTCCTTGCATCGTGAATAGGTAATAATAATCATCGACATACTTCCTTCCAATCTTGAAGGGACCCAACCAAAAATTCTCATAATCCTTATGGGTACCGGGCTAGACCATCTTCATATCCCATATCAAAGCCAAATATCCTTGTTTAGAATCCATCCCTTTGAAATCCATTTCTTCTTGTATCACTCTAGTGTATTGTCTTGAGGGAGTGGGTTGGGATTCCATAGTAAGGACATCATCTTGGCTTGTTTTAATCAACAAGTCTTTATCTTCTTTCTTTAGCACTTTGACTGAGCCAACCTTGTTGTCCTTATACCTATATAGTAGTTGCTGGTATTATTCCTTCTTCATCCATTCTATAACATTGAATTCTTCTTCCTTGGAAAAAGATAAATCATCAAGGAAGAGATTCATTGGTTTCTTTAGGGATCTCCTCTATTTCGGAGTCAATGTTAATCTCTTCAACATGAGTACTTTCCATGGGCATGTTGGGCAGGTGGGAATAAGTACCATTGTCCATCAGTATATTAATTCCAGTCAAATCCATTTGCAATGTGCCACCCAATGTGGAAACAAACTTCCTAGACAAGAGCATCGCCCATACATCAAGGACATCTACAACCACAATGTCCATCAAGAGAACTATCTCAGGATATCGATCAAGGGATACCTTCACATTATCTACCACATAGTGAGTGGGAATGGCCTTAGATTAAATTCCACACACATTCCTATAAGGTCTTGTTGTATCCAAACCCAACTGCCTCATTACCTTCAAGGACATCATATTTGCACCTGCACCTGAGTCAAGCATACAATTATTCAAGCGCTTATTATTAACTTGTAATGCTATGAAGAATGATGGGTGCTCATCATATTGCATACTAAAATGATTAGCTTGTAGCATTATAGGAGGGTCCACATGTTCACTTGATACATTGAATAATCTTTCGAACCTGTTTCTCATTGAAGGAATCATAATGATCTCTTTCAGAGGCATTGTTACGTTGATCTTTGACAAGACACTATCAAAATCAATGTTCAAGTCAATATCACTTGTATTTGGCAAAGTAGGGTTAGGAAGAAGCCTACTTACTGGTGGAGGAGGAATATTTTGTTGAGGAAGCTTAGGATCGGTGGGAGGGACTGAAGTTGCTCTCTTTTATCTCGTGTACACTTGTAATTCTTTTTTCTTAAGTTTCTCCCTTGAATCCTCATCTATTTTGTTTATAACTTCCATCCTAGCCCTTCTAGCTGTTTCTTTCTTGCCTTCCTAGTGTTTTTCAAGTGTGATGTTGGGGTATGCTTAGGGAGACACGATAAAGATATGGTTCATGACACTCAAAGTACTCATTTGATCAGGTTCCCAATTGTTCATTGGGAATTCATGTTCCCAATGTGCATCCCTCCATGCAAAACACCAAGGAGACTCTTCTAAAACGTTTGAGGGGGAAAGAGTATTGGGAACATTTTGTTCATTACGTGGTTTCCATCCTTGACCAGGCTTTTTGAGGCTGTCCCTTGAAAGGGGGATTAGGAGCTTGTTGTTGCGCCCTTTCCAAATTGGTGATTTTGTTCATCATCAAGGTCTGATTTCTTGCTAGATCATTCTTCATCTCTTCAATTCGTGCCAACACACTACTAATATCTTGGGTTGGTTCAGTGTTGTTCACTACCTTGGGTTTGGTATCGGTTCTAGCTCTTGGGGCATAAAAAGGTTCTACTTTGCATGATGAAATATTATCCTCAATATTTGTAGCCATTTCCTGGGCCTCTTGAATGGTCTTTGGGCCTTTATCCCTAAGCAAGAATACAAACTTTCCTTGAGAAGCCTTAATATAGAGGAAAAGAAGGTAATCTCCTCTAGGAT
The DNA here is from genome assembly GCA_009831015.1 of Picea engelmannii. Taxonomy (NCBI): domain Eukaryota; kingdom Viridiplantae; phylum Streptophyta; class Pinopsida; order Pinales; family Pinaceae; genus Picea; species Picea engelmannii. The sequence continues at coordinate 22,967 of ML785159.1, forward strand.
GATGACTTTTCGGTATTTGTTGAAGCAACTTCTCAAATTTAGCATGAAACTATTTAACTTTCTCATTTTAAACTTTTTGATCTCAGTAAGTCATGTCAAAAACATGTTTGGATATTCTTTGACACTCCACCTTTTGAGGAAGGTTTCTTCTATTTGATCCATGGTCTTTATGCTCTTATCAAGGAGACTGTCATACCATCTTCTTGCATTGTCATGAAGAGTGACAGAGAAAATTTTCATCACCAGATATTCAACATCATCACTTACTGGATTCGGTTGAAAGAAGGCCCAAAAGTTACTCATACGCTCTTCAACATTGGTCACATAATTACCAAAGAAATTGGGCATCCATTTCTCATACTTGAGAGTAATTTGTCAAGGGTAACCTATGATAGCTGACATGTCCAAAGGCTTGAATATTTTGGATGTCCATTTCTTTTGAGTCTAAGCCATTTCATTCAAATGAAGGTTTCCACCAAACAATATTTTACTACAGGCAAGTTACGTGGAACCTTTCTCTTATAGCTCTTAGGAGGGTTAGTTACCTCCTTAGATTTTGTGGAGTCGACATATGATCAACCTTAGATCATCAAAGGAAGGTGAGGGAATCTCCCTCCGTGGATTCACTAGGTAAGATTATAAGATAAGGGCTTCAGGAGAATCTTACCAAAATATATTTAGTTGAGGAGAATAACTCAATCCTCCTCGACAACAGTGTCAAAATGTTATCGCGGGATTTTTAGTTTGCAAATCCCAACACAAGATCACCAAATCTTGTATAACTACATGAAATCATACCATTGTCACCTTAGTAATAAATCCCCTTGTTTTAGTGATCGAGGAGGTCCACAACAAGGGAGGATTCCCTGGTGACCTTAAGGGATCAAAGTAGCAAGTTTGATAGCCAAGCCTACCACCCCCTCTCTTGATCACCTAAGTCAAAGTCTGGGTCAAAGGAAAAGAGGTATAAAGCTCGTATGAATACCTACCTGGAAAAAGAACACTCATATCATATATATGATTTCTTTCCAAGTATAAACATGCAATCAAAACCTCATAAGACACTAGACAATGATAATTTTCTATAGGTGGTACAAAATTGAAACAATACAACAATTTACAACAACAAGTACAAGTTTGTAACAACAACAATAAATATACCTAAAAAATGCAACAATTGAAAATGGAAATTTAGCATAGACTTAGTAGATTAATACCGAATTGCTATATGCAATTTCTAGTAAGTTTAGGCCACCTTTAGATCAATGTATGCAACAAATAGGAGAGTATTTAGATGGCTATAGAATTTTTTTGCAACAATAACAAGTTTGAAAGTGAATTATCTTTAGTTAGTGTTAGTTAAGTTAGTAGATAGCTTGAGAGATTTAGAATAAGGAGTTTTTTTTATCACTTTCACCACAAGAGAGCTTAAATGATTAATGCCTTAGGGCTATGGAGTCTTTATAACAACAATGATATCACTTAGAGATGAAACTGGAAAAGATACAAGAAGTAGGGTTTAAATTCTAAGGTGCTAAGACATTAGGGCCTTAGGTTTTAAACCTTGAGGAGAATGGTTTTGCTAGAGTGCAAGCACTTTTGGGATCTAGCAACATTTCCTCCATTCTTAAGTTCTTAAACAAGGTCACAATCAAGAGTCTATAATCAAAATCCTAAAGTGCTAGCACTTTAGGGATTTAGGAGTCTAACCCTATGTAGGATTTCCTTCACAAATTTATGGATGAAATTAACCTTGTGAGAGGACACACTTATGCTCCTCTCTTAGGGTTTTATCAAGCAATATATTCAATATGAACAAGTAAAATTTACCATAAAACATTTAATAACATGAAATGAAATTGCATAAATTTACTTACTTGATCCAAGTGGATATTGGTGGCCACCCACCTGTTCCAACTGGCTCCTCTTGACAATTTTTAGTTCAACACATTCTTCTGTATTTATTTGTAATTGTGGGTTCAAACTTCTAGGGTTGTCTGAATCCCTACACATATTCTAGGTAGATATTGGTGGCCTCCCACCTAATCCAACAAGCTTAATTTGTATGTTTTCTTGTCAACACATCTTTTTGTACTTCAAGGGCCGTTTTGGGGCCCTAAACAATTTTTTTTTGGCTCGCCACAGTCAAACTGTAGATGGAGTCAGAGTTTGATGGCGTAATTCGTAGTTATCAAAAAGACCTTTCCAATGGGATATCATGTGCCTAAAATTGAGGTTGTATGCAAAAGCTACGACCCCGTGAAGTTGAGGTACCAACTTACCCATAGGGGCCCACACAACTTTTGTCGTTTCATCTTCAAGGGTTAGTTTTTTGGATGTCTATGGTTTTGGAATTCATGAATAATGTTAAAACGACCTTTGGAGCTTCATTGCAATGATTCTGCTCAGACGGATGCGTGTAGCAGCCACATCTCTTATTAGAGATAGCTACCACCATTCGAGCAAGTTGTTTTCAGTTATGTAGTTTTAAAGTTTCAACCTATTCCATTTATTCAACATAATATATTGTTCATTGGATATATGTGTTGTTCTCCATATCTCCGTGTTTATTGTATTCAATTTATTAATCATTTCGTTCCACTCCTAAATCCGGATTAGTGGTATTAGAGCGGTCTGCTCTTCATTTTTTTTTCTTCGTGCATGTCCCCGACAAGATCTAGGTACAAGAAGTTGGGATTCGAACCTATCGAGCCTTTGAAAGATTGACCGCACTGAGCCCGAAAAAAACCCATGGGGGATGAAAATAAATATGATTGAGCATGAGATCCTTTTAAAATGTTTCTCAAGGAAGCCCTTGCGTGATAAAGGAACGAAATGATGGACAACTTTTCACAGATCCTTCGATGACTGCCCACATGAGAAGCATCTTCATCAAGCGGTCATGTAATCCCCTTCAAGGTACAAGTAAATTTTGATATTCCATTATTTGAAGGAATGATAGATGTAGATGTTGTAGATAAATGGTTGAATCTACTCGAAGGGTATTTTTTGGTCCACAATGTTTTTGATAGGGAAAATATTAATTTTTCACTCCTCAAGGCCGTCCCCCATGTTAAGGACTAGTGGGATACTTACTCTAAGCAAAGGGCCATAGAAAAATCTGCAATATTTTCGGTCACCCCTACATGGGATTCCTTCCGGGATGCCATTAAAGAACAATACTACCCTGTTGGAAGATACGAGGACCAATACACTAGATGGACCACCCTGCATCAGGAAAGGGACTAGACAATACCATATTTCACCAATATTTTCCACACCCTATGCACCAAACTAGGATAAAAGACTCTGTGTTACATCTGGTGCTCAAAGAACACGAATATTTGCATAGATACATTCAAACAGAAATGGATTTTCTGGACATCGCCTCATTAGGTACGAATTATAGATATGTTGTCAAGATCGAGCATAAATTTAAGCAGAAGAGGCGAGAGTTTAGATATGAAAACTACTCACAGCCGAAGAAGGGAAAAGGTGACCCCAACCCACACAACAAGGGACAAAGCAAATATGGCCACTCTCAGGACAACCAGTCCAAGCTACAACACAAGAAGGGTAATGAGAACACGAAGAAGGACATGAGAAAATGGTGTGAATACCATAAAATCCCTTGGCACAACATCGAAGAATGTCGCTCCAAGCAGTCACTCATGGTCGAGTTGAAGGCTTCCGATTCTGAGGTTGATTCTAACTATGAACCAAATCCAGAAGGAGGGAAGTGGATTATCGATGTTGAATCAAGTTCCATTGTCACTACCACCAAAGTCTAGCCAAGCGAACCAGAAGAACCAGAGGAAGGGGAATGCCTTTTTCACTCACATATGTGGGTAAAGGGGACTCCGCTTTATTTCATTGTCGATAGCAACAGTTAGAAGAACCTGATCTCAACATAGGTTTTCAAGCGGATGGACTTGTTGATGAAACCACACCCGCATCCCTACACCATCGGCTGGCTTCGCCAAGGAAGAGATCTTTGTATCAGCCAATAATGTCATCTGCCCTACAACATCAAGCCTTTCAAAGATGAGGTATTGTGTGATATTTCTCCCCTTGAAGTTTGTGATGTTAGTTTAGGACAACCATATTTGTGGAAGCGTCGTGATTTGTATGAGTCTAGACCCCACAGTGTTATTATTACTTTGGGTAGAAAATTGTACAGGATACTAGAAGTAGCGTCGCCTACCGCTATTTCTTTAATCTCTGCTAAGAAATGAAGTAAGGTCATTTCACAGACTGGGAAGTTTGTCTTCTTTGTGATTCATGCTCACAGTAAGAAGAAGGTCGCTGCCACATCCATGGCCTCTACACAGAGCCTCTCTTTGCAGTAGAATCAAGTGGACGGGATCATGGAAAAGTAAAAAGACATGTTCTCCTCACCCACTGGAGTACCGACGCACTGCCAAGTCAAGCATCCAATTGATCTCACCCCTGGTGAACCTCTTCCTAATGGACCAGTCTATCATCGCTCATTGATGGAAAATGACAAAATAAAGTGTCTGATCCAATAGCTTCTTCAAAAGGGGCACATTAGACCCAACTCCTGCCCTTGCGGAAGCCCGATTGTACTAGTGCATAAGAAGGATGAGACCTGGCAATTCTGCATTAATTACAGAGCATTAAACAAAATCATAGTCAAGAACCGATACCTAATTCCAAGACTTGATGATCTTCTTGACCAACTCAAGGGGGAAAATTTCTTCAACCAGATTGACCTAAAGTCTGGATACCACCAGGTTCCCATCGAACCAACAGATGTATGGAAGACAAATTTCAAATCTAAAGAAGGTCTCTTTGAATGGCTAGTCATGCCCTTTGGCTTAACAAATGCACCAACCACTTTCACGAGGTTGATGGATGATGTATTGAGACCCTTCACCAAGTATTTTGTGGTGGTATATTATGATGACATCCTCATCTTCAACAGAACTTGGGAGGAGCACATGCGACATATTCAACAGATTTTGAGCACTCTGCGATAACACAAGCTATATGCCAACTTGGAAAAATGCTCCTTTGACATGAACATGGTCCAATACTTGGGATACATTGTTGATGAGCATGGGGAACATGTTGATCCAGCTAATATCCAAGTCATCCGTGACTGGCCAACCCCGACCAGACTAACCAAGCTTCAGAGCTTCTTGGGACTGACCAACTTCTATTGACGGTTCGTGTTGGGATTCTCCCATATTGCATGGGCCCTCAGCCAAGTGACCAAGGGAGGTGGCAAGGAAAAGTTAACGTGGGGGAAGGAACAACAACAAGCATTTGATGATCTGAAGCATCGCTTGTTCTCAACTCCAGTACTCTCCTTTCCCGATCTACAACAACCGTTCGAGATTGAGACTGATGCATCTGACTATGTTGTAGGCATAATTCTCACTCAACATGGTCACCTGGTGGCATACCATGGTGAGACACTCTCAGATACTGTTCGAAAATACCCAACTTATGACAAGGAAATGTATTCCATTGTACAAGCCCGTCATCAATGGAACATTACTTTCTGGGAAAGGAGACAACCATCCATATTGATCACAAGCCTCTGCACTTCATACAAAAATAGGGGAAGTTGCAGAACGACCACCATCAGAAGTGGTCCACCTACATGCAACAGTTCCATCTCAACATCAAGTATAATACAAGGAGCACAAATTGTGTCGTTGACTACCTCAGTCGACCTCCCGTGGCTGCACTCAGCACTGTGCTCCATTCCTGTGGACACGAGGCATTTGAGTGGCCCCAACTTTATCATCAATATTTGAACTTTTCCACCACCTATCATCTCTTGGGTACAGGCGCGACCATCACCTAATTTCACATTCAAGACAGACTACTATGCCATCTTGTCCATCTCTGTGTTCTTGCAAGCGAGCGTGCAAAGCTGATTTGGGAAATCCACTACAGTCGGGTGGCATGACATTTTGGTGTGGATAAAACTGTGGTTGTTCTAAAACAACATTTTTATTGGCCAAAACTTCGACATGACGTCAACAAGTATATCACATCTTGCACTGCTTGTTCCATGTCCAAGCCAACCATCAAGAAGCAAGGATTATACACCCCTATTCCTATTCCCAAGAAGCCTTGGAAATCCATCTCGATGGATTACATGTCTGGACTTCTATCCACCAAGGAAGGCAATGATTGTGTATTTGTGGTAGTTGATCGATTTTTTAAGATGGCCATCCTCACAGCCTGCAAGAAGAAAATCACAATGGAATATACTGCCAATCTCTTCTTCGAACGAGTGTGGGTCCATTTTGGGATACCACACACCATCATCTCCGACTAGGACAACAAGTTCCTCAACAAATTTTGGTCGAGCCTCTGGTCACTGTTGGAAACCAAGCTCACTAAATCCACTACTTTCCACCCCCAAACTGATGGCCAAACATAGGTTGTCAATCAGATGATTGTGCACATCCTGCGCATGTAAAAATATAAGCATCCACGTACATGGGGTGAGAGTCTCCCTTATGTTCAACACAGTTACAACATGAGTCTCCATAGCTCCACTAGCCATAGCCCATTTCAGGTGGGGCTGGGATTCTAACCCTTGGGTCCCATTGATGGTGCACTACCTCTTGCAACCACACATGAATATTCCCATGCTCATTCTGAGACCGACAAAGCCACCAGATTCATTTAGCGGATTCAACACATCTGCCAATAGGTCCTTTAGATTTTGCAGAAAGCCAATGCTAAGTACAATCAACGCCATGATCAACACAGGATAACACACTAGTTTCAGGGGGGATACAAGGTCTGGTTACATTTGCAGAAAGAGTGCCTTACATGTCCCCATTGGAAGCTCCACCCACTTCGCTATGAGCATTACACTATCACCAAGGCTGTGGGTAGCAATGATTTTGAGCTCAACACTCCACCCTTCCTTGGCTTGCACCCCATGTTCAATGTGGACCTCCTTCGACCATATTCTCCACCATTATTGGAAACCTCAGAGATCGCAGAACAACTGACACCAATAGAGCTCAACCATGACTGCATGGAACATGCATCCACTGATCAGATAGTGGACACATAGGTCAAGGTCACTCTCCAGTAGAGGATCTAGCTTTATCGGGCTGTCAAGGCAGGGAAACTCCTACACCAAGGCAAGTGGCTCACCTGGGGCCAAATTCAACAGAAGTTTCCTCACCCGATGGATGAACTCAACACAATGGAGACCATTGCTTCCTAAGGGGGGAGGCCTGATCCAGGTGGATATTGGTGGCCACCCACCTATTCCAACTGGATCCTCTTGACAGATTTGAGTTCAACACGTTCTTCTGTATTTCTTTGTAATTGTGGGTTCTACACTTTCGGGGTTGTCTGAAGCCCTACACATCTTCCAGGTGGATAGTGGTGGACTCACACCTAATCTAACTGGCTTGTTTTGTATGTTTTCATGTTAGCACATCTTTCTATACTTTGAGGGCTGTTTTGGGGCCCTAAACAATGTTTATTTGGCTCACCATAGTCAAACTATAGATGGAGTCAGAGTTTGATGACATAATGCGTAGTTATTGAAAATACCTTTCCAACGAGCTATCACGCGCCTAAAACGGAGGTCGTATGCAAAAGTTACGACCCTGATAATTCGAGGTACCAACTTACCCATAGGGGCCCACATAACTTTTGGCGTTTCATCTCCTAGGGTTAGGTTTTTGGATGTCTAGGGTTTTGGAATTCATGAATAATTTTAAAAAGGCCTCTAGAGCCTCATTGTAATAATTTTTCTCAGACTGATGCACGTAACAACCACATCTCTTCTCAGAGATAGCTACCACCATTCAAGCAAGTTGTTTGCAGTTTTACAGTTTCAACCTATTTCATTTATTCAATAGAAGATATTGTTCACTGGATATTTGTGTTGTTCTCCATATCTCTATGTTTATTGTATTCAGTTTGTTAATCAATTTGTTTCGCTCCTAAATCATATTAATACTTCACCAAGATATGACAAGAATAAACCCTAATTGCAACAATACCATCCAAAAAATCAGCAAAGAAGCATCCACACTTGACCTCCAAGAGATAGCACACTAGAGAAAAGAGCCAATAACCCGAATATAGTGAAAATTTCGGACTTGTCTCTCACATATATGAGAAATTTGCGATGAGAAAATGGAATGGAAATGTCCTCTATTTATATGAGACCTTGGAAACCAATTTGTCCACTTTAATTTTTCAACAAGAAATTAGAAGAGGGCCAACCCCCTCAAATTGTCTTTTCAACTTACAAAAATTAAATTTACATGAAATAAAACCCTAAAGAGGGTGACGTCATGCCCTAGTAGGGTGAAGCTATTCTCATAAGAGTGACGTCAAGGATGAAAATATGGAATGTTGGGCCTCCAAAGGCCACATGTCCCTCTCTCATGTGCCAAGGTTCATGCTACATACCTCCTCCATCAATCCATCAAGCGGTCCATCAAACCCTATCCCCTAGGTGTGTCAATGGATAGTAAGGTGACATCAAGGGATATGAAGGTGACGTCTAGGCCTCCAAAACTGAACGTTCAAGTGGAGAAGGGTGGAGTTTCATCCTCTAGTCGTGCCAAGATGACTCCAAAGGAAACCTCCTCCATCTTCAAGGTGCAACGCTCATAATCAAATGGTGCTCAAACATGGAGTCTAGCATCCATCATGTGGGCAAGGTCTTGCAAAGATAAACAAGTGCGCCCTCCAAGGGTCCACAAGACATATGTCAAATCATTCTAAGAAAGCCACATATAATAAGATAACCACCCAAAAATGTGCATCAAACCCCCCTTTTTAAATTAAACAAGTGTTGAAAGACCTTATAAAATTTGTGAAATTTAGGTATGGGAGGGGTGTCAAGGTGCCCTATTGGGTTAGCCAATGCCAAAGTCTAGGGTGTTTCCCAAGGATAAACTGTCTAAATCATGTAGTGAGTGTGAGGTGGATTTTGGGCAATAATTCTAAGCATGGGTTTCTTGATAGACGAGGGTTCGTATTGTCTCATTTATGGGTGCCTTTGTAGAGGGTGTGCTACCCTTCATCCATGATGCAACATTTTTCCAAGGACTTTATTTCCATTAATTCATCATAGTCCAAAACATTGAGTAATATGTGCTATGGAAAGTAAGGAGTACAACAAGGCCACTTGAAGATAGAAACACACAAAGTTCCATATGCAATGGAAAGTAAGAGACATCACAAAACCTCTCTTTATAATTGTCCAAGTGTATTTCCAAATTAAATGACTCTACCTCTATTTATAATTGTCCAAGTGTCCGTCTTTTTTATGTGGGGTCGAATTCTCTTCCCGGGTCTTCAATTTTACTTTATTGTTTTCTGTCTTTTTCTTGTGGAGGCCAAATTCTATTCTTGGGTCTTCGATTGCTTCATGGGGCTTCTTTAAGGGTCAGATGGGTCTTCTTGTACTTCTTGGATTTATTATTTCATAGAAAGGTTGTCCTTGAGCATGGTTTATGTAATCTTCTTTGGAATGCACCCAGTTGATGTATACTTCTCCCACATAGCACCTCGACTCTCTGTCAGTCCTTGTGAAGTCACATGATCAAGGACAGAGACTATACATGGGCCACTCTCCTTAGCCAAGTCATATGCCATTTGAGGAGAATGTATGCCTGATGCTAATACATGGAGAACATCAACGCTCTGGGACATTCTCCTTGGCCAAGTCACATGGCCATCTGAGAAGAATGTTTGCCTGATACATATGTACCTCGAGTCTTTGTCAGTCCTTTTCAAGTCACATGATCAAGGATAAATACTATTCCTGGGAGATTCTCCTTAGCCAACTCACATGGCCAATATGAGGAGGATTTCTTCCTAATGTACCCAAAACATCAACACTCCCTCTCAGTGAGGGAGACATTCTGCATCATGCCAATCTTGTCCCTAAAGTATTCAAACTTTTCCTTCAATAGAGGTTTGGTGAGAATTTCTGCAATCTGCACATCTATGGATATGTACTGGAGCTTCATCTCTCCCTTTTGTACCATGTCTCATATGAAGTCCTGTAAGAATCTTTCAAAGCCACACTACGTCACTACTTGTGACATTGACTGCGATATACTCCGTCTCTGTTGTACTGAGTGCTATAGTATCCTGCTTCTAGATTATCCAAGAAATCGTAATTGATCTCAATATGAAGTAGGTTCTCAATCTGTCTACTGCACTCCTTGCCTAATCAGAATATGTATATCCCTGTAGCCTCACTTCACCATCTGAGACAAACCATATCCAACTATATCACGCCGATACCTCATCGCATGCTTCACTGCAACCTAATGGAATTTCCTTGAATTCAACCAAATACTTGCTTAGGGTGCTCTCTGCAAAGAAAATATCTGGCCTGGTATTAACCAGGTACATCAAGGATCCAATCCACTTCCTGTACATCGTGGGATCCACCAAATATGAATATGAAGTAGAATCACTCAACTTCTTCATATTTGTCTCCATAGGTGTAGTCATGGAATTGAAGTCCATCATATCGAACATCATCAGTATCCTCTAACCAAGGAATATCTCATCTGATCTTTGTCACACCTCTAATCCCAAGAAATAACACATCTGGCCAAGATCCTCCAGCTCGAATATCTGAGGTCAACTCCCTCTGTCACTGAAGCAAACCCTGTTGTCTAGTTTGCTTCACTGGCTTCTCCCTCTGTGACAAGAAACAATAAACAAGTTATTTGAAAAGGTTTGGGTGCACTTTGGGATACCAAGGAGCATCATCTTAGACATGGATACTAGATTTTTCAATGCATTTTGGACTACATTATGGGAGAAGATGGACAATAAGTTGAAGATATCTACAACATTCCATCCACAAACAGATGGATAGACATAAGTAGTGAACAATAATTTGGTGCATCTTTTGAGGGGTTACAATCAGAAGCATCCGAATACTTGGAATGAAAACATGATCTATATACAACATGGTTATAACAAAGCAGTTCACACTTCTACTGGTAAGTGACTTTTTGAAACTTGCTTTGGATATTTTCCACCTTGGATGTTGTATATAGAAAACAATGAGGAGTGAGGGAGGAACTCACAAGATATGTAATGAGAGAAGGTACATTTGTTGAGAAACTTAGGCAGATCCATTTGCAAGTAAAAGACACTCTAAAGAAGTCACATGAAAATACAAGGCTAGACATGATCAACATAAAACTGAGAAATCATTCAAAGTGGGAGACAAGGTTTGACTATAAATAAAAAAGGAAATCTTATAGGGTCTTGGTAAGAAGATCAAGGCTCTATAGAATGACCCTTTCGAGATATTGGATAAGGTAGGAGATAATTCCTACAAACTCAATCTACCTTCATACATGCACATTTACTCAGTAGTGAATGCGAAGAATTTGAAACTCTATGAGCCTTCCGTGTTGGATCAGGAGGAGGAGATAGTATTACCTACCATAGAGGACTTAGCACCAGATGCTTAGGAAGACTTGGCAGAAGAAATCTAGAACTACAAGACATGGATAGCCCGACCTTTGACAGATTGGGTTGGAAGGACAACTTCTAGGCAAAGAAAAATGGTATTCTAGGGAGAAGGTAGAGAAAAAATTTCCTTACTTCATTTAGTAAATATTTCAGGGACCAAAAGCCTCCCTAAATTGGGAGGTATGATCTGAATTGGATCATTATATTATTTTTCATCTATGTCGATGCTTTTAGAGAGGAAAATAACATGTAGATCATATGCATGTATGAAGATCCAAGAAAGATGCAACTATGCTAGCATGATATGCAAGATGCAACATATATACAATGCAATGCAGGATGCATATTCCTACTCTAACCTACCTACTCCAGTCTATGCTGATAAAAGAAGTCAAGTATCTCCCCCATAACGAGGCTTGAGAAGGTGTCCACTAACTAGTAATGGATGCCTCCTTCCCTGCATCGTGAATAGGTAATAAGAATCATCGACAGACTTCCTTCCAATCTTGAAGGGACCCAACCAAAATTTCTCAGAATCCTTATGGGTACTGGACTAGCCCATGTTCATATCCCATATCAAAGCCAAATATCCTTGTTTATAATCCCTCCCTTTGAATCCATTACTTCGTGTATCACTCTAGTGTATTGTCTTGACGGAGGGGATTGAGATTCCATAGTAAGGACATCATCTTGACTTGGTCTAATCAAATAGTCTTTATCGTCTTTCTTTAACACTTTGACTGAGCCAAACTTGTTGTCCTTATACCTATGTAGTAGTTGTTGTTATTCTTCCTTCTTCATCCATTCTATAACATTGAATTATTCTTCCTTGGAAAAAGGTAAATCATCAAGGAAAAATCTTGGAAGATATTCATTGGTTACTTCAGGGATCTCCTCTGTTTCAAAGTCAATGTCAATCTCTTCAACATGAGTCTTTTCCATGGGAATGTTGGGCAGGTGGGTATAAGTACCATCGTCCATTGGTATATTAATTCTAGTCAAATCCATCGACAATGTGCCACCCAACGTGGCAACAAACTTCCTAGACAAGAGCATTCCCCATACATCAAGGACATCTACAACCACAATGTCCATCAAGAGAACTATCTCAGGATATTAATCAAGGTAGATCTTCACATTATCTACCACATCGTGAGTGGGAATTGCCTTAGATTCAATTCCAAACACATTCCTATAAGGTCTTGTGGTATCCAAACCCAACTGCCTCATTACCTTCAAGGAAATCATATTTTCACCTGCACTTGAGTCAAGCATACAATTATTCAAGTGCTTATTATTAACTTGTAATTCCATGAAGAATGGTTGGTGCTCATCGTACTACATCCTAAAATGATTAGCTTGTAGCATTATAGGAGGGTCCATAGGTTCACTTGGTACTTTGAAGAATCTTTTGAACCTGTTTCTCATTGAAGGAATCTTAATGATCTCTTTCAGAGGCACTGTTACGTTGATCTTTGACAATACACTATCAAAATAAATGTTCAAGTCAATATCACTTGTCTTTGACAAAGTAGGGTTAGGAAGAAGCCTACTTACTGGTGGAGGAGGAATATTTTGACGAGGAAGCTTAGAATCGTTGGGAGGGACTAGAGTTTCTCTCTTTTATCTCATGTACACTTGTAATTCTTTTTTCTTAAGTTTCTCCCTTGAATCCTCATCTAGGTTGTTTATAACTTCCATCCTAGCCCTTCTAGTTGCTTCTTTCTTGCCTTCCTCATGTTGTTCAAGTGGGATTTTGGGGTATGCTTGGGAGACACGATAAAGATATGGTTCATGACACTCAAAGTATTCATTTAATCAAGTTCCCAATTGTTCATTGGGAATTCATGTTCCCAATGTGTTCCTCCATGTAAAACACCAAGGAGACTCTTCTACAACGTTTGAGGGGCAAAGAGTATTGGGAACCTTTTGTTCATTACGAGGTTTCCATCCTTGACCAAGATTTTTAGGATGTCCCTTGAAAGGGGGATTAGGGGCTTGTTGTTGCACCCTTTCCAAATTGGTGATTTTGTTCATTATCAAGGTCTGATTTATTGCTAGATCATTCTTGATCTCTTCAATTCGTGCCAACACACTACTAATATCTTGGGTTAGTTCAGTGTTGTTCACTATGTTGGGTTTGGTATCGGTTCTAGCTCTTGGGGCATAAAAAGGTTCTACCTTACAGGATGAAATGTTAGACTCAATCTTTGAAGCCATTTCTTGGGCCTCTTGAATGGTCTTTGGGCCTTTTCCCCTAAGAAATAATACAAACTTCCGTGGATAAGCCTTAATATAGAGAAAGAGAGGGTAATCTCCTCTAGGATGATGACTTTTAGGTATTTGCTGAAGCAACTTCTCAAATTTGGCATGAAACTATTTAACATTCTCATTTTTAAAAATTTTGATCTCAGTAAGTCATGTTAAAAAAATGTTTGGATATTCTTTGACACTCCAACTTTTGAGCAAGGTTTTTTCTATTTGATCCATGGTCTTGATTCTCTTATCAGGGAGACTACCATACCATCTTCTTGCATTGTCATGAAGAGTGGCAGAGAAAATTTTCATCACCGAATATTTAACATCATCACTTACTAGATTCGGTTGAAAGAAGGCCCAAAAGTTACTCATATGCTCTTCAACATTGGTCACATCATTACCAAAGAACTTGGACATCCATTTCTCATACTTGGGAGGAATTTTCCGAGGGTAACCTGTGATATATGACATGTCCAAAGGCTTGAAGAGTTTGGATGCCCATTTCTTTTGAGTCTAATCCATTGTGTTCAAATGAAGGTTTCCACCAAACAATAATTTTACTACAAGCGAGTTAGGAGGGTTAGTTACCTCCTTAGACTTTGTGGAGTCGACATATGATCAACCTTAGATCATCAAAGGGCGGTGAGGGAATCTCCCTCCGTGGATTCACTAGGTAAGATTATAAGATAAGGGCTTCAGGAGAAGCTTACCAAAATATATTTAGTTGAGGAGAATGACTCAATCCTCCTCGACAACAGTGTCAAAATGTTATCGCAGGATTTTTAGTTTTGCAAATCCCAACACAAGATCACCAAATCTTGTATAACTACATGAAATCATACCATTGTCACCTTAGTAATAAATCCCCTCGTTTTAGTGATCGAAGAGGTCCACAGCAAGGGAGGATTCCCTGGTGACCTTAAGGGATCAAAGTAGCAAGTTTGATAGCCAAGCCTACCACCCCCTCTCTTGATCACCTAAGTCAAAGTCTGGGTCAAAGGAAAAGAGGTATAAAGCTTGTATGAATACCTACCTGGAAAAAGAACACTCATATCATATATATGATTTCTTTCCAAGTATAAACATGCAATCAAAACCTCATAAGACACTAGACAATGATAATTTTCTATAGGTGGTACAAAATTGAAACAATACAACAATTTACAACAACAACTACAAGTTTGTAACAAGAGCAATAAATATATCTAAAAAATGCAACAATTGAAAATGGAAATTTAGCATAGACTTAGTAGATTAATACCGAATTGCTATATGCAATTTCTAGTAAGTTTAGGCCACCTTTAGATCAATGTATGCAACAAATAGGAGAATATTTAGATAGCTATAGAAAATTTTTGCAACAACAACAAGTTTGCAAGTGAATTAGCTTTAGTTAGTGTTAGTTAAGTTAGTAGATAACTTGCGAGATTTAGAATAAGGAGTTTTTTTTATCACTTTCACCACAAGAGAGCTTAAATGATTAATGCCTTAGGGCTATGGAGTCTTTATAACAACAATGATATCACTTAGAGATGAAACTGGAAAAGATACAAGAGGCAGGGTTTAAACTCTAAGGTGCTAAGAAATTAGGGCCTTAGGGTTTAAACCTTGAGGAGAATGTTTTTTCTAGAGTGAAAACACTTTTGGGATATAACAACCTTTCCTCCCTTAAGTACTTCAATTAGGTCACAATCAAGAGTCTAGAATCAAACTCCTAAAATTCTAGCACTTTAGGGATTTAGGAGTCTAACCCTAGGTAGGATTTCCTTCACAATTTTATGGATGAAATTAACCTTGTGAGAGGAGGAAGAACTTATGCTCCTCTCTTAGGGATTTATCAAGCAAGATATTCAATATGAACAAGTAAAATTTACAATAAAACATTCAATAACATGAAATGAAATTGCAGAAATTTACTTACTTTACCAATATATGACAAGAATAAACCCTAATTGCAAGAATACCATCCAAAAAATCAGCAAAGAAGCATCCACACTTGACCTCCAAGAGATAGCGCACTAGAGAAAAGAGCCAATAACCCCAATATAGTGAAAATTTCAGACTTGTCTCTCACATATATGAGAAAGTTGTGATGAGAAAATGGAATGGAAATGTCCTCTATTTATATGAGACCTTGCAAACGAATTTGTACACTTTAGTTTTTCAACAAGAAATTAGAAGAGGGCCAACTCCCTCAAATTCTCTTTTCAACTAACAAAAATTAAATTTATATGAAATAAAACCCTAAAGAGGGTGACGTTATGCCCTATTAGGGTGACACTATGCTCATAAGAGTGATGTCATGCCCTATTAGGGTGACACTATGCTCATAAGAGTGATGTCATGCCCTATTAGGGTGACACTATGCTCATAAGAGTGACGTCAAGGTTGAAAAGATGGAGCGTTGGGCCTCCAAAGGCCACATGTCCCTCTCTCATGTGCCAAGGTCCATGCCACATACCTCCTCCATCAATCCATCAAGTGGTCCATCAAACCCTAGCCCCTAGGTGTGTAAAGGGCTAGGAAGTTGACGTCAAAGTATAGGAAGGTGATGTCTAGGTGTCCAAAAGTGAACGCTCAAGTGGAGAAGGGTGGAGTTTCATGCTATATTCGTGCCAAGATGCCTTCAAAGGAAACCTCATCCATAGTCAAGGTGAAAAAGTCATAATCAAATGGTGCCCAAACATGGAGTTTAGCATCCATCATGTAAGAAAGGTCCTGCAAAGACAAACAAGTGCGCCCTCCAAGGGTCCACAAAATATATGTGAAATCATGCCAAGAAAGCCACCCAAATATGTGCATCAAACCCCCTTTTTAAAATTAAACAAATGCTGAAAGACGTTATAAATTTGCGAAATTTAGGTATGGGAGGGGTGTCAAGGTGCCCTATTGGGTTAGCGAATGCAAAACTCTAGGGTGTTTCCCAAGGAGAACCTATCTAAATCATGTAGTGACTGTGAGGTGGATTTGGGACAAGACTTCTAGGCATGGGTTTCTTGACATACGAGGGTTCGTATTGCCTCATTTATGGGTGCCTTTGTAGAGGGTGTGCTATCCTTCATCCGCGATGCATCATTTTTCCAAGCACTTTATTTCCATTAATTCATTATGGTCTAAAACATTGAGTAATATGTGCTATGAAAAGTAAGGAGTACAACAAGGCCACTTGAAGATAGAAACACACAAAGTTCCATATGCAATGGAAAATAAGGGACATCACAAAATGTGTTTCCTTAACAAGCGAGACATTTATTAGTTGTGTGGTTAGAAGGTCCTTGATTCTTATGGAGAACCATTTAATTTCTTTCAGGACCTTAGGGCCAACATATGGAAGGATAATGATTGGATTTTAACTTTTTCCTTCTGCAACACCTCTGGGACTTTAGCCCCTTCTTCCCATGAAATGAAGTACAATCCATTCTTGGTGTTATTGAACCCGAAAACCCAAAAGATGAGGAGATGTAGGGGAATAAGTGTGGAAAATGGTAAGTATTAATGGGAATGATACAATGACCCTTCAAGGAACTACCCAATAGAAACCCTTTTCTCAAGGGCCACCAACTTGCTATGACACAATGATAACCACCAAAGTGAAACTAGGCAAAAGGTATAATTTCCAAGCAAACATTTCACAATCAAGAAAGGATTCTTTGCAACATTTTCCAATGATTCAAATATTAAAGTGACACTTACCATGACACCATATTTGTCACCTCATGAAGAAAGACACGTTGTCCTATGGGACCAAACCAATGTAGTGGATGTTGCTCTGCTACTGGTGACGAGTGATGATGCAATCATGAATAGAAGGGACCATGCAAGCTCTGATGGTCAGTCTGACTCTCAACACTCCATTTTTCCTACCTGTGGACCTCGATACATGATCTCGTTAGTTACCCCTAGACTGGGGGTAACAAGGACACCACGCTTCTTGCTCATAAATCATTCCAACCCGCTAGAACACACACTGAATAATAGATACTTAAAGAATTTGCTGAGGATTTCGAGAGAAGTAAAGGTGTTTTCCTTGAAATTTCCTCTATGTCACTTGTAGGGAGTAGTTCTCTCTTTCCTTGATTCTTTCTTTTCTATTCGTGGACCATTTCATTTGGCACTATTGCTTTGGAAAAATGGTTGAGAAATCGAGGTTTTACATGGAGATTCTCCAACTGTACGTGGGCTCTCTTCTAAGCTTTAGGTTTCAACACTAGTTTTTGTAAGCTCTTTTAACCGCCGGAGCTCATTCGACCAACCGAAACCATCCGTTGTCAGCTCATTCGACCAACCGGAACCGTATTTCCCTTAATTGTTTAAACCGCCGACAGTTCATTCAGAAACCAACCCGAACTGTTACTCAACTGCCACAGCTCGTTTGGAAACCAACTGGAACCATTTTCTCGTTTGGGAGCTTCTGGAATGGTCCATTACTCCATACGGTTCTCTACCTAGATATGTGGAACAGTTAACAGTTAGCCAACAGAAGCTTGATGGACGCTTGGCTATAAAGATTTTTTTTTGGTCCCCAAGCTTGCTTAATTCATTCAATCAAATTCTTTCAATCTTACACCATCAATCAGAGTGAGCAGAGCTTGGAAGTGCCATACGGAAAGCAAAACTAGTGTGGAACTCGGAAAACTTCTACAACAATTAATCAAACTCAAGCAGCATCAATGGCTGGAGGTATGATCCATTTTGGCATCTAAATTTCGATTCTTTTGAATAGTTTTATTCCGCATATTATATAATCGATTTAAAGCTTACATTTGGTATCAGAGAATTTTTATCTCTGCCTTGATGTTTTGGAGAAAGACAGGTTTATTTAATCTCGAGAAGTTTCATTGCATTGCTATGCGACAACGTCAGACTAATGCTTCATTGCTATACTGTTGATTTAAGAGAAACTATACCAGAATTCATATTACTATCTCTTTCTATGTTTGACATTACAACGAAGCTATCATATGCTTTTATTCTACAGATTGCGAAATTTATTCCTTCGAATCATACATAATATATCTATTACTAATTTTCCATTAGTAAATCGACTAGTAGGTTTCTAATCCGCAAAATCTCTTCCATATGGAGGAAAGTTTGTTTTGAAAATCGTTGCAAGTCCATCATTGTTGTCGAGATCTGCAGTGGAGTCTCCAAATATGTAGGAAGCGGACACCATGGGTTTGCTAGGGTTAGTCTGTGCTATGTTCAGTGGCAATAAAGCCAACAGACACGTTACAATACCAATGTTTGCAAACCTTTCCATTACGTCTAATACTTTTGAAATGCTCAACTAGAAACTTTCATGGATATTGCTTAAATCATAGTTTTGGGATCAATTGGTGATGCATAATCTGTCCATGTAGTTTTATTTATGCAATTTATAATTTATAATCTGTCCATGTAGTTTTATTTTTATTTATGCAATTTAGAAACTTAATTTTATGCATAAAAGAAATAATGTCTAGTGATCCATATAATTTTTAATTGATTAGAGAATAGCCACAACATCTCTAATTAAATAATACTATAGATTATGATTGATTAGGATCACATAAGGAATATTTAGACATAAATTGTAATTAATTATACTAAATATAATAAATTTTATCCCACAAGAATTTTTATTATATTTATATAATTAATTAGGATAAAATATTAAATTATTCATAACTT
>ML785159.1:46400-101800 GCA_009831015.1 Picea engelmannii
CCAAGAATAAACATAAGGTTTATTCATTAAGAAATTGTTGCCACATAAATTATAAAAGAAATAAATACATAGTAATACATGGAAGATAATACTCATCATAAGAGGACTTATCGCCACGATTCATGTATCTATTACTTAATACAAATTATCAATAGGTTTTAAGATGAGACATTAAGATTGGAAGTATGGACCAAGTGGGAGAATGTAAGCTCCCTTAACCGCCGGAGCTCATTCGACGAACCGAAACCGTCCGCCATCAGCTCATTCGACCAACCGGAACCGTATTTCTCTTAATTGTTTAAACCGTCGACAATTCATTCGGAAACCAACCCGGACTGTTACTCAACTGCCATAGCTCGTTTGGAAACCAACCCGAACTGTTACTCAATTGCCATAGCTCGTTTGGAAACCAACTGGAACCGTTTTCTCATTTGGGAGCTTCTGGAATGGTCCATTACTCCATACGGTTCTCTACCTAGATATGTGGAACAGTTAACAATTAGCCAACAGAAGCTTGATGGAAGCTTGGCTATAAAGATTTCGTTTTGGTCCCCAAGCTTGCTTAATTCATTCAATCAATTTCCTTCAGTTTTACACCATCAATCAGAGTGAGCAGAGCTTGGAAGTGCCATACGGAAAGCAAAACTAGTGTGGAACTGGGAAAACTTGTACAACAATTAATCAAACTCAAGGAGCATCAATGACCGGAGGTATGATCCATTTTGACATCTAAATTTCGATTCTTTTGAAGAGCTTTATTCCGCATATTATAGAATCGATTTAAAGCTTATAGTTTTTTCGTAATCCACCTGCTATACATATAGCCACAAATATGACAAGTGGTTCACTTTTTAATAAATTAGTTGTTTAAAAAATACAATTCATATTCAAAATTTATTGGTAAAAGTAAACCATTAAAATATTAATTATAAGCTTCCATACATTGATTTGTAGAAAATAGGTAAAAGTTATATAATGATTTGTTAAAAGAACATTAAAAAAAAATTATTATTTTTTAAACTGATAGGATTATCTTGTTCATTATATACTAAATTTTGATTATCAAAAGGGAATGATATGTGCACTTCTTAAACAATGGTTAAGTCCAGACATTTTAACTGAACGATCAACTCGTAATGAGATCCGCTATCAACAGAACAACGATAGTATACCATCAATTCTGAATTTTAGCGAACTTAGAAATTCGTAGCCTGTAGATTGAACTGATTCATTATGAATAGTCTACTGCATAACGAGACACAGGGAACTCATGATTTATCTCCAACGATCATTCATACGTCTACGATGCTCCAACTAAGATCTATTTGAGTTCTGATTAATTGCACAGACATAAAATCAAGTGTGAGGGAGCACTACGCATCCAACGAGATTTAGTTTTTTGGCTTGTTCTTCAAATATTTAATAATACTAGTTATAGTATATGTGTTATACTATAATATATATAATTGATTAACTTTCTATAGCTTATTTTCTCATTATTATTATTGGATTATATTAGAGAGGTTACTTATTTATGTAATGATGACCTTTTTAGTTTTCAAGAAAAGAATAATCCTCAAGTTAGTATGGCTAATCTGTTAAGTGGCATTTAATCAAAAAATAAAGCAGTGATGGAGAGCAGTTGCAGATAGATCGTGCAATTATATTTAACTTAATTTTAATTGAGATTGAAAAAAATTATAATCATGAAAAAATTCTAAATGAATTGATGCATTTTGCTTANAAAAAAAAAAAAAAAAAAAAAAAATCAATTAACACATACCCATCAAATTAAGTTAATTTAAATAAATATTAATCCTTTTGTTTAGAATAAATTAGGTTATTACTATTTGTTTGTTGGATTTAGTTTAAATATTTTTTTGTTTTTATTGAAATATATTTTCAAAATTATATTAAAAATTGTTGATTAAATGATCTATATTTTTTAGTAAGATGAATCTATTTATACATTTAAAAATACAATTTAAATCACAAAATCTACAATTCCGTCTTTATTTACACACCCAAATTCCAAAAAAAAATAAGATATAAAGTTTAAATGAAAAAAAAAAACTTATTACTCATAATAAGAAAATACTGAAGTAATGGTAAAAGAATTTATTTACACACCCAAATTCCAAAAAAAAATAAGATATAAAGTTTAAATGAAAAAAAAAAACTTATTACTCATAATAAGAAAATACTGAAGTAATGGTAAAAGAATAGCATCTTATCCGTTGAACTCCCTCGTAGAAGAGATTCATATATTGGACGTTACTATAAAACTATGAGAACCGATTCTATTCTCAGGGTGGCACACAGGGCATCTAATATTCTTTTTATCAGACTGAATGACTAAATCGGATTGACGGAACTGATTTTTGTGGAATTACTTCTAAATTTTAGTTGAGAGTGATCATTGTCTGTTGATTCTGCCATCCACAACGATGGTAAAGGCATGATAAGTGGCTTAAACAGAAATAAATNACCAAGAATAAACATAAGGTTTATTCATTAAGAAATTGTTGCCACATAAATTATAAAAGAAATAAATACATAGTAATACATGGAAGATAATACTCGTCATAAGAGGACTTATCGCCACGATTCATGTATCTATTACTTAATACAGATTATCAATAGGTTTTAAGATGAGACATTAAGATTGGAAGTATGGACCAAGTGGGAGAATGTAAGCTCCCTTAACCGCCGGAGCTCATTCAACCAACCGAAATCGTCCGCCATCAACTCATTCAACCAACCGGAACCGTATTTCCCTTAACTATTTAAACCGCCAACAATTCATTCGGAAACCAACCCGAACTGTTACTCAATTGCCACAGCTCATTTGGAAACCAACTGGAACCGTTTTCTCGTTTGGGAGCTTTTGGAATGGTCCATTACTGCATATGGTTCTCTACCTAGATATGTGGAACAATTAACAGTTAGCCAACATAAGCTTAATGGAAGCTTGGCTATAAAGATTTCGTTTTGGTCCCCAAGCTTGCTTAATTCATTCAATCAATTTCCTTCAATCTTACACCATCAATCAGAGTGAGTAGAGCTTGGAAGTGCCATACGGAAAGCAAAACTAGTGTGGAACTGAGAAAACTTCTACAACAATTAATCAAACTCAAGCAACATCAATGGCCGGAGGTATGATCCATTTTAGCATCTAAATTTCGATTCTTTTGAAGAGTTTTATTCCGCATATTATAGAATCGATTTAAAGCTTACAGTTTTTTCGTAATCCACCTGTGATACATATAGCCACAAATATGACAAGTGGTTCACTTTTTAATAAATTATTAACTTCTATTCATTTTTGTTTTTTAAAAAATACAATTCATATTCAAAATTTATTGGTAAAAGTAAACCATTAAAATAATAATTATAAGCTTCCATACATTGATTTGTATGGAATAGGTAAAAGTTATTAATGATTTGTTAAAAGAACATTAAAAAAAAAAAATTATTTTTTAAACTGATAGGATTATCTTGTTCATTATATACTAAATTTTGATTATTAAAAGGGGAATGATATGTGCACTTCTTAAACAATGGTTAAGTCCAGACATATACTAAATTTTGATTATTAAAAGGGGAATGATATGTGCACTTCTTAAACAATGGTTAAGTCCAGACATTTTAACCGAACGATCAACTCGTAATGAGATTCGCTATCAACAAAACAACGATATTGGGTCACGAGGGATAGCTTGAACGTCAAAAGACGTGTGCACACTCTCCTAGGTTGGGGAGAGGTCATGAGTTCTAGCCTGGCTATGAGTCCCTCAGGCTGCTGCTTTCCACCCCCATATCATCCACTATGTGGGGAAGTATCGGGTTGGGTTCCCAGCAGGTTAACTTCCATCGGAAAAAACAGAACAACGATAGTATACCATCAATTCTGAATTTTAGCGAACTTAGAAATTCGTACCCTGTAGATTGAACTCATTCATTATGAATAGTCTACTGCATAACGAGACACAGGGAACTCATGATTTATCTCCAACGATCATTCATACGTCTACGATGCTCCAACTAAGATCTATTTGAGTTCTGATTAATTGCACAGACATAAAATCAAGTATGAGGGAGCACTACACATCCAACTAGATTTAGTTTTTTGGCTTGTTCTTCAAATATTTAATAATATGTGGATGGGGGTTAAGTTTTTCTATTAATGCCCCCCACCCACATATTTAATAATACTAGTTGTAGTATATGTATTATATTATAACATATATATATATATATAATATATATATATAATATGTGTTATACTATAATACATATAATTGATTAACTTTCTATAGCTTATTTTCTCATTATTATTATTGGATTATATTAGAGAGGTTACTTCTTTATGCAATGATGACTTTTTTTAGTTTGCAAGAAAAGAATAATCCTCAAGTTAGTATAATGGCATTTAATAAAAAAATAAAGCAGTGATGGAGAGCAGTTGCAGATAGATCGTGCAATTATATTTAACTTAATTTTAATTGAGATTGAAAAAAATCATAATCATGAAAATCATAATAAAATCCTAAATGAATTGATGCATTTTGTTAAAAAAATAAACCAATTAACACATACCCACCAAATTAAGTTAATTTAAATAAATATTAATTTTCTTGTTTAAAATAAATTAAGTTATTATTATTTGTTGGATTTAGTTTAAATAATTTTTTGTTTTTATTAGAGTATATTTTCAAAATTATACAATTAAGTAATACATTCAAAAATACAATTTAAATCACTAAATCTACAATTCCATATATATTTACACACCCAAATTCCAAAATAAAAGTATAACGTTTAAATGATTTCAAATGAAAAGAAAAAACTTATTGCTCATAATAAGAAAATACTGAAGTAATGGTAAAAGAATAGCATCTTATCCGTTGAACTCACTCGTAGAAGAGATTCATATATTGGACTATGAGAAGCGATTCTATTCTCAGGGTGGCATACAGGGCATCTAATATTCTTTTTACCAGACTGAATGACTAAATCGGATTGACGGAACTGATTTTTGTGGAATTACTTCTAAATTTTAGTTGAGAGTGATCATTGTCTGTTGATTCTGCCATCCACAACGATGGTAAAGGCATGATAAGTGGCTTAAACAGAAATAAATAACGCTTGAGCCTGTTGACAGAATTACTTCTGTTGCTGTTGTTCATGGCAATTTATGGTTGAAGAGCGGGTCTGGATGCACGGCCACTTCGGTTTGCTGTGATTTCATCGTGAACATATCCTTGCCTTGCTGAATTGGAGAAGCATGCAGCTGTTCGAAATCGGAGTTTGCAGCTGTTTTCTTGTTCTCTTTGAGAGCTTTGGATTTATAGCGCTTGCGAGTAATTGCAATCGCCAAGTCATTGGGGAATAGAGAACCCGAAATGGCGTGGAGAATTGTTGCTACAAATAGAGTTAAGACCGTTGTAAAGGAAATAATGGAGAGTACCAATGCCAGTGCTTTAGTGGCAGTGCACCTCACTGCCTCTGAATAGCGTATGGTTGCCACTGCTGCTGCAGTCATTGGGAATGTATATGCCCACCAAGCTACAGAAAATCTGTAAAATTCAAATTGCCGTTTGCCCGTTAATTCTCGAAGGAAAAATGATAACTGGGGGAATAAGCATTAGCCCAATTTAAGAGATCAGGGAAAGGGAAGATAAGAAAAGTTTCGAAGAAGCTACTTGTTTTTCTATAGAGAATTTGAGTAAGCAAACATTCTCACCCAATAATCAAATAACTATAATGTAATTGATAAACAACAACAGATCAATATAAATAACACAAATATTGTAAATCTTCACTGGACAAACCTGAATCCTCTGAAAAAATTGATGCGCACCACCTACAATAATCTCAAAACAAAAACACGTTATAAGTGCTATTGTACTCACTTGATATAAGCGCGGTGTCTGTGTATATAAATATACTTACTAGAGATGTGTAAAGGAAGAGAGCAATAAAATAGGCAATCCGAGAAACGCTGTCAAAATCACCATAGATAGCTTCCCAAGCCACGCTGGCAGTGCAAGGAGCGGCAATGAAGAGAAAAAAGACAGGATGAAGTTCCTGAGGGAGAGCTTCGCTAGTTGGTAGTCTTTGATAAAGAGTGACGAATAACACAATATAATGTCCAAGCCCAACCGCCCAGAAAAACTTTGCTGGTTCTTTCCAGTTCACTCTTGCTGCCAAGAGTGCCCCTACAAAGTTCCCAACAACTGATAGATGCGATGAAGGATTGGCCACTTTGGACAGCCTTCTCTTTCCCCCTGATAGCCATTGTCCATATATTTTGAGCTCCAGCATAAATACAGGTGCCATGAAAATACACCAGAGAGCCGGATGAATGTGTTCTGTTATGGCCTCAGGTACGCCGAGAGTCAAAAACATGCAAATAATCCATGGTGCAAAAAAGAAATTTACTCTCACCGGATGATAGTACTCCCTCTTCACCGCCTCGAAATAAAACATGCATTTTAATGAATACGTGATGAAAATTATAATGAGAGCGCCGAGGCCTAGAGACCAGAAAACTACGTTGATGATGACCAATGGTCGCTGTAAGAACTTCATGAAATAAGCTTCGGAAAGACTCTTCCATAATATTGCCTGGCTACCCAAACCCAAGCAGATACCAAAACATCCGATAGGGAATCTAAGAAGGAATGGCCATTTCTTGTCCAGAGGGAGCAATGTATCCTCGTAATCCTGCCAAAAACAGACAACTCAAGTTACAAATTATCCCATGCAATACCATTCCAAACGAAAATTAATCCAGTATTGAAGTGTTAGAAGTGTTAGAGATAATGTTTAATTAATGTTACTATTAGAGTTCAGGGATTGGATTTGGTTAGCTGGAAAATGTTGAGAGATTTTCTCAATCTCTTCTTCTAAAAATGGAATAAGTTGTATCTCACAACACTTATTTAAATGTAATGTATCTCTATTCATTATGTAGAATATACAATATTATTTCTGTATGTATTTCATGTCTCTCTGCTCTCATGAATTCTATTTTGCAGAGATTATGATAATGGATGGATCGTTGGTAACCATGCTCTATTTGTATGAGAACATGTGATGTAAATCAATTTCAAGAAATGCTCCAGATTTTGCATGCTCTGGTCCAATAACTACCACGAAGAGTTAGAGACAGCGAGACTGAAAAACACAGTAAAACTGATGGCGCACGGAAGTGCTAAAGAGTTTGCTAAACCTTCAAATCTATGAAATTAAACTTCAATTATTTACATTAATCATAAATTTATGTAATCACAACATTCCATTAAAGAGCAATGATGAAAATATTTATATGTTAATTACTGGTCGCACATGTCAATAAGCCCTGTCATTAAAACAACCATTTCCAATAAACCAGTTTCTTTGATTTTTATTTTTTTTCATTCATTTCATAATTTTCGTTGGATTTATTTTTTTATTTAAAAATATTATTAGATAAACACTTTCAATCAATAACTGATAAATTGTGAAGCAAGAAATGCAGAGAGAAAAAATAGAGCAGAAATAGTATTCAATATATTGAGAATGAAAGGAAAAAGTATAATGAGAAGAGTTAATGAAGAAGTACCGTGCAAAAGGAAAATAGCTGAGCTAAATAGGCTCAAGCAAATCAAGAAAAGAAAGTACAGCTCGCTAGGACAGCTGGCAGTGTACAGTCAGCTTGTTGAGGTTACATTATATTTAACACTCCCTCTTAAACTCAACAGTTACAAACATCGGCACTGATTATGCCCAAGTGCTGTCTCTGGAAATCAAAAACAGATTTTCCCAGTGGCTTCGTGAAGATATCTGCGAGCTGATCTCGAGAACCACATAATTGAAGTGCAATATCACCATTATTGACTAGCACGCGGATGAAGTGAAAACGAGTGTCAATCTGTTTGCTTTTCTTGTGAAACACATGATTTTTGGATAGAGCTATTGTTGAAGTATTGTCACAAAAAATAGGAGTTGGATCCTTTTCTGTATGTGACATATCTTTCAATATTCTTCTCAGCCACACAGTTTGACAAGAAGCTGAGGTAGCAGCAACATACTCTGCCTCTGCAGAATATATTGATACAATTGGTTGTTTCTTTGATACCCATGAGATCATGTTCGTGCCCAGGTGAAAAACATGTCATGAAATGTTTTTCCTGTCATCTAGGCTGCTTGCAAAATCACTGTCTGTGTAACCAGAAAGTTGATTACTATAAGATTTAGTGTACCATAAGCCAAAATTGAGAGTTCCTGCAATATATCTCAGAATCCGTTTCACCATTTTCCAGTGAGAATCTTTGGGAGATTCCATGAATCTAGAAACAAGGCTGGCTGCATACATAATATCAGGGCTAGTTGTTGTAAGATACAACAAACTGCCTACTAAAATTTTGTACACGGTAGGGCCCACTATAGGGCCTTCATCTTTTTTGCTCAATTTTGTGCCTAGGGGTATAGGGGTTTTTGCTGGATTGCATTCTTCGATACGAAATCTTTTGATGATGTCTACTGCATACTTTTTCTGACAGACAAAAATTCCTTTGGTTGATTGATCAACCTCAATCCCCAAAAAATATTTCATTATGCCAAGATCTGTCATCTTAAACTCAGATTGCATGGCATGTTTAAAACTTTTTAACTCAAGATTTCCAGTATATATCATGTCATCAACATATAAACATACAATCAAAATTTTACCGTGCTGATTTGTTTTGGTGTAAAGAGTTGGCTCATTTTGTCTTCTGCTGAAACCACTTTTGATCAAATAAGTGTCAATTCTGTTGTACCAAGCTATTGGAGCTTGCTTTAATCCATACAAGGCTTTCTTCAACCGATATACTTTGGCTAGCTGCTCTTGGACTTCAAATCCAGGTGGTTGATCGACATAAACTTCTTCATCTAAGAAACCATTCAGGAAAGCTGACTTGACATCCATCTGGTATACTTGCCATTTATGTTGGGCTGCTATGGCTAATAGAGTTCTTACAGTGTCTAATCTTGCTACTGGAGCAAAAGTTTCACCATAATCAGTACCAGATTGTTGTGAGAATCCTTTGGCAACAAGTCTTGCCCTGTGTTTTTCGATCTACCCTTTTTCATTGAGTTTAGTTTTGTAAACCCACTTGACACCAATACTTTTCTTGTGACTTGACAATTTAACAAGATCCCATGTCTTGTTCTTCTCAATGGAGTCAATTTCTTTGTAATGTCCCCAAGGCCGAGCCCAGTTGTAAATGTGATGTATGAAATGAATTGTAAATATGTGTTATAGGCTGGTGAGCCAAGTTTGTATAAGCCGGTGGGATTATGTGATTGTTAGGCTAGAGAGCTTAAGGGTTGGACTCCAAGGGCCTGATTTTGTACCTGAATGTATGCAGCACATTAATAAAATATTAACACCGCCATGGGTAGACCGACCACGATGAATGAGTGAAGGGGGACTAAGCATCCATAGAGAGGGCAAGGAATTAGGGGCTGGAAGGTGGGAAAAGGGGCTAAGTGTTGAGTCTAGGGGCTAAGCCTAGGGGGCTTAAGCCTTGGGAATAATATTTTAATATTATTCCAAAAAGACAAGTGCATTTTATGTTTTATCCTAAGTTCCTGGAAAGGGGAGGACGTACAAGGGTGATGCGTGCTGGTGGAATACATGCAGTTCCATGGGTGACAAGTGTCAACCCTGGCGCATGCGAATAAAATGGCCAGGATGAGTCGTGAGAAGGGTTCCTCCTCCATTCTACCCGATTGCCTAAACGCATACGGAGCCCTGGATAGTACGACCAACTCGACCCCTGTAGAGAAATCCTCGTGCGTTCCTGAGAGTCAAAAATTCCGTGTTGACTTTCATAGTCCGTGTGCATCCTCTATCCGACTGATCAAACCTGTGAATGGAGGCTCTGTCCTGAAGCCGTGACCCTGAACCATTCCACCATTGTTGAACCAGTTGGAAAGCCTGTGTTTGGTTCTGTAAATTCGTGGCTGGGAGGTTTGTGGAAGACATGCACTTGGTTGGTGGATTCTACCACTGTTAAAAGACAAGTATCTGATTATGCTTTAATTATGTTTGGCATGACTGTGTTGCTTATCTTATCATGAATTCCGTTGTGTATATGAATTAATATTAAACGCTATTGATTGTTAATTATAACAGTAAATAATATGTTTTACTCTGAGCTTAAATGTGTTTATTTGTTTAAATGCATGTGGATTATAAAATACTTGTATGAGTTATGTACAAAGTGGTGTTATATATTTCTTTTAAGAGCATTTAAACCTTGGTAGCTAGAAAATGTACTCTATAGTTTGGTATCAGAGCCAAGGTTTCGACACTGAGCCTAGATGGGCCAGTGGAGCAGTCTTTGGACCGAGAGTGCGAGGCAAATTGGGTCTGGAAGGCCAATTTCGGACCTTGGTTTGCTCTGAAGTGTCAAGGAGTTACTTGACAAGTTTTTAAGCTCGGGAGGTTTAGCGGCGTGTGAAACTGTAGTTGGTGTGGTCTATGGCCACGGGGAGATAGGTCTCCACACCAATAGTGTTAGAACCTTAGGATCTTCTCGGGAGGGAAGGTGAACCCTCGTGACCGTCAGATATGGAGAGTGTGCGCAGGGTTTAAATCCCTTTTGAATTGTACAGGAGTGCGGGAATCATGATACGCGAACTCTTGAAAACCCAAAAAAATCTGAGAAGATCTATGCTGTAGATCTGGGAGGAAGGCTCGGCTGTTAGATCTAGGGATCTCACGAACTCAAAGTTTTGCAAGGTGAGAACCCAGGATTTGGGTGCTCCAAGTCATGAGTGGCGAAGTCATGAGAGAATCGCAGTCGTCCATCTAAGGAGAACAAGCGGCAGCAATCGCAGAGTCGGCGAAGTGCCGAAAAGATCCAGGATTCGGGTCTCGCGAACTCAGAAGTTCGCAGGGTGAGGGCCCAAGAATTGGGTGCTCCAAGTCGCGAAGTCGCGAAGTCACGAGGAGCGGAGACAACCGTTGGATCTGGGCTAAGGGAGGACTGTTTGATCAAGAACCCCATCGCCTATCGTGCATTCGGGGGTTCAGAGGGTGAGAGGGGTCACTTTCGTCTACAGAAGTCGTGAAGTGCCGAAAGACGATTCTCGTGTGGACACGTGGCAGAGCCATAAGGTGGGGCCCACATGATAGATAGGCAGACACACGTCGCCTAGAGAAGGGAGTCAACACTTCGTTGACTTCTCACGTCTCGGGAATTAGTGAGATAAGAGCACGGGAGCTCGACATTGAAACTCGCGAAGTCGCGAGTAGCGAGAACATGAGGAGAAAAGTCAACATCGCTTCTTGGGGTTTCTTGAAAGGAAGGTGCCAGAGTTGGACACCACAACTCGCGAAGTTGCGAGTAGCGAGAAGTGCTAGCACTTAGCCCTAGCCTACTGTCATGCGTAGCGGGCGCTAGCGAGGAGGGAGCCATACCCGTATCACATCTCGGGCATCGGCGTTTGGAGGAAATGAGTCGAGGGTCTTTGACTCACGAACTCGCGAGATTTCAAGTTGTGAAAATGTGACTTTGGTTACGAAGATTTAACTGTTCGATCTTTGTGGACTGAGATTTCGAAGTTCCGAAGTCTCGAAATTTGCAGAGACGGATGGAGCTTAGAAAACTTATTTGAATCAAAACGTCTTTTGTTCTTGTCTGTATTGGCTTATAAATGTTGTGGATTGTTCGTGAAGTTTTAATGGCGTGACAAACTTCGAATGGAATTGCATAGTGCGTGTGCAAAGTTCAACGAGAGTCAGAATTCCAGTTAACCAACACCGAGTATGGAGTGGGAAAAGGTGCAGATTTCCCTCGAAACAGAGGATGAACGAGAAGGAAGGGATGTCAATGTGAAAGTGGAAGGATCGAACTCCAATGGGCATGGAAAAGAAATGGATAAGGAAGGACACATGATGAAACTCATTGAAAAATTGCAGAAAGATGCCCAGGCTCGCCGAGCTGACAGCCAAAAGCTCATGAAAATCAAGGATCGACAGGGTGAATTCAACTTAAAAATGTTGAAGAGCCTGGAAAGAATAGAAAATAAATTGAAAAAAGAGAGTGACACAAGCAGATCAAGAAGTGTCATAACCCCTGAGAGGAGAAGAAGATCAAGGAGTGGTAGCAGACATTACCGTCTCTCCCTGAAGCATTCTGGTAAGGAAACACATAGTAGTTCAAGCCCGGCCCCTACCAGAAAGCACCAAAAATCTGGAAAGGATGAATTGAAAGGGGAGATGAACAAGATTAAGCCTTCAACATTCAATGGAGAACATAAGAAGGAGGAAGATGTTGAGACATGGTTGCTTGGCATGAGGAAATACTTCCAATTGCAGAATTATTTCACCCATGCGGAAGGAAGAATCGCAATGTATCAACTGAAAGGAAAAGCATCCATGTGGTGGGATCAGATTGTTCAGGTGCAACACATCAGAGAGAAAGAGGTCACTTGGAAGGAATTTAAGAGGTATTTCGAGAAGAAATACCTGACCAAAATATATTATGACAGAAAGATGAAGGAGTTCTTCGAACTCAAGCTAGGCAACATGATTATTGATGAGTATGAACAAAGTTTTCTAGAACTATTGAAGTATGTTCCATTCATCAAAGACGAGGTCGTCAAGATTCAGAGATATCTGAGTGGACTACCACCTTCCATGGGTGACAAGATTCAGTATGACGATCCTAAGACCATGGAAGAAAACATAAGAAGGGCGAAATGCTTATATGAACAACAAAGAGAAAAGCCTACCTTTCAGAAGGCCTGGGATGACCAGAAGAGGTTTAAGAAAGAATAGAGGCAGAAGGGAAACATGCCTCCCTTTTTCAGAAACAGTCTTCAAGGACAGCCATCGTTTATAGAGCCGAGAATGACTGAAGAGGGAGCACAAAGACAGAGACAGACGCCTATTCGGTGTTGGGGCTGTAAAGGAAACCACAAGTACAGAGATTGTCCCCATAAAAATGGTAAAGCGAGAACTGTACATATTGTTCAACAAGCAGAAACAGTGGAGGATATGGGCAGTAGAATGCCGAGGATCTATGCAGCCCTAGAAAACAAACAAGCAGAATTTCAATCGCACATGATTGAAGTGGAAGGTACGATCAACAACCGACCACTTGTTATTTTAATTGATTCAGGGGCTAGCCATAGTTATATAGATCCTAGAGTGGTGGACAATTTGCATCTAACGAGAAGAAAACATGAGTTGGTTAGTGTAGTTCTCCACAGGGACCAAGAGGAAGGTCACTGAATTAGTTAAGTCATGTTCAGTAGACATGAAATGAATGAGCACTAAGGCTAAATTGAACATTCTGCCTTTAGGCTCATATGATTGCTTAATTGGGATGGACTAGTTGGACCAGCACCATGCCCTTCTGGACTGCCGTAATAAGAGGTTTACATGCTTGAATGAAGAGGGAAATCAAGCAACAATCCAAGGAATTCCCAGAGCCGTGGTTGTTAGGGAAATCTCAGCCATGTAGCTGAAGAAATGTTACCGGAAAGGCTATCAATTATTTGCAGCTCGGGTGGAAGAAGCATCCCGAGATGTAGTCTCGAATATGGAATACCACGAGGTACTCAAAGAGTTTAAGGACATATTTCAGGAGGTACCTGGACTACCTCCGAAGAGGGACATCGATTTTTCTATAAATTTGATGGCGGGAGAAGCTCCAGTTTCGAAGGCTCCTTGTAGAATGAGTACGCCAGAGCTGAAAGAGTTGCAATTGCAGCTCGAAGAGCTACTAAAGAAGGGATACATTCTCCCTAGCGTGTCATCTTGGGGAGCCCCGGTCCTATTCGTGAAGAAGAAATATGGGACGCTGAGACTGTGCATTGATTTCCGACAGTTGAATAAGGTAACTGTCAAGAACAAGTATCCTCTGCCAAGGATCGATGATCTTTTTGAGCAGTTGAAGGATGCGAAAATATTTTCAAAAATAGATCTCAGATCTAGATATCACCAAGTGAGAATAAATGATGAGGAAATTAGCAAGACCGCCTTTAGAACAAGGTATGATCATTATGAATTCACAGTGGTGTCGTTTGGACTGACAAATGCACGTGCTGTTTTCATGTGCTTAATGAATGGAGTGTTCAAAGATTATTTGGACAAGTTTGTCATAGTCTTCCAGGACGATATCTTGGTGTATTCCAAGACAGAGGAAGAACATGAGCAACACTTGAGAATGGTGTTGCAGGTGTTGAGAGAACACCAGTTGTATGCAAAACTGAGCAAGTGCTCATTTTATCAAAGGCGGATCCATTACTTGGGACATATTATTTCAGAAGAGGGGATCGTTGTGGATCCTGAAAAGGTTGAGGCCATCCGAGAATGGACAACGCCAAGGAATGTGGTGGAAGTTAGATCTTTTATGGGTCTGGCAGGCTACTACGGAAGGTTTATAGCCAGATTCTCAAAGATAGCTCACCCTATCACTTCCTTGCAAATGAAGGAGAAGAAGTTCCAGTGGACTGAAGAATGTGAGAGAAGCTTCCAGCGATTGAAGCAGCTGCTAACCAACACTCCAATCCTGAAGATTGCAGATCCAAATAAAGATTACGTAGTGTGCACCAATGCATGTAAGGAGGGGCTGGGAGGAGTTCTCATCCAAGAGGGATTTGTAATTTGTTATGAGTCCCGAAAGATGAAATAGCATGAAATAAATTATTCCACTCACGATTTAGAGCTAGCAACAATCGTCCAGGCCTTGAGGAAATGGAGACATTACCTCATGGGCAAAAGATTCGAGTTGAGAACAGACCATAATGGTCTGAAGTATTTATTTGATCAACCGAATTTAAATGTCAAGCAAATAAGATGGCTAGAGTTTCTGTGCGAATATGACTTTGATATCAAGCATATCAAAGGGAAAGAAAATAAGGTGGTTGATGCACTCAACAGAAAAGTGCACGAATTACATGCTATAACCATTAACATGTACAGGACTGAGATTAAAGACAAAATTTTGGAAGCTGCAAATGTTGATTTGCAGTACATAGGTTTAGTAGCAAAGCTACAACAGCGTGAGAGACCACAGACCAAGGAAAGTTACACCTTGGGAACTGATGGCTTACTTCTGTATAAAAACCGAGTGTATGTACCCAATGTCCAAGAATTGAAGCTGGCAATTCTAAAAGAAATGCATATCGTGGCTTATACTGGACATCTTGGATATCAAAAGACTGTGGCAGCAGTCAAAAGCCATTATTTTTGGTCAGGTATGAAGAAAGAAATCGCTGAATACATTGCCAAATGTATGGAGTGCTAGAAGGTTAAGCCTGAGCATAGGCACCCAACAGGGTTGTTGCAGCCTTTACCCATTCCTAAATGGAAATGGGTCGTGGTAACAATGGATTTTATCACAAGATTGCCCAAAACAAGAAAGCAACATGATTCAATCATGGTGGTGGTGGAAAAGTTTACTAAAGCCGCCCATTTCATTCCACTGAAAACCACTTACAGGGGAACAAATGTTGTTGATATCTTTTTAAAAGAAGTTGTACGCTTGCACGAAATTCCTAAGACATTTGTGTCTGATAGGGACCCGAAATTCACCTCGAATTTTTGGAAAGGACTGTTCAAAGGATTTGGAATGAATCTGAACTTTAGTACAACGTATCATCCTAAGTCTGATGGTCAGACAGAGAGGGTGAATAGGGTAATAGAAGACATACTAAGAATGTATGTGATGGATAAACCATCAGGGTGGGAAGACTACCTGCATTTGGTAGAATTCGCCTACAATAATGGGTATCATGCATTGTTGAAGATGAGCCCATTCGAAGCACTTTATGGAAGAAAGTGCAACACTCCAGTGAGGTGGGATAATCCAGCTGATAGAGTAGTCGTTGGGCCTAAACTGCTCAAAGAGATGGAAGATCAAATGATAAAAATTAAACGGAATCTGAAAGCTACCCAAGATAGGAAGAAAAGTTACGCTGACAGTAACAGAACCCATAGAGAATTCAAAGTGGGTGACCATGTTTTCCTGAAAGTGAAAAATAACAGGAATTTCCTGAAGCTGGGAAGTTGCGCTAAGTTGGCAATAAGATTTTGTGGGCCATTTGAGATCCTGGAAAGGATTGGGCCAGTTGCATACATGCTTGCACTACCTGCATCTATCACTGTACATAATGTGTTTCATGTTTCACTGCTTAAGAAATATGTACCTGATGCTAATCATGTTATCGATTGGAATGTGATTCAGGTGGAACCAGAAGGTGTCCTGCAAGTGCATCATGTGTGCATATTGGACAGGAAAAGAAAACAACTCCGGAATCGAGCTATAGAGCTTGTAAAGGTCTAGTGAACATGGTACGGCCTTGAGGATGCGACATGGGAGAATGCAGATGTTATGTGGGCAGAGTACCCACATCTTTTTGAATTTTTTTGAAAAGCTTGCAGATGCTGTGTAAAGTTGCACCGAGGACAGTGAAAAAATAAGGGAGGGGGATTGTAATGTCCCCAAGGCCAAGCCCAGTTGTAAATATGATTTATGAAATGAATTATAAATATGTGTTATAGGCTAGTGAGCCAAGTTTGTATAAGTCGGTGGGATTATGTGATTGTTAGTCCAGAGAGCCTAAGGGTTGGAGGCCAAGGGCCTGATTTTGTACCTAAATGTATGCAACACATTATTAAAATATTAACACCACCATGGGCAGACTGACCATGATGAATGAGTGAAGGGGGACTAAGCATCCATAGAGAGGGCAAGGAATTAGGGGCTGGAAGGTGGGAAAAGGGGCTAAGTGTTGAGCCTAGGAGCTAAGCCTAGGGGGCTTAAGCCTTGGGAATAATATTTTAATATTATTCCAAAAAGACAAGTGCATTTTATGTTTTATCCTAAGTTCCTGGCAAGGGGAGGACATACAAGGGTGATGCGTTCTGGTGGAACGCATGGAGTTCCATGGGTGACAAGTGTCAACCCTGGCGCATGCGAATAAAACGGCCAAGAAGAGCCGTGAGAAGGGTTCCTCCTCCATTCTACCCGATTGCATGAACGCGTACGGAGCCCTGGATAGTACGACCAACCCGGCCCCTGCAGAGAAATCCTCGTGCATTATTGAGAGTCGAAAATCCTGTGTTAACTTTCATAGTCTGTGTGCATCCTCTGTCCAACTGATCGAACCCGTGCGTGGAGGCTCTGTCCCAAAGCCGTGACCTTGAACCATTCCGCCATTGTTAAACCAATTGGAAATCTTGTGTTTGGTTCTGTAAATCTGTGTACACCTCTATTATGTGAGCCGAGAAGCCTGTGTTTGTTTCTGAAGAGCCGGTTTCACCTCCGTCCTGAGCCGTGGAGTCTGTGTCGACCCCTGCGGGAATTACTCATCATGCATTCCGGTGAACCATCACTGTGAGGCCTCGAGCCATTGCTGAGCCTGTTTGAGAGGTTGTGTTTGTATTTCCAGTTGGCTATAGTGACCACGAAGAGTTGGACTATGCGTGGCTTAATGGCCATCATGAGTTGTGATTGAGCCTGTGTGTGATCTCTCTCCAGGTGAGGGAGGTGGTTGTTGTTGGAAGAGGTTTCTTCCAAAGAGTGTCCAACACCAACTTCGGGCTCTAAGACTTCCTGATCCGGCCTGTTGTCGAGACCCAAAGAGGGAGGTTAGCACTGATGGGCTGTGCTTGTGAAGGTGTATACTCCCGGGTGGAACATGCATGTGGGAAATGAGAGTCTGGTAGTAGTGGGCGTAAGATGGCATCTTGGGAAGAATCCTTCTAGATTTTTTGTGTTGTTTTCCCTGTAACTTCAGCCTAGCCTAGGATTCCTTTCCTTGGGGTGGAGCTTAGTCCCATCTCAGGGGTGACCCACTGCTGAGCTGATGAGTAGTGTGGTCCAAGGCTGGGAGGTTCGTGGAAGGCTTGCACTTGGTTGGTAGATTCTACCACTGTTAAAAGATAAGTATCTGATTATTCTTTAATTATGTTTGGCATGACTGTGATGCTTATCTTATCATGAATTCCACTGTGTATATGAATTAATATTAAATTCTATTGATTGTTAATTATAGTAGTAAATAATATGTTTTACTCTGATCTTAAATGTGTTTATTTGTTTAAATGCATGTGGATTATATAATACATGTATGAGTTATGTACAAAGTGGTGTTATAGATTTCTTTTAAGAGCATTTAAGCGTTGGTAGCCAGAAAAGGTGCGCTACATTCTTGGTTCATGGCTTGAACCCAATGTGGCTCCTTAGCGGCTTCCTTAAAAGATGTAGGTTGACATGACATTAAAGCAAAAAGGTTGTGTTGTTCAAAGTCATCCAACTGCTGATGGATTTCTCTCAAACTTCGAGTTCTTTGATTTTGAATTTCAGAGGATGAGTCTCTGCTTGAAGTTGAGTTATCCTGAGAATTTTCAGATCGTCCTTGTACGTGCAATCTTGGAAGAACATGTAGAGGTATTTGTTGTCCTGAATTTTCTGTGTTTTTAGAAATGGGTGGCAATGGATTTTGATTGTCCAATTGTTGATTTTCTAATTCATTCCAGAATTGATTTTCCAGAAATTTTACATCTCTGTTGAGAATTAGTTTCTTGGAGATTGGATTGTAAAGCCTGTAAGCTTTAGATGTTTCACTATATCCAGTAAAGATACATTTCTCACTTCTATCATCGAATTTCTTCCTTAATTCAGAAGGTATGTGAGTGTTTGCAATGCATCTGCATGTCCTTAGATGTGAAACATTTATCTTTGTCCCACTCCATGCTTCTTGAGGGACTTTCATCTTTAGACTTGTGGTTGGAAATCTATTTAAGAGATAAACTGAGCATGCTACTGCTTCAGCCCAAAAAATATTTGACAAACTTTTCTCTTTGAGAAGTGTTCTTGCCATATTCATTATTGTCTGATTTTTCCTTTCAGCCACTCCATTATGTTGTGGAGTATACCTGGTTGTTGTTTGCATGATAATGCCTTGGGATTTGAAGAAATTTGCAAATTCATTGGAGTTGTATTCTCCTCCTCCATCGGACTTGATTGCTTTTATATATTTGCTACTCTATTTTTCATCTTCTACTTTGAATTCCTTGAATTTTGCAAAAGTTTCAGACTTGTGTCTGAGAAAATAGATCCAGAGTTTCCTGCTAAATCATCAATAAACGTTAGAAAGTAAGAGCTACCACCTATTTACTCTGTTTGCATTGGTCCACATAGGTCAGTGTGAACTAGTTCGAGATGTTGTTTGGCTTGATTGGATGACTGTGAAAAACTAGTTCTCGTATGTTTTCCAAGTATGCAAGACTCACATGGGGAATTTTGTTCTTTGAAGATGGGAAGACCTTTGACCATGGAGTGCTTCTAAAGAAGACTAAGACTCTTAAAGGGTAGATGTCCAAATCTTGTATGCCAAACCATTGTTTCATTTAGGGTGGATGCACTTTGTGCATATGGTTGAATCAGATTTGCAGTTCTGAGTGTAAGGGGAAACATCCTATTCTGAGTCATGTGGATTTCAGAAATCAATTTTTTGTTGGGGGTTTTGTCATATATCTTGCAAGATGCTCCCTCAAAGAGTACCTTATAGCCATGTTCAATGAGTTGTCCTACACTTAGGAGATTATGTTTCAGATCTGGAACATGATAGACATTGTTTATGTCTTTCTTTTCATTTTGTTTAGTAATAATAGGTACAGTTCCTTTGCCTTGAAATTTGACGAAGGAATCATTTCCAAGTGTAATATCAGATGAGATTGAAGAATCAATGCATGAAAGTAAATCTTTGTTACCTATCATGTGATTGCTGCATCTACTGTCCAGCAACCAGAGATCTTTAGGTTGTTCTTCAGACTTGTGACATGAGAGAAACATACGTTTTGAGGTTTCTCCCATATGATATGACACATGTGCTCTGGTTGAAAGATGATCTGCTTGCTTCTTCCGTCATTCAGATTCATAGTGCCCATATTTTTTGCAGTAATAACATTGTATGCTTGATTTGTCATTTGATCTTCTCCCTTTGCCTCTTTGAGGCTGGAAATTCTGATTCTGGTGTTGTTGTCTGTGACCTTGGAAATTTTGATGCTGGCTCTGTTGTCTGTTACGTCCATTCGAGTGTTGGTCACTTGTAGTACTCCCTTGTCCTTGGTGACCTCTGCCTCTCCCTCTGCTGAAGGAGAATTGAGTTTTGAAGGCATTGGAGATTGACTCATCTGTGAGATGTAGTCTGGTCTCATGTGTCACCAGGGAACCAGTCAGTTCATCTGTTGAAAAACGTGACAGACCCTTGGATTCAAGGATTGTTGTAATAACCATTTCAAATTTCTTTGGTAAACTTCTGAGGACTTTCTCAACAATGTGTTGATCAGTGATGGCTTCACCAGTCAATCTGATCTGGTTCATGATTCCCATGACTCTGGTCATAATCTGATCCACATTTTCAGACTCTGTCATTCTTAAAGTCTCGAATTGTGTCCTCAAGGTATGTAGTTTGACTATTTTGACCCTGTCATTGCCTTGGTAGGCTGATTTAAGGATGTCCCAAGCCTGTTTTGAAGTGCTAGCGCCTGTGATTTTTGAGAAAATCGAGTCATCCACTAAATTCTGAATTCTGAATTTGGCTTTATTTTCTTTGTTCCTCTGTGTTTCCTGAGCAATTCTCTGTTGGTTTGTCATGGTGGAAAGGTCTCCTGGATCTGGTTCCACATATCCAAGATCCACTGGATCCCAGCACTCTTGTGCTTGCAAGAACAATCTCATTCAAAGAGACCAAAACTCATAGTTCTTTCCAAGAAGAATTAGACCTTTAGTTGGTCCTAAATTGCTAGACATCACCATATTTAAAGATTTTGACAAAATAGAAAAAAAATTGTTGGAACAATTTTGTGTTTACCTATTTCTTGCGCTTAAACCAAGTCTGCTAAATTCTTGCAATGACTTTGGAACTCTGCGATTCCAGATTTCACGAGTTTTGACTTCACAATTCTGACTTTGGGACTCCGTTATACGAGTCCTCTGAACTCTTGTCTCTCCAACTTCCGGTCGTCGAAGCACCGAAGAGAGCTTAATGGCCTTAGATTGGCCCTTAGTCTCTGTTCAATGTGACCACATGCCTAAATGTTAAAGCACTACTGGATTTTCGTGATTTAGAACTTCCTGTTTCCTGATGTCAAGAGTCCTTGACCCTTCGTCCTTCCGATCTCTGAAATGTCGATTTTCCGAAATGGCTTTAACAACAATTAGCCCCAAGGCTATACCTCCGGTCCATGTGACTGCTTCCCATATGACTGTAGTCCTATTTCGGGGTTTTATGACGTAAAGCGCCTGACCTCCTACCCTCTGGACTCCTGAAATTCCGATTCTTGAAAAGCCGATATGTCTATGCCCTGGCTTCTTCCTTCTTTCGCTATTTCAAAGTTTCCAATTCCGAAATGCTTGGCTCTCTTGGTCTTCAGAATTCCCGAAATCCCAAATTCCGGTATCCCAAAACTTCTTTACCCGGTCTTCTCCTTTCGTGCTTTTGGGACTTCAAATGCCGAAATGCCTAGCCTTTGGACAATCAACGGTCCAGGTCCTCTTATGATCTGACGGTCCAGATCCTTTCGGGATTTCGTGAATCGGTATTTCGCGACACTTGACCTCTTGTCACGCTGTTCTCCAAACCGCGAACTCCGAAATGATGAAATTTGATGACGTAAGGATCTGCTGCCACCTGTCCTCTGAGATGGACGACTCACGATCATTTCAGGATTTTGCGGGTTACGAAGTTGATAGACTCCACTTCCTTCTGCTGAGGGGAGGTTTAAACCTCGTGCACCTTTCCTGGATCCGTTAGCTTACGGACCTTGGTGCTAGATCAGACGGTTCATATCTTTCTTCCTTTGCTTTGATCCAGGGGCCCTCAGGCCACCGCGCTCCAGATCCAATGGTCTGGATTCCTTCGGAATTTTGCGGACCGAAAGTTTGCAAGGCAACAACTCCACGACCCCTTGCTACTCCAAGTCCCGAATTTCGAAATGCTGAAATTTCCCTTTGGACAATTCAACGGTCCAGATCTTCCTATGATCTGACGATCCAGATCCTTTCAGGATTTTGTGAATCAGAATTTCACGTTTCGGGGTATGGAGTGCAGTCTCCTTTGCTCGTCCAACTCCTAATTCCCGATTTCGTGATAGCGTTAGATCGATGGCTCACGATCTTTCTCGATCCAACGGTTCAGATTGCATCGTGATATCGCAATTCGCGAATTCTCACCTCAATCTTTTGACCTCTACTTCTTGCAAGTCAGCGAAATGATGAGATCTCGTCGTGTGTCCCTTGATGGACGGTCCTAACGATTTTGTGACTTCGCAAGTCAAAATTTCTCCTGTGCGCTCCAGAGGACTAAGCCTCGTGCACTTTCTCATGGATTTGACGGCTATCGGTCCTCTGCGCCAAATCTGACGGTTGAAAATCTTCCATTGTTTCTGCGCTCTCGTCATCCTTGCTACAGTCGATTTGCGCCTTAGGTTTGTTCGCCGGTCCAATCTTACGGCTGCAACTGCTCTTTCTTGGCTGCTTTCGCAAGTTCTTTGTTGTTCTTGCAAAGAGTTTCTCCCAAGAAAATAAATTCGTGAATCTTTCAAAGATTTGAAAGAATTTCACGAGTTCTTTGAAGATTACTGTTCTCTATTGCAATCTTTGATGGATTTGAGATATTTCCCAAAATTCTTTAAATGTGCTTGCCTCTTGTAGCTCTTATTCGAGAATCTATGACGTATTTGAAATTGTTCACGATTATTTAGACTTTCTTCTTCCACAGTTTCTTCTTTCTCGATCTTTTTGAGCGTATAACGCTCTGCTTCCTCATGTGAGCTTCCTACGATGATCTTTTGAGCGGATGGTAGACAACTCTCCAAGCCTTGTGAAAAATATATGTTCCGTGCTCTGGATGTCGATTTAAGCTATGCGCTGTGAGGATCATGTTGCTCTCCAGCCTGTGTGAAGAGGCTTACTGTTGAAGCTCTGATACCATGATAAATTGTGAAGCAAGAAATGCAGAGAGAAAGAATAGAGCAGAAATAGTATTCAGTATATTGAGAATGTAAGGAGAAAGTACAATGAGAAGAGTTAATGAAGAAGTACCGTGCAAAAGGAAAATAGCTGAGCTAAATAGGCTCAAGCAAATCAAGAAAAGAAAGTACAACTGGCCAGGATAGCTGGCAATGTACAGTCAGCCTGTTGAGGTTACATTATATTTAACAATAACAATCACACTTTCAAATTGCACCATATTGATCAGAGGACAGGGTCATGTTCTTGGGAGCATCCGAGTGTGTCCAAGTGTATATGTCGAAACACAAGGACCAATATTCAATGTCCCATTGTCCAAAATTGGATTAAGTAGGAACTCTCTTAACTGATAATTGTCTTCATTCAAATTCACCTTTAACATCAAAAGGTAAGTTAAATCAACCTCGTTATTAATTAAATCCTTCTATTCTCATTTGGAGAACAAACTTCCAAGTTTTTTAAAAAGAATTTGAAGAATTACAAACTTCCAAGTTTTTTAAAAAGAATTTGAAGAATTGAGATTTGGTTCACATGTGCATGGGATTAGAGAGCATATATTCAATTTATATGTCTTTGATACAAAATAATTCAGATGATGGATTTTCTCACAACTTAAAGATGAAAATGTATCATAATTTTTTTAAAGATATTTAAAAATATATCTTAGGGAAAAATACTATTAAAAAATTAAAAAAAATCCTTAAGAAAGAATGCAATTAATATATTAAATGTGTTGTGTCTCAAATGTACTTAGTTGTATATAAAAATAGTAAAAGTCCAGCATTAAAAAGATAGGTGTGGTAGATAAGGATATTTGTGTAAGTTTACAATTAATAATAATTGGCTACATTGGAAAATTGAAAATTTGGAAAAGAACATTAATACTCTCCCTCCTTTAAGCAAAGCCTAGGGAGTAAATAAATAAGACAAAACTAGGCCTCCTAAGGTACCCAAATACAAACTCACATAAGTGGATAAAATGAGAAAACTCGTAGGTAAAAAATCCTCCCCAAAAGAGACAAAACAACATAAACCAAAAAGTGAATGTAGGAGGACTCAAGATGACCTCCCAATGACAACTTATTTTACCCCAAATATTGATCATACCTAAAGAAAATGAGGTGATGCCAAAGGTTTAGTGAATATGTATGCAACTTGCTCTTCAATAGGAAAATACTCTCCTGAATGAGTTGTTGAATGAAGTGTGTTTGAATCTCAATGTGTTTTGTCCTTTGATGCTCCACTTGGTTGCAATAAATGTGTATGACACTCTGATTATTACACCAAAGAATAGTAAGACGATCTTGT
The DNA here is from genome assembly GCA_009831015.1 of Picea engelmannii. Classification (NCBI taxonomy): domain Eukaryota; kingdom Viridiplantae; phylum Streptophyta; class Pinopsida; order Pinales; family Pinaceae; genus Picea; species Picea engelmannii. The sequence goes on from ML785159.1 coordinate 70,739, forward strand.
TGAATGCTAAACTATGTCATTAGTTTCTGAATCCAAAGAACTTCCTAACTAGCAAGAACTGTAATACGATACTCAACTTCTACAAAAGATAATGCAATTGTTGATTACTTCTTCCAGACCAAACATTAAGAGAAGATCCAAAGTAATAAACAAAGTCAAATGTGAACTTCCAATCATCAACTGAACCAACCTCATCAGAGTTAGTGAAACCCACAAGCTAAGGAGCACCAAAGGTGTATTGAATGCTAAAATTGGTAGTACACTAATGTACTTCATTTCCTTCCAGTGTCTATTAAGAGGATCTTGAGAGAATCAAGAGACAATCCAAACTACAAAAGAGATTTCAGGATGTGTATGAATCAAATAAAGTATACTCACAATCAATTGTCAATACAGTGAAGGATTAACACATGGTGAAGAGAAACAGGTAGAAAGGGAAACTCTTGACTAAAATGGAGTAGGTGTAGGCTTACATTCAACCATGCCAAAGTGTTGAAGTAAATCAAATGCATACGTATGCTGAAAAATAGAGATCCTTTTTTAAGACTGAAAAACCTACATTAAAAGAAAAAAATTCAAAAGTCCTAAATTTGTCATATCAAACTATTCCATCAATGCTTTCTAAACACTTTGAATCATGGATGGAGAACTTCATATGGGAATTAAATCATCCACGTACAAAACCTTAATCAAGATATATGTGCCCTACCTCCGAGTGTAAATTGTAGGATCATAATGACAACAATTGAAGCATAAAGTAATAAAATACTATCCATCTTGTCACACCAATCTCGAGGAGCTTATTTGAGACCATAGACTGAACACCAAAGCCTACAAATAAGAGAAGAATCATATATAAAACCAGGAGGATTTTCCATGTAGATTTCTTCATGTAGAAAGGTGATTTTCACATCCATTTGGTAGACTAACCAGCCTTGGGAGGCAGTAAGAGAAAACACAAGGAATATTGAATTCATCCTTGCAACATGGTCAAAGGTATTAGAATAATCAATCCCTTAAACATATGAAAATCCCTTGGCCACAAGACGTCTTATGTTTGTCAACAAAGCCATATGTTGCATATTTGGTTATGTAGACCCATTTACAACAAACTAACTTTCATCCCTTATGAAGAAGAACATGATCCCATGTGTTATTCTTAATCAATGAAGAATACTCCTCTATCATAGAAGCATCCCATTTAGGTATCCCAACAACATCATAAAATTGTTGTGGATCATCTGAAATGGCATGACTCAAAAGGAGACACCATTTGTTTGTGACTGAGTATGGTGAAGGTCAGAGGAAAAATAATTGAAATTGCTTGGCTCATATCCATACTTATCAAGCCTCTTTCGATCACAAAAGATCCTCCTCAAATGTTGTTCTTGATCAAATTGTTCCTATTTAGGTTTCTCATGTTATGTTGGTATTGATGGCATATTTTTTTCTTGTTGATTTTCATCTTCAAAGTGTTCATCATCTTCTTGTTCTACAAAAACAATATTGTTAGCATGATCTGCACCATAATTACCATGAAAATATGTGGAAAGAGTAGGAGATGATGTGGGGTTGAAGCACTCATCAAAATGGACATCTCTTCAAAACAAAATCTCTTTAGAAATATGATCAAATAACTTATATTTCTTCATGTCCTCACAATAACCAACAAATATCAGTGGTTGGATTTTCTTCTCCATAGATTTGTTATTTTCATATGGAATTAAGGCCCACGTTGGACTTCCAAATACTCTAAAAGTAGAGACATCATGCTTAACATGGCTCTAAGCTTCCTATGGAGTCATACATAACACTTCCCTATGAGGCATATGATTTTGAATGTAATTGGAACAATTCATTGCTTCAGCTGAGAAAGAAGGTGTCATGTTCTTGAATTGAATCATGCAATTTTCCATCTCTTTTAGTATATGGTTCTTTCTTTTAGCAACGCCATTTTGTTTGGGGGTTGAAAGGAACAATGTGTTTATGTTGAATTCCATGTTCTCTAAACAAATCCTTGAATGCCTAATTGACATACTCCCCCTGATTATCTATGCGTAGTTTCTTGATAGAAAGAGAGGTCTGATTCTCAACAAAATCCTTAAAGGTATTAAAAGTAGCAAGGACCTCACTCTTGTACTTAATAAAGTACACCTAAGAGTGACATAAGAAGTCATCAATAAAAGTGAGTGCATACTTGGCCCCTGAAAATGAATGAGTCATAAATGGCATAAGATCATTATGTACCAACTCAAGAGGTGTGTTAACATTCAAAGCCTTATATTTAAGAAAAATATCTTGATGTTGTTTGCTAAGAACACAACTTGGACAAAATCCATCAGTGAAAGAAACTTTTGGAAGACCAAGCACTAGATTTTGTGTGATCAACTACTACAAATACACATAGTTTAGATGGACAAATAATTTCATGCCAAAGTCTACTAAGAGAATCAACATGTGAAATGAAAGAGGAACCAAAGGAAGGCTCAAAACAAGCAAACTTGTACAATAGGTAACTATGATAAACTCTTCAAGAAGCAACAATGATATATGGATATTATATTTTTCAATTGACTAAATCATTAGGAGAAAAATTTACCTTTTTTCCCATCAACATAATGACAAATATGAAAAACATAGAGTATATTGGCAAAGATTCCAAGAACAAGAAGAACATCATTGAGCACCCATCATCTAAATGTACAATGCCTGATATGAAAACATCAATCTATGTAGATTTTCCAACCGCAATCTACGAAATGCTACAATCATATGTGGAAGGCGACAAATCATGAGAATGAGTCATATGATGTGATGCACCGGAATCAAGTATCCATTTGTCTCAAGTTGCATATAAATCTTGAGTAGATAAAGAACAAACTTTAATCGATGAAGAAGATTTGGGAAGTGAAATTTTGTGTTGTTGCATGGCTTCATTCAAAGCTTCTAGTTTCAACCAACATTTGGATTCAACATGCCTAAGTCTGCCACAAAAACTAGAAGTTTCACTTGACTTTTCTTTACTATCTTGGAGGAAGACTCACTAGACTTATAAGATAGAGGAAAATATTTTGGTTTCTACTAAGGCTTGGAGGCAAACTCACCATCTTGAGTAGAATCTTTCTTTTGTTTATACCGAGTTTTGTGCTTACCTTTGGAGGTATGAGTGATAGGGGATTGATTCTTAGAGCTAGAAAGAGCATATAATTGCATAAGCATAGATTATTCCTCGGTAATATGCTCACATAAATTTCAAAAGAGGGCATCTTAAACTCATCTCCAAGTGATTCCATAATAGAGTAAAATGTAGAGGAAAATACCTAAAAAGGACTTTTTAGCTTGGACAGAATCAAGAAAATGCAATTGTTATCTGTTTTGGTTTTTCTACGGCCTTTCATTTGTTCCACTAGTAACGTAAATTTAGAAATAAAACCTTCAATGGATGCATGCTCATTAGGTACAAGCGATGACAATTCTGCTTCCAACTATAAGAGTTGAAATTCATTGAATTTACCAAATAAGGAAGCCAATTTGTCCCAACTTGATTTTGGAGTTTTACATTCATCATTATGAAACAACAAACTATCTGAAACATACAATCCAATCAAACCCATGGCTTCATCAAGTTTGTTTAGATAGGAAAATCTCTTGATTTCCTTGGTAAACATTGATTGAGCCTGAACTAAAAAATTTCAAATCCTTTTAGATTAAAACAAATTTTAATGCAACTTGAATTTCCATGTGTGATAATTATGGGGAGTTATGAGATGAAAAGCCCTTGATTCTACCATTTTATCAATAGAGAATAAATAAAAAAGGAATTCACTTCTGCCACAAAGGAATTTGTTCGTTCAAACAGACTCATCTCCACCACCACTTCCAAGCCCAAAGACCCAGTCGTTTTTCTTGCCTCGTTCAATTGATTTTTTAGTCATTATTAATTATAGTGCCCAAATTATGTACAAACACTATAAAAAATGGTTGGCCTTTCTCTACTCAGTGGCCTTCAACTGGGGAACCACACACTCAAGGCCATAGCAACATTGAGGACATATGTATAAGTTGGAAATGGGAAACGAATTTGGAACTAATCCCACATAGAAATATATACCATCTCCATCCCAAATAACCCCATTAATTAAGACCCAAAAGAATAAGACCTTGACAATGTTTCTCGTCAATTTCCTAATCGCATCGGTCTTGATCTGGCCCATGATTCGACTCCTATACTTCAATTGGTAGCTAGAATCAAGGTCAAAATTGGATGGAATCTCGAGGTTAATGACAAAGTTTTCATTTATGAGTTTCTCCCTCACCAATGAAGAGTAAATATCCACTCGCAGAAGACGTCCAATTTGTTGGATGCAATAAGAGAGGGTGAGAAGGTTTCTATGGAAGAACCTACCCCTTGGATTCTAAGGAGGGATAGATGTCACAGACAACACGACATTAGGTAGCAAAGCATATAATCACGGTAGAGAGACCCAACCTAGAATATCAAATGAGGAACAACATTCAATGGAAGATAAATAAGTAGAAGTTGAAAATCTTTAGGATGATGTGGTGATAAATATATCGGAAATAATTTTTTGTCTCCGGAAAAATGTGATGGATAGAGTTAATGTTGAATTTTTTGATTTTTAGATATGATAGTTATTGCCTTTTGATTTCAATACAAAATTTCATTTCATGCCATAATTATCATAGAATAATTATATACTGAAAATCTCAACTATAACAATGCAATGGAAATAACAAGATCTAGAAATATTAACCATGCACAATAGACACAAGAGCACAATAATTTGTCCTAGGAAACCCAACCTTGGGAGAAAACCTAATAACCTTTCTTATAGAAGAATTCAGTCAAAGAAATTACCAATACATCACCATCAATAGATCAAAATACCATACAAAGAATTCCCTCCCCAATCCTAGTGCCTCCAAGAGCTAGCGTCTCAATAGAATATCCAAGATACAACCAAGAGAGAGATTCTCCAAGTCTAGTGTCTCTTCAAGTGTGGCACATTCACCAATATAACAAGGGCTCCAAGAGATAGAGAAAATATCATCACTGCAACTAACAAATGGCTAGTGCGCACTTGAAGATAAGAGTTGTGTATTTCCAAATGAAATGACTCTACCTCTATTTATAATTGTCCAAGAGTCTGTTTTTTTATGTGGGGGCCAAATTCTCTTCTTGGGTATTCAATTTTACTTTATTGTTTTTTGTCTTTTACTTATGGAGGCCGACTTCTCTTCTTGGTTCTTTGATTGCTTCATGGGGCTTCTTTAAGGGTTAGATGTGTCTTCTTATACTTCTTGGATTTCTTCTTTCATAGAAAGTTTGTCCTTGAGCATGGTTGATGTAATATTCTTTGGAATGCACCCAATTGATGTATACTTCTCCCACATAGCACCTCGAGTCTATGATATTCCTTGTCAAGTCACATGATCAAGGATAGAGACTATACCTGGGCCATTCTCCTTAGCCAAGTCATATGGCCATATGAGGAGAATGTTTGCCTGATGCTAATACATGGAGAACATCAACGCCCTGCGCCATTCTCCTTGGCTAAGTCACATGGCCATCTGAGGAGAATGTCTTCCTGATGCATATGTACCTCGATTCTCTGTCGGTCCTTGTCAAGTCACATGATCAAGGATACATATTATGTCTGGGCCATTCTCCTTAGCCAAGTCACATGGCCAATCTAAGGAGAATGTCTTCCTGATGCTATGCAAAACATCAACACTCCCTCGATGCGAGGGATACATTATGCATCATGCCAATCTTGTCCCTGAAGTATTCAAACTTTTCCTTCGATAGAGGTTTGGTGAGAATGGTTTCAATTTGCACATCTATGGATATGTATTGGAGCTTCATCACTCCCTTCTGTACCATGTATCGGATGAAGTCCTGGAAGAAACTTCCAAAGCCACACTACTTCACTACTTGTGACATTGTCTAGGATATACTCTGTCTCTGTTGTACTAAGTGTTATAGTAGCCTGCTTCTAGCTTATCCTGAAAATCATAACTGATCCCAAGCTGAAGTAGGTGCTCAATCTGTCTATTGCACTCCTTTCCCAATCAGAATATGTATATCCATGCAGCCTCACTTCACTATCTAAGACAAACCATATCCAAATGTATCACGTTGATACCTTAGCACATGCTTCAATGTAACCTAATGGAACTTCCTAGACTTCAACCAAATATTGGCTAAGGGTGCTCTCTGCAAAGAAAATATTTGGCCTGGTATTAACCAAGTACATCAAGAATCCAATATATTATATTGTAGAAATTTTAATACAAATTATGTATTGCATGGATTCTCCTTATCTAAAAATTATATGCCATTGTTAAATACATAATAGTTTCTACAAATATTCTTGCAGAATTTAAAAAATGATCGCCAATTGCAATATCAAGAAGAAAGATCAATCACACATAACACAGATGTTTTACCGGGAAAGCATAAATCTAAAAACCCCACTATCATATATTATGTATATATCATGGATCATGAAACAATGTCATACAAAAATCTAATCCAAGAGATCTCAGTACAATATACAATCGTCTCACACTGTCATACAAAAATTGACAAATTCATGTGCCAATTTACTGCTTCCAGACAACCTGCCTCCTCTACACAAATCCCTGTTAATGGAAATCCCTGCAATGAAATGAATCCCTCTTGCCTAGGTTGCGCAATCCTCATGGCCACATCCAATGTGTGTGTGGTTGCATGAGTGCAGTCACTAATGTCACAACTGATAGTCAAACTGTCCCTTTCACCTATTGTCTCAACTGGGTCTTCACTGGATCTGACATGCATGTAGTTAACAGTGGTAAATATTCAGTTGCATGTGAGATCACTAATTGTGAATTAATTAATAATTAATTCACTGATCTCTCACTAGTGTAAGTTAAGTTACAACTAGTACAACTGATCTAAACTCACTTAACTAAGTTAAACTGCTTCACAACTCACATAACTACACATCCAACTCTGTTACAACTTTAAATCACTCAGTTACAACTAATTCGACTTGCATGTCCCACCAGTCAACCTTTGAACTCAAATTTCCTATAGCTAACTGATTTGCCTCTTTAGTTAACTATTTCCAAGTTCTCATTGAGAATAGACTAATATTTATTGTCCAACTATTATTAAGGTATAATAATATTCGACATACATTTATAAATAGAATTCTCTCACTATCTATAAATAAACATCATCTATAAATAGAGTTTTCTCATCATCTAAAAATAGACTTCAACCTAAAAATAACCTAAGTCTCCATCCTACTATAGGTGCATAATTTTCACTAGGATCTTCTTGTTGAATCTCAACACTCCCTCTCAACAAGAAAGGGATTATCCTTCACCTCGATCCTGTCTCTATGGTATTTGAATTTGGTCCTGGTGAGCGCCTTCGTCAGAATGTCTACACCCTGATCTTCCGTAGGAATGTACTGAAGCAACATGATATTCCATTGCAAACAATCTCTGATATGATGATACTGGATATCTATATGCTTAGATCTATCATGAAACACATGATTAATCGAGAGTTTAATGTAACTTCAATTATCACAATGAATCATTGTCAAATCTAAATGAGAACAAAACAAACCAACCAAGATCTTTCTCATCTAGATAGCCTCACATGCAACTTGACTCGCTGCCATGTATTCCGCTTCCACTGAACTGAGTGCCACAGATCTTTGTTTCCTGTTGTACCAAGAAACAATTGTAGATCCGATACTAAAGATCCCCCCTGATGTGCTCTTTCTGTCTGTTGGGATGCCTACCCAATCTGCATATGTGAAGCCATGCAACTTCACCTCACTCGTTTATCTGTACCATAGAAGATACTCAAATGTGCCCCTCAGGTATCTTAGGACATGCTTACCGACCTTCCAAAATATTTTGGTAGGCTTAACCATTGCTTGACTTAGCTCGTTAACCCCATAGCAAATGTTCGGTCTCGTGTTCACTAGATACATTAGTGAACCCACTAATTGTCGATAAACAGTAGCATCCACTACCTCTCTAGAAGTAGCATCCTCTTTCTTCCAGTTTCCTGGAAGAGGAGTATCCATGGGTGTGCAGCCCTTCATGTGAAACTTACCCAGTATCTCCCTTGCATACTTGCCTTGAGACACAAAAATCTCACCATCTCGCTGCCATATTTCCAATCCAAGAAAATAATGAAAGAGGACCATATCCTTCATCTCGAACTCCTTTGCAAGGTCCTCCTTGCATGAGTGTATCAGTTTCTCATCACCGGTCAGTATTAAATCATCAACATAAAGAACAATGATTAAAAACTTACCCTCCACCACAATTTGGTATAGGTTTGCATCTACTTCACTTTTGGTGAAGCCCAGTCCAGTGAAATAGTTGTTTATCCGAGTGTACCAAGCACAGGGTGCTTGCTTCAGCCCATACAACACTCTTTTAAGTCGACACACATGCAACTCATTGTTGAAGATCTCAAATCCTTCAGGCTGCTCTATGTACACTTCTTCCTCAGTGATCCCATTGAGAAAAACATTTTTTACATCCATCTGATGAATGCGCTAGCCCATCTGCACTGAGAGTGCAAAGATGGATCTTATGGAAGAGTACCTTGCGACAGGTGAAAAGGTCTCATCATAATCTATCCCCTCGATTTGTGAGAAGCCTCGGGCCACAAATCTAGCCTTTTATTTCTCCACACTCCCATCAACATCTTGCTTTACCTTGTAGATCCATCTTGAACCTACCACTGATTTGTTGATCGATCTTGGGACAATTTCCCATGCACTATTTTTGACAATGGAATCATACTCCTCCACCATTGCATCAACCCAAGTGGGATCCTGCACTGCTTCCTGAAATTAATATGGTTTAGTCACAATACATTTTCTCATGAGAGCCATGTATCCAGTAAATCAATCAGGAGATTGTCTCTGTCTACATTGTGAAGTAGGGGCTCCTACATTTTGTGCAACATCTAGTCTCAATCTATCAACTTCTGTGGTGCACTTTCTTCTATTTCTAATGGATGGATCTGCATGAGTGGCTTCCTCCACTCCATGAACCTCCTCATGTGGCTGATCCACATCTTGAGGCTCATCTTTGGGAACCAACAGTTCCTCCTCTGCATGCAAGTCTAGCTCCCTCTCAAGCGACAACTGCATGGCTTTCCCCTCATCGAATTTTATATCCCGTCACATAACAGTCATCTTATTGTTAGGCAAATACACACGATAATTATGGGGTGTTTCTGTGTATCCTAAAAATATCCCAACTTCAGAAGTCGGCTTCATCTTCTTCCTGGCATTCTTGGTCTCATGCACATAAACAGATGAGCCAAAAATATTAAAATGAGAAACATCAGGTTTCCTACTAGTGAAATCTTCTTCAGGTGTACTCATGCCAAGTACTCTATGAGGACAATGGTTTTTCACATAAACCGCAGTGTTGCATGCTTCCGCCCACAAATGCATTGGTAGGCTCTGATCATGCAACATCGCTCGTGTTGCACCCACGATCGTTTCGTTCTTCCTCTTCGCGACCCCATGTTGTTGTGGGTTATGAGGCGCTATGAGTTCTCTTCGAATTCATTCTTTGCTGCAGAAGTCTTTGAATTTGTTAGAGATGTATTCTCCACCATTATCGCTCCTCAAAGACTTCACTTTCTTCCCCAATTATTTCTCCACCAATTCTTTAAACTCACAGAACTTTGAGAATGTTTGATCCTTCTTTTGCATGAAGAATATCCAGCATTTACGAGAAAAGTCATCAACAAAAATAACATAATACTTATGTTTTGTTGTTGAAGCAACCAAGAATGGTCCACACACATCTGTCTGAATTCTCTCCAGGATCATGAAAGCACGGTTCTCCTTTTCATGAAAGGTCGACTTTACATACTTCCCCATGGTGCAACCCTTGCACTGATCTAACTGAGCAAGTGTTCCCATTGGAAGTCCAATATATATTTGTTGCATGATTTTCAAGTCTCCATGATGAAGATGGCCCAATCGCTTGTGCCATAATTTGCCCTCATCCCAACTCACAACTTTTTTTGCCTTGCCCATCATGGCAGCACAACCATCTACCTCTAGCTTGTAGAGATTCTTAACTCGAATCCATATCTTCTTAACTTGACCCATTGTTTTATGTCACGGGAAGGCTTTTCCATTGCTGAAAACAACATCATAGCCTCTATCCTCCAACATTGTGACTAAGACCAAGTTTTTCTTCAGACCTGGAACATGCATAACATCTTTCAATTGAAATGGTTTACCTAAATCCCTATGAAAGGTAATGGTACTAATGCCAGTCGCACTGTATCGCCCATCGTCGCCCATCTCAATATGCATTTTGAGATCTTTCTCCTCCAAGTCACTGAAAATATCCTTGTCTCCCGTCATGTGGAAGGAATCGCCACTATGCAAATACCACACCAATCCTAATGCACTTGACACCATGCATGTGATCAAGGATAAGTCAAGTTCAAATTACGAGACAAGGGCCTCACCAGCTGCAGCTCCATCAACCTTCTTGTTCTTCTTATTCTGTGGATAGTTAGTAGTGAGATGCCCATGTTCATGAAAGTGAAAACACTTCACTTTGGACAAATCCAGTTTCTTGCCTTTAGACTTGGATTTTGAATGGAATTTCTTCCCCTTCCCTTTCCTTGCCTTGGCAGCCAAAGCACAATCCTCTTCATCATCATGCTTTGATGAAGAGCCATCTCTGGTGTTTCACCTGAACTGCTTCTGCACTAGATCCAACCATAGTCCTTCCTAATCTAACAATTTTTCCCTTCCATTGACAGAGTCTTGATAACTATGCCAACTCTTGGGAAGTCTTAGGAGAGCCAAGCTCACCAAATCATCATCAACGACTGTTATTCCCACACTCCCCAGCTCATCTCGACATTGGAAAAACTTCGTGAGATATTTTGGAATGGATTCGCCCTTCTCCATCTTGATCTTCCTGAGTTTATCTTTGAGTGCCAATATCCTATGGTCATTGTTTTTTTGGAATAGATCCATCAAAGTATTCCACATTGCATATGGTGTGACTTTCCCATGGAGGCTTGAGACAATGTGGTCTCGTACTCCCTCCAACAGGATCCTCCTCGCCTTTGCCACTTTCTTTTTCCATGCATCAAGATTTACAACGTTTGCAACATTTGGCTTAGGAACATCTTTGTCAATGAATTCCTTCAATCCATTATCTTCAAGTACTGCCTCCATCCTATCCTTCCAAGAAATGTAGTTTGAGCTGCCCTCGAGTGCATACTCTAACCTCAAGCCATTTAAATCCATTTCGATCTTGAATCAGATGTAGCACCAAGAAATTCTTTCTATAAATTTGAATTCTATCCAATCACAAACTCAACTTCTGCAATCTTCTGTGCTCTGATACCATGTAGAAATTTTAATACAAATTATGTATTGCCTAGATTCTCCTTATCTAACAATTATATGCCACTGTTAAATACATAATGGCTTCTACAAATATTCTTGCAGAATTTAAAACACGATCGCCAATTGCAATATCAAGAATAAAGATCTATCACACATAACACATATGTTTTACTGGGAAAGCATAAAGCTAAAAACCCCAGTATCATATATTATGTATATATCATGGATCATGAAACAATCTCATACAAAAATCTAATCCAAGCGCTCTCGGTACAATATAAAATCATCTCACACTGTCATACAAAAATTGACAAATTGATGTGCCAATTTACTTCTTCCAGACAACCTGCCTGCTCTGTGCAAATCCCTGCTAATGGAAATCCCTGCAATGAAATGAATCCCTCTTGCCTAGGCTGCACAATCCTCATGGGCACATCCAATGTGTGTGTGGTTGCATGAGTGCACTCACTAATGTCACAACTGATAGTCAAATTGTCCCTTTCACCTGTTATCTCAACTGGGTCTCCACTGGATCTGGCATACATGTAGTTAACAGTGGTAAATCTTCAGATGCATGTGAGATCACTGATTGTGAATTAATTAATAATTAATTCACTGATCTCTGACTAGTTTAAGTTCAGTTACAACTAGTACAATTGAGCTTAACTCACTTAACTGAGTTAAACTACTTCACAACTCACATAACTACACATCCAACTATGTCACAACTTTGAATCACTCAGTTACAACTAATTCGACTTGCATGTCCCACCAATCAACCTTTGAACTCAAATTTCCTATAGGTAATTGATTTTCCACTTCAGTTAACTATTTCCAAGTGCTCATTGAGAATAGACTAATATTTATAAATAGAATTCCCTCACATCTATAAATAGACATCATCTAAAAATAGACTTCCACCTAAAAATAGCATGAGGCTCCATCCTAATGTAGGTGCATAATTTTCACTAGGATCTTCTTGTTGAATCTCAACATATATGTACATCTTGGGATCCACCAAATATGAATATGAAGTAGAATAAATCAACTTATTCATATTTGTCTCCATAGGTGTATCCATGGACTTGCAGTCCATCATATCGAACCTCATCAGTATCCCCTGACCAAGGAATATCTCATCTGATCTCTGTCACACCTCTAATCCCAATAAATAACACAATTAGCCAAGATCCTCCACCTCAAATATCTGAGGTCAACTCCCTCTGTCACTAAAGCAAACCATGTTTTCCAGTCTGCCTCACTGGTTGCTCCTTCTGTGACTGAGGAAAAATCCATACCACGGTCCTCTCGACCGGTTGCCTCCTTTGTCACTGTAGCAAAATATAATAAAACAAGGGAATATTCCGAGGATGTCTCACATCTCCTAGAAGCCTCCTGTTTCTGAAGCTTTTGTCTAGCCTCCTCGAATCATGAAATATTTTTGTCAGTCCTGGAAGATGTCTCTCTTTCACCTTCACTTGAGGGGAAACTCCCTCTGAATGATCGACTCTCCCTCTAAGCCAAATTCCTCTCTCTAAGATCAGGTTCAGTCTAAGTCTTCAATCTCCCTCTGAAACTTGCCTCCCTCTGATTCTGTACAATCTCTAGAGCCATATGCTCCCTCTGTATCTGTTGATTTCCTATGAAGTTTGATCTCCTATGAACTGTCCTGGGAGGATGCTCCTCCCTACTGGTTCCTGAGGGTTGACTCCCTCTAAAATATGGTACTTGGTGGGGATATCTGCCTCACCACTGGTGGAGCCACCTACTCCTCCCCATAACTGGAAGGTTTGGAATCAATGATGTGACTGATAAATTCCATATAAATCCATAATATCTGAGGTCATTTTCTTCCTCAAAGTATCAATGGGAGTTGTATGCTTCTTTGCATCATGCAAAGTGTCACAAAGACAAGTTGGCCTCTTCCTGGTCACTGTAACATTTATAGGTAGATCCACTAGCCCTGTTGGTGCCTCCTAATAATCTAAAGGATGAGCAACTGAACTAGAGGGATCTGTATGGTCATCCTTCATAGCCTCCTGCTCCTCTATATGAGACACTTGGTATCCCACAAAAGTACTCTTCTTTTCAGAAGGTTCTAACTTCGCTCTCTCATCATTCAGTATATGGAAGTATAATATCATTTCCACAATTCCATGTCTTGAACAATTTTCTTTGTGTCTCAAACTATAGACCATCTAATTTGTTGCTACATGTAACCATCACAATAGCTCTCATTCAAAGCGATCACCTATGACCTACTCTTCCTTTCTGCAACACTAATTTGTTGGGGGGTGTAAGGAACTGTCAACTCCCTATTGATCCCTTCTTTCTTTTAGAAATAATTGAAGTCTTTGGAAGTATATTCTCCTCCATTATATGTTCTTAAAACCTTGATCTTCTTCCCCATCAAGTTCTCTACCTGAGCCTTGAAATCTTGGAACCTGCTAAATACTTCATTCTTAGTATTTATGAAGTAGATCCATGTATTCCAGGAGAAATCATCAATGGATGTCACACAGTATAAGAAGCCTCCATGCAAATATGATATTGTCATAGGTCCACATACGACTGAATGCACTAGATCCAAGATTCCTTTGGATCTACTATCATTGCTTAGATAAGGTCCCTTGGTATTCTTACCAAGAGTACTTCCTTTGAAAATTCCTTCATGTTCTTCCTGGAAATATGGAATACCTGTAACCATCTTCCTTAATGATGACAAGGCCTTGTAGTTTAGGTGAGAAAATATTCGATGCCATAGCTCACATAAGTTGGTGTTATCATGTATCAATGACTGGGTTGGATGTCTTGATAGTTTGTATAATCCTCCCTCTCGAACACCAATCACTTATGTTGCATCAATGTTTGAATCCTTAGGCCATACAAGAACTTTTCCATCCACAAATGAAACTCTATAGCCTTTATCATCCAATGACGAGATAGAGAGTAGATTCTTTCTTAGTCCTAGTGCAAACAAGACGTCATTCATATCTAGAGAGTTTCCATATTCTAGTTGGAATGATGTGGTTCCTACTTCTTTTACTGCATACTTGGCATTGTCTCTAAGTTCCACTTGTAATGATGAGTTTTTATTTGTTAAAATTTTGAGATAATTTCAGTAACATGTCATGTGCCTAGAAGCACCACTATCAACCAACTAGGTATCACTTCTATCTGTAATAGTTCTTGTAAGAGTGGAGACAAAGGAACATTCTTTCTTTGTCTTCATGGTAACCTACCTAAAACAATAAAAAGAACAAAAACATGTGTCTTCTATTATGAAATTCGAGACTTTGACTTTTGATTTTGACCAAATGTTTTGAATTTGACCAAAAGTCAACCTTTGACTTGGACCAAAATTCAACCTTGATGTTTTGGCAATATGGGAGCACCAGTAGGTGCATTGGTTTAGGGCAAGTTAGTCTATGCAAGAATTATCCCCAACACTTCAAGAAAAGTGCCCAATGATTTTTAGATAAGATCTAGTTCTGTGATTGTGTAATGACTATGCAATGACTATATTTCAACAAAGCTCTAATACCATGTTGAATTTTCAGATTTTCAGATCTGGTAGTTATTTTCTTATGATTTCAATACAAAATTTCCTTTCATGCCACAATTATCATAGAATAATTATACACTAAAAATCTCAACTATAACAATGCGATGAAAATAACAAGATCTAAAAATATTAACAATGCACAGTAGACATAAGAGCACAAGAATTTATCCTGGGAAACCTTACCTTGGGAAAAAAACAAACAAACTTTCTTATAAAAGAATTAAGTCCAAGATATTACTAGTACATCACCATCAATAGATCAAAATATTATACAAAGAATGTCCTCCCCAAGCCTAGTTCCTCCAAGAGCTAACGTCTCAATAGAATAGCCAAGATACAACCAAGAGAGAGCTTCTCCAAGTCTAGCACCTCTCCAAGTGTGGCACATTCACCAACATAAAAAGGAATCCAAGAGATAACGAAAAATCATCACTACAACTGACAACTAGTAGTTCGCACTTGGAGAGAAGAGTTGTGTATTTCCAAATGAAATGACTCTGCCTCTATTTATACTTGTCTAAGCAACTGCATTTTTTATGTGTGGCCGAATTCTCTTCCCGGGTCTTCAATTTTACTTTATTGTTTTATGTCTTTTACTTGTGGAGGTTGACTTCTCTTCTTGGGTATTCGATTTATTCCCGGAGATTCTTTAATGGTCAAATGGGTCTTCTTGTACTTTCTGGATTTCTTCTTTCATAGAAAGGTTATGCTTAAGCATGCTTGGTGTAATCTTCTCTAGCATGTACCCAATTGATGTATACTTCTCCCATATAGCACCTTCAGTCTCTGTCAGTCCTTGTTAAGTAACATGATCAAGGATAGATACTATACCTTGGCCATTCTCCTTATCCAAGTCATATGGCAATCTAAGGAGAATGTTTGCCCAATGCCAACGTTAGATTTTCATTAGATTCATTAACATTTGATTTACCATAGAATTTTAATCTTCTTTTAACATTCAATAATCATATACTAAAGTATATAAGCAATAGATAAACAAGCACAAGAGTACACAAAGATTTATCTTAGGAAAACCCTAAACTCGGGGAAAAACCCATCCGACTTTTCTTAGAGAGAATATTGCAATACAACCATGAACATGCTCTAATCACAAGAGAAAACCAACAATGAAGAAACAAATACTTATATCTTCTTCTTTTCAAATCCTAGCGAGGGTAGACAACTAAGTCACCACAGAATTGGCACAAGATAAGTGCATCACTAGCACACCACCGAACTAGCACAATTGGTAACTACAATTGCATTTTCTACTGCAACTGCAACTACTACTACAATTGATATTGTAACTACAACTGTTATTGGAACTGGCACAAAGCATCTGAGAAAAAACACACAACCCTAGCACAACTCTTCCAGAGGTAGTGCACAAGAGAGATCACCAACAATGACCAAGAATATCCTTCCCCAAGTGGGGCACACTCTCCAAGAGAACCAAAAACCATAAATAGAGAAACTGCAATTGCAGTTGCAGTTGCAACTTCCTAGTGCGCACTGGAGAAAGAGAACTGCTTGATTGTGAAAATGAACTGAACCAAGTTAGTATTTATACTAATCTGGGCACCCAGACTTCTTATTTTGGGTCTTTATTATTTTTGTGGGGCGACTTCTCTTCCTAGAAATTATATTTCCACTTTATTATTATTTCCTGTGGGCTGACTTCTCTTCTGTGGTCTTCTATTTTACTTTATTATTTTCTGGGGTGTTCTTCAATTGTTTAATGGTCTTCCTTTGATTTGTTGGAATCTTCTTCTTCTCTAAGAAAAGTTGTCTAAGAGGAAAATACCTTCCCCAACTACCAAAACATCAACACTCCCTCTTATCTAGGGAGGTGTCTTTCCATGATGTCTTCATCTAGTAGTCACTGAATACTTTGCAATCAACTAGTAGCACACAACTACTACCATGCCATCGATAACTCTAACACATTACCTAGATTGTCCAGTAGTGCACAACTACTGACATAGTCCTCCTGATTATGTTGCGATCAAACAATAGCACACAACTACTACAATTCTCTCTAGCAATAACTAGCAACACAAATCTACCACCATGTTGTCATGACTACATAGAAATCAACTAGTAGCACTAAGATACTACCATGTTATCTAGTAGTCTCTCATAACTATGAAACAATCAAATAGTAGCACTAAGCTACTACCATGCCATAAACCATAGTCATGATCTGCAATCCACTAGTAGTCGTAAGACTACTACCATGCAGTCCAATAGTCTCCATAACTATGCAACAATCAACTAGTAGCACTAAGCTACTACCATGCCATCAATCATAGTTATTATCTTTGTGACTATGCAACAATCAACTAGTAGCACAAATCTACTACCATGCCATCGACCATAATAAAAAACCATATGACTATGCAACAATAAAATAGTAGCACACAACTACTACCATCCCATCAACAATAGTCATATTTTGCAATCAACTGGTAGCTACAAAAGCTACCACCATGCATTTCAACAGTCTCTATGATTATGCAACAATTAACTAGTAGCACACAACTACTACCATGCCATCAACCATAATCATAGTCTACAGTCCCTATGACTATGCAACAATCAACTAGTAGCACACAACTAATACAATGCCATCAACCATAATCATAGTCTATAACTATGTAATAATCAACTAGTAACACACAACTACTACAATGCCATCAACCATAGTCATAGTCGATGTCTCTATAACTATGAAAAAATCAACTAGTATCACACAAATACTACAATGCCATTAGCCATAGTTATAGTCTCATCAAGTAGCACAAAGCTACTTCCATAGTCTTCATGACTATGTGTGTGATGTTTCTTCTCTCATTAGTTTCGATAGTGCATTACCCCCACAGTCACCTCACATGACTGGGAACCCTTGGCCAGAGGGGTTAGTCGAAAGGAGGAGAAAAAATACACCTCCCTCTCAACGAGGTTCGACATTCTGCATCACGCAAAGCTTGTCTATCAAGTACTCATACTTCACTCTAGACAAAGGACAAAGGCTTGGTGAGAATGTTTGTTATCTGCTCATTCGTGGAATCTATGTACTGGAGATCTATAGCTCATCTCTGCACCATGTATTGGATGTAATGATATTTGATCTCTATGTGCTTTGACTTTTCATGAAAGATAGGGTTCTATGAAATCCTTACGCAACTTTGATTGTCACAATGTATCAAAGTTGGATCCAACTCTAGATCAAATATCCCTGCAAGCAACTTCTGAAGCCACATCTCCACCTGAGACATATCTCAATCCATATCTAATTGTACCATGCATGTACCTCAACATATGTTTTGTTTCCATCTAATGTACATGTTTGGGTTCAACCATGTAGTAACTCAAGTCATTCACTGCAAAACATATGTCCAGCCTGGTGTTAACCAGGTACATCAAGGATTCAATTAGTTGTCAGTACATCATGGGATCCACCAAATATGAAGATGAATCACTCAAAATTTAGATTTATCATCATGGGTGTGGCCATGGACTTGTATTTCATCATCATGAATCTATGCGGGATCTCAACAATATGTTTTCCTTGGCTAAGGAAAATCTCATCTGATCTTTGCGACACCTCCAATCCCAAGAAGTAATGCATCAAACCTAGATCCTTTATCTCGAACTTTGAAGCGAGATCCTTCTTGCACCCATCTGTGAGCTTCTCATCCCCTATAAGAAACATGGCATCCACATATAGGCTCACTAGGAAACCATCCCCAAGGTCATCAAATAACTGTATGATTCGGCATATCATGCCCTGGGTGCATGCTTAGGCTCATATAAATCTTTCTTCAATCTGCAAACATGAGACTCCTTCTCATGTATCTTGTGGCTACTCTATGTACACTTCTTCTGTGCTACTGGAGCAAGTGTCTCGTCATAATATTCTCCCTCTTGTTGGGAGAATCCTCTAGCCACAATCAATCTTTGTACATCTCTATGTTGCTATCTGCAACATGCTTTATCTTGTAGATCAACTTGGAAGTCATCATTGACTTCCCTTCTGGTCTCGAAACCTAGGAAACATCCATACCCTGGTCCTTCTATCTGGCTTTATACTCTGTCACTGAAACAAGGGAATCCTCCCATTGGGTATCATATCTCCTCGAAGCCTCTGAAGCTTCGATCTAGCCTCCTCAACTCATGGCATTTTTTTGTTAGTCCTTAAATACATCTCTCTCTCCCATCTGAATCTGAGGAGGAATACTTTCTAAATGAAAGTCTCTAAGCCATTGACTCTCTCTAAGATCAGGCTCACTCTGAGTCTGCATGCTCCCTCTGAGTCTATATAATCTTTGGATCCATCTTCTCCCTTTGCATGTCATGAACTCCTTTGAAGTCTGATCTCCTATGAACTGTCCTGGGGAGGTTGCTCCTCCATACTAGATCCCGAGGGATAACTCCCTCTGAACTCTAGCTCCTTATGAGCTAGTATTTGGTGGGATCGCCTGTCTCACCACTGGTGGGGCCATCTGATCCTCCTCATGATATGGCTTATCAATTCCATATATTTCTATCTCCTTTGCATCTTGAAAAGTATCATGGGACCATGTTGGTCTCTTTCTGGTCACTACAATGATTCTGGGTAGGCTCTTATGCCTCTACTAACTCTTCCTCTTCGATATATGGATGTATATAGTCGTGTATACAAGTTCTTATCTGGATAGTCTACTCCATGTCTCAAACTAGAGACTGTCTAATATGTTTCCTCCTGCAACCATCACTATAGCTCCATCTCATAGTTATCACTTGTGACCTACCCGGAACAAGATAACCTGCCTGGAACAAGGTCAACAACCAAGAACATCTCCTTGGGGAGATCAATTTATATTATCACCAAGAGCATCATTAATACTAAACAACGAGTTTTTACTTGATGATCATCATACCAACAATATTCAAGTGTTACTAAACATTTGATAACAATAGTAGTAATAGAAATCTAAAGACTATTATTCTAGTTACAACACTTACTTAGGCTGCAACAGTATAAAATATCAAACCCGATATGCAAACTTGGAGTCTAACGGCTATTGTCCCATTTGAGTTGTCATATATTGTAGGAGAAATTGTCACTGCTACCTCCAACTCTTGGGCTTCCTCTGAGTGCACTAGATCTAATATCCCTTTGGATCTACTATCATTGCTTGGACATTACATCCCAAGTGTATGTCTCCTACAAACACCCTCATCTTATATACAAGCACACCATCTAGCTTTGTCTTCTAATATGAGACATTACATCCATAAAAAAATGTTAGAAATCTGAATCAGAAGGTCGAATGTCCAGGAAAATGTCAACAAGCCTAAAACCCCTAAAAAAATCAATCTTGACGGAAAGTCAATATGAGAAGTGCAATAGGTGCACTAGAGTAGGGTGAGTTGATCAGTGGTGGAGTTTGTCCCAATCAACTTTATAAAAAGTGCTCAACGAGCTTGACAAAGAAAATTATGCAGTGGAAAATTACATGTGCAGCGGAAAATCTCAGCAATGTGGAAAATATTACAATCTTCCTTCCAACAGTTAGATTGTTCTGAAGGTAACCTCACTTTGACACCATGCTAGATTTTCATTAGTTTCATTAACATTCGATTTACCATAGCATTTTAAACTTATTTTAACATTCAATAATCATATATTGAAGTATATAAGAAACAAATAAACAAGCACAAGAGTACACAAAGATTCATCCTAGGAAAACCCCAAAATCAGGGAAAAACCCAACCAACTTTTCTTAGAGAGAATATTCCAATACAACCATGAACATGCTTTAATCACAAGAGCAAACCAACAATGAAGAACCAAATACTTATCTCTTCTTCTTGTCAAACCCTAACGAGGGTAGACAACTGAGTCACCACAGAACTGGCACAAGATAGGCGCATCACTAGCGCACCACAAAACTAGCACAATTGGCAACTGCAGCTTCGATTGCTACAACTATTGCAACTACTACTGCAACTGCTACTGTAACTGCAACTGGCACGAACCAATGGAGCATCAACACACAACCTTAGCGCAAATCTTCCATAGGTAGCACACAAGAGAGATCACTAAGAACCACCAAGAATATCCTTCCCCAAGTGGGGCACACTCTCCAAGAGAACCAGAAACCATAAATAGTGAAACTACAATTGCAGTTGTAGTTGCAATGACCTAGTGTGCACTGCAGAAGGACAAATTCTTGACTGTGAAAATGAACTAACCCAAATTAATATGTATACTAATATGTGTGACTGTCTGGGTCGACTTCTTATTCCAGGTCTTTATTATTTCTGTGGGCCGACTTCTCTTCCTGGAAATTATATTTCCACTTTATTAGCATTTCCTGTGGGTCGAGTTATCTTATGTGGTCTTCTATTTTACTTTATTATTTCCTGGGGTATTCTTCAACTGTTCAATGATCTTCCTTTGAGTTCTTGGAATCTTATTCTTCTCTTAGAAAAGTTTTATAGGAGGGAAATACCTCTTGCAACTATCAAAATATCAATAACTAATACATGGAGAACATCAATGCCCTAGGCCAAGTCACATGGCCATCTGAGGAGAATTTTTTCCCGATGCATATGTACCTCGAGTCTTTGTTGGTCCTTGTCAAATCACATGATCAAGAATAAAGTCCATTCCTAGGCCATTCTCCTTAGCCAAGTCACATGGCCAATCCAAGGAGAATGTATGCTCGATATTGCCTAAAACATCAACAATTAATCCATTTGATTTTTGGTCGAAACACCAAATCTGCAACCAAAAATGTGTTGTTGTAAACAATAATTTTTTTATTTAATCTAGATCTTGGAGATCACATTGCCTACAAATATATCTTAGAAAAAAAATGAGAAAGGGTTTGTAGGAAAAAACTATGATACAATAAAGATATTTAAAAAAATATCTCAAGAACAAAAAACAACTGAAAGAAGAAGGAAAAAAAAAATCTACAAGAAAAAATGCAATTGATATATTAGATTTGTTGAACAAGAATTTCAAATATATAATAATGGTAGAGGCCTAAGATTAGTTATATTATATAATGATGCCTACGTAAGCTTACAACGAACATAATGAACTACATAAAAAAAAATTAACATTTTTTAAAAATCCATACATAAACTTTTGATGATTGTTTTAGCATCCAGTTGTAATTGTAAGTGAGATATTTACGTGTATTACATCTATATTATTTCAATTTTCAAATTAATAAATGAAAATATAATTAATTAATGAAAAAAATAAAACTAAGGTGTAAAATGCAATGATAGTATTAGAATGGAGGCATTAGAGAAACACTATAAACTTAATAGTGCATCTCTAAAGTGAATAACTAGTAAAATTCTTAATAGAAGGGAGGAGAAGTTAAGTAAAATGAATGAGTAGCAAGTTTATGATGAAGTTGTGAAGGCTCATACCAAGCAATAAGAGTTTCATGACCAAACTACTGAGAGTTTATTTTTTTAAATGTATATGGTGCAATTGATTATCCAATATTTTTAAATGGATATATAATTTTAAATAAAAAATTATTTAAAAATTATTTTTAGAAATTAATATATTAGAAAAAATGATATATTAATAAAGGAAAAAATTAATAATAATTTATTTGCTAAATATTTGTTGAGATGTATGTAGATATGTTTGTAAAATAAACATATATTATATTAATAAGTTAAATATTAATAGTTTTTAAAATTTCATATATTTAATATTTATTCATAAACTTGTATTATTATTTTTTTTACAATTCTATATATACATAAAAAAATAATATTATAAAAATATTATATATATATATATATATATATATATATATATATATATATACTCTTTTTAATTTATTTATTTTTAAATAAATCATTTTTGTTTTTTTTCTCTTCTTTTTAATTTGTTTTTTTCAAAACAAATTAACAAATAATATTATAATAATATAATAATAATATTATAATAATATTTATTCACAAATTTGTATTAAATTATATTTAGAATTTTATATATTTAATATTTATTTATTATAAAAAAAAAAATTACAATTCTATATATACATAAAAATAATATTATAAAAATATTAATTCTATATATACATAAAAATAATATTATAAAAATATTAATTATTCCAACAAGGTGAGAAAAATTGACACTATTTCTAATTCTAAATCTATCTTAAAATTTTGATATCTTTTAAGTATAGAAAAAATTGCATCTTAAATATTTTTCTATCTTTGATTGTGGTCGACTTGAAAATGGGGGTTCTTGTAAAGTCATTAACCATAATTCAATTCCCTAAGAATGGGTATAAAGACATATCGTAATCATTTAAACTATCACATGAACCGCATGATCGAGCATCAAACCAAGTACATTATGAGATGATCGAGCATCACATGCATGAGGTACTTGGATCACATGTATATGAACTCTGGCATGGTGATATCCCTAGTCGTGGTGGGAGTAAAACAAATTTCATGGGGCATCAATTGTATGAAGTTTGAAAGGTAACATCGCTTCGGTAAGAGTCATTGTTTATATGGTAGTGGTTTTATTTGTCTTTTTGTTTTCGGTTACGAGCAATTTCTAAAGGGGTATTCCTATCTGAGACTAAGTTTTTTCATAATTTTTTGATCAATTATTATTTTAGTTTATAATTTGAAATTTTATACATTAATTAATAATAATAATTTTTTTTTAATTATATTTTAATTCTTAATTTCTAATTATATTTGATTAACTATGTTATTATTTAATATTTATTATTTTTAATTATATTTTAATTCCTAATTTCTAATTATATTTGATTAACTATGTTATTATTTAATACTTATTATTGATTAATTTTTTTTTAGTTTTAAAAATTACAATTTTATTATTTATTTTTATTTTATTAATAATAACAAATTAACTCTTTTTTTACAATGACTAATTGACTAATTTATAATGACTATGTCTATCTTTTAGTTGTTGAAGAGTTCTTGATGATAGATGAAGTATTCACTAAAAATCTTGGACATTTCAAAAACTCCTTACACAATGTATTTCCAAAATATTACTTTTTAATTTAAAAAAATTTGGATGTAAATTATGTATATGACAATGCCATCCAAACCATTAAACCACAACCTTTTATTGTAACTAAAACAAATAATCTTTATATTTATATATATATATATATATATATATATATATATATATATATATATATATATATATANCCTCTGGATGAAAAATCTAACTTGGAATGTTGTGTGAAGAATCATGCGTTTTTTTCCTTTTAAGCTAATGTTCTTGTTCTTTCAATTGACTTGTGTTTTGTTATGGTTTTGGGTTTTAAGTTAAGATTATTGTGTATTGTTATGATTTTTGCAGAGGTATGAAGTACGTATTCTGCATTTTACATGGATTTTCCCCCTCCCTCACCTTGACGTGCAATGCAGCTACCCCAGAGAAATTGGAGATTATTGGGGACTCTTAACATGTTTAAAAATACTACAACACAATGGTTAGAAGGAGCTCGTGGGGAAGTGGGCAGGGTGAACAATGAGAACCTACAAGAATAGACTCTATTGCGTAGAAGGAGCTTGTGGGGGAAAATGGTGAACAATTTGAACCCTCAATAATAACTTAAATTAGAAAGTTAACTTATTAATATTCTATCAAGGATTATTTTTGCAATATAAAAGTACATATTACATTTATATTTAAATGTGTTTTTCCAATATAAAATTGGACATTACATTAAACAAAGTGTGAATAAAAAGAGGAAGACAATAAGATGATGTTGATAATTGGGTTGAATGGCACTTGCTTAATATCCTTTTATATTTAATATGGAGTTGACATGTGATATTTAAAAAAAATGTTGATCACAAAAAAATTGTTTCAATATATGCCATAAATAAAATATTTCAATATCCTCATTAAGTAAACTAATTTTATATCAATTTTATATACATATAGAGTTTTCTACTTAGATGTGTAATTCCTTCAATGATTAATATGAAGTTGACAAGTGACATTTAAAAAAAATATTAATAAAAAAATATGTTGCAATATATATATATATATATATATATATATATATATATATATAATGTTTTAATTACCATCTTATCTATCTATCATCTGTAAGAAAAAAAATGTACTTTTTTCAATTGCTTCTTGTGTCTGTGTGTCTATATATATATGGCCCACATTGAAAGAATTTTTTTGATATTAATATTTTTTAAATGCCATGTGTCAAATTCATATTAAGCATTGAAGGAATTACACATCTCCTCTTAATCAAAAGTACAAAGCACCTTTCCCTAAGTTCTTTTAATCTGAAAAAGGTTTTCTCCTAGAGGCACTCGGTGCATGATAGATCCAACTCATATTTTATTTATGGCCCACATTGAAATAATTTTTGTGTTATTAATATTTTTGTAAATGTCACGTGTCAACTTGATATTAATCAATTACACATCTCCCTTGTATTGAGAAGTAGAAAGCGATTATTTTAACTGGCCTGCAAACACCGAGATTAATGAATAGAGAAACAATAGAGAAGATAACACATCAAACACAACAAAGACAAATAAGGGGGCAATGATATATCTTTATTGTTCATCCAAGTTGAGAAATGAATTTACAATTATCATGGAGCACCACACAGGCTTCCATATTTAAACATGAAAGATATCAATCATTTCCATGCATATAAAGAGCCAAACGCTTGAGAAACCTCCATCCAAACGAATGTAACGACAAGGTGTGTGTTTCCACCACCCAACAATCTCCACCTTGACAACAATTTCTTGATACATTTCCAAACAAATCAATCATCACCTTTCCTACAAGCCAACAGAAGCCAAACACCACCACAGGTTTTCTAACAATACTGGTTGCATGAACATGTATGTACAATTTTCTCTAGTATGGACCACTCCACCTCCTCTGAATCAACATAACCACATGTTAAATCACTTCAACCATTGTAGGTGATACTCATGCTTCTAAGATACTGAAGCACCCATTTCCATACTCTTTACATGGTTTTTCCATGTGTTTGCTGACAACACCAACTCCATGTGAAATTTTTGAATAGTCCATCGCAAGCATCAACCTTCCTATTAAAATTGCATAAAGTACATGAGACAATATATAATCCTTTTCTTATTTACTATCAGGACATAACTTGAAGAAATCTTACAACCGAAAGCTAAAGGGATATGTATTGGTTTCACAATGTTCATACTGAACCTCATCAATATCTTCTCCATAGAATTGTGACAACCACAACTTACCATTTTTTTCGTCTTTGTATACTTCTATGATCAAGATTTGTTTTTTTGCTCCTAGATCCTTCATCTAAAACATCATGACCAATTGAGCCCTTATCCTACTGACCTCAACCATGCTTTGCTTGAAACAAGCATATCATCAATATAAAACCAAGATAATGAATATGCCATAAACATAATGATCATACTCACTTCTCAAGAAGCTTTGTCTCACCATGAAGGAATCAAACATATCGTACCACTGCCCGATTACCTTAATCTATACAATGATTTCCTGAGTTTGCAAACAAATCTCCCTTTGCGATCCTGAACAACTTTTGATTATTCCATGTACATATCTCTGCTAATGATAATTTTTTTGGGCAATAGGATTCCACAATCTGCATCCCTCATCTCCGTCACTATAACCAACAAAGATATACTTCCTTGACTGAATTCGGTCAAGCTAGCCAAGTGAGCCTTCACATCTCACCTATAGGATAATTTCAATGGAGTATGCAATCAATGGGCTCTAAGAACCACAAACTACCAAAACCATGTGCCTGAATCATGACTCTTGACCTAAATTTCCCCCTTTTGATCCCATGACCAAAAACAACCAAACTTTCCTCAAAGATCAAGGTATCTGAGAATACTGCATGCTCCCCCTATCACCTAGGTCTACATCTAGACTTTACTGGTGAAATTTCAAACTCGGGGTACACTTGCCTAACCATGTCTTACAGTCGTATTCCCATTTACAAATAATTTAAAAAAATTCAACTATGTTGACTCATTATTCGTCACATGTGATAATTGTTCACAAAGAGTTGTGAATAATATACATTTTTTCTTGTTTTTTTATAATTATAATAGTTGGGGTCCCCTAGGAAAAACATTGAAACATTGAAGTTTTGGCATCATACTTTCATCCAACATCTCTGCATATATCAGTTTTAGTTTAGGGGGGAACAAAATTATGATGTGAATGGAATTTGGCAGTCTATAAGGGTATTCATTTCTATTTTAGTTTTCCTCTCAGAATATGGTATGGTATGACATTTGACAATTTATATCCAGATGAATATCGATGGTTCTCTTATTTACCTATGTTTTGAAAGCATATGTTGGGATCAAGGTTAAAATGCTTGTTTGCATACACAACGTGATGAAATTTGCTACATTTTATTCAAATGAATGTTAAGTTCACGTGAAAGTGATATGACATATTTTCACCTAGCAATATGAGACACCAAATGATACTAAATGGTTATGAGATTTCGATATGATATACTATGTGATGACAAAGGGTTTCAAAAGTTTTGTTTTCTATATGATCACAATCAAATGGTTGGTTTGCATAACCAACATATGCAAATCATAATTTTCTACGAGAATGAAGCATGTGGTAACATTCAATAGTACTTGATTATGTGTGACATACTCCGCAATGTAGAGTGGTATAGTACTTGATTGTGTGTGACATACTAAGCAATGTAGAGTGGTATAATGGTAAAAAGGCTATGTTTTGGATATCATATGATTACAAGGTTGACTTTTGCTATGATCATGGTATCAAAAAGATTTTGTATATACCATGGCTTAGATTATAACCAAACAATCATGCTTAAATTTCTATTTGAATATAATATGAGTTATGGTATTGAGCACTTGCTTTTGATATACACTATGACTTGTTGTTTAATAGCTTGTGAATTGAATATTTGGCATGGTTAAAGGTTTATGTGGTAGTCCATATGATATATGGACGTGAATGAGTTGGCCATGCATTTATTTCAATAAGACGTGGTCTTTAATGTTGAGTTGGCCCACACTTTACCACCTTTCAACGAGCTAGTGTTATGCCATTTGCATTGTTCAGTCTGTGGAGAAGAGCTCTACTTGGTCTGAGGGACAAACTTTCCTGTTTGTTGTGGTAATTGTCTCAACTCTAGTATAAACACACCATTGTAGACAATAAGTACACCAACTCCTGAGCATCTTTTGCATGTCATTTTTTTATCATTAATTTTTTGGCTCTGGTTGGCTAGTCTTAAGTGTGAAATTTCTCTCTCTCCTTGTCTTATGTTTCTTAGAAAATCACATGAGTAAAATAATGAAAATATAGGTGGTTGTTGGATGTAAATGATGGTTCAACTTTCAATTGCTTTTGGCCACTTTCCATTCTTTCATCTTCCATCTTATGTCTGTCATCTCTGTTGGTGAAGTTTGTAAATGGTGAAATTTGGAATATAGATTTGAACCTATTTTTGTCTTTTGCATGCAAAGAGACAGAGGTTTGAACCTGAGCTAGTTCTTTATTGTCAGTTTTACAAGTTCATATTTTTGTAATGGGTTGAATCCATTATTGTTGCATGCAACAGTAGTGATGTGGATTTGAACCCAACTTCATTCTTGTAAAATGATGATGAGATTTGGTTCTATTGAGGATAATGAATGTGAGTTTAGGGTAAAATCACGAATCTGGGTAACACTTTTCTGAGAATCAGGTCGTGAAAATTGCTAGTGGCAATTTTTCGGCCGCAATGTTTTTTTGGTCAAAATTTAAATCCAACATCACCCTTGAAAAATCTAATGACAACTAACAACAATTTTAAATCTAAAGTTAGTTTTTTTGTTAGAACTAACATTTGGCCGAAAAAAAACTAACTTTCGGTCGAACTATTAGCTCAGCCGAAAACCTGTAACTATGACACTTTACATAAAAGTATGTGTTCACTTCAACTTACTCCAATTTGGGAAGGAGCGGATTCCTTAAAATATTGGGTCTGGTTTCAGAACTAGTACCAACATTTCTAGAATTGAATGGACTTTCATTTGATACATTTTGTATTCAATTTAATTGTTTTTTGGTATTTTTAATTAATTTTATAAAAATATTGTTTGCATTTTTTTTAGATGACATAATGATTCAGTAAAATGAAAAATCAATATATGCAATAATGTATAGTCGAAAATTATGGAAAATTTATATTACAGAACCTTTCAATGTCCTTTTCAAAAGGGAATTTTTATATTTTGCTTTTAAATCAAAATTAAGGCACATAGATGGAGTCTCACTAAACATGTTTAAAATCCGTGAATGGTCAAATTCAAAAAATTGTAGAAATTATAATATTCATCTGTTAAATTCAAAACTATAGTCATTAATTAATAGAGTCTATTTAGATTGTTTTAGTATATTTTATTTTTCATAAACACAAGTCTAATAATGAGTATATTCATGTCAAAAAATATAACTCATTATTAGTCCTTTGATTTTTAAGGAACATACTGTTAAACAATCGCTAAATTGACATATCAAATTTCAATAAACAAATTTTAAAAAATACTCAATAGAAAATTAACAAAATTCATGACAAGGTTTGTTTTTACTGTAAAGTGAAATTATAAATAAATAAATAAATATTTTTTTATATAAGTAGTTGAAAAACTTCTTATTTTTTCAAAAAACAAGGAAAATAGACACCCAAATTCATGATTATACCCCTGAGCAATATATTGTTTTCTGAATGGTTTTAAAGACACATTATGCTCAATCTTTTCATGTTTGTTTTCATTTGGGTGAACCTAGGCTCATTTTTGTGTTATGGAGAAAGAGAAATATGGGTCAAACTCATTTCTGTTATTATACCAGTAGGATTCAAACCTTAATTCGTTGAACTAAAACCCATGCAAACTCTGATATTTGTTGAGCCTATCATTTTTTTTCAAAGGTAAAAGGGTACGTGTTGTCTCAATATTTGAATATACTTGTGTCTTCAATACAAATTCAAACCCAACTCATTTGTTGTGAGCATAGTCGACTCTTCTTGCTAGGTTCGAGCCTCAAGTATGTTTAACAATTCGAATCCAAGCAAAGGGTTTTGTTTGGTATAAGTTGGCAATTTCTTTGGGTTTCCTCGACTTGGGTTATTTCTACATTATCAAGTTTTCAACTTTCTTATATCTTGAATATGTTTTAGTTGGGCATGCATCATTGTAAAGGGTTTTGGTCATGTGTTATTTCCACGGTGATGATAGTAACCTATTGTTTCATCGGCTCGTTTCACATATTACGATTGGATGACATTGGTGAACTAAGGAAATTGAAAATTATTAAGTTTGATTAGGAATCACATGTTGTCTATTTTGTGATGATGTGGAGTTTATTGGCTAGTCAAAGAGGAACGATTATGTGTTTCGGCATGACAAAAGTGATGACTGAGTTTAATTTTTTTTACATAGACTTGACATTTCCCCTCATTCATTTCACTTTTCATAAAGTTATTTCCCCTTTATCTCGCTCATATAAAAAAAAACACACACACATTTTTACATTCCTTTTCCCATTGTCTATGTAATTAAAAGACACGTGTAACACACCCACTATCATAATTTGAAAATTTCGGGGTTAATCTCCCACAAATGAGAAATCTCCAGAGACCTGCATTAGCGAAATGCCCATCCTTGGTTCAATATCGGAATTCGGGGTTTCTAGTGTCAAAATTCATTCACCCCCAAGACTCGTGATCCTCCGAACTCCGACGCGCTCCCTACGCATTAGCTCTCTTGGTTCAGTTCCTGGTCCATAGGACCTGCTACCATATGTCCGTAGCTCTATAGCTACCCATCGGGGTTTCGAGGTTTATGATGTCGCGATGCACAGGCCTTCGCAAATTCCGATCCTCCGATCCCCGATGCCACTTGGCGTTGACTCGCGGCCAAGCTTGGTCTTCCGACACCTGTCCCTTGCTCTGGCGCCTATGGTCCCCACTC
>ML785159.1:104425-127261 GCA_009831015.1 Picea engelmannii
ATCATTTACATTCATTGACCTCTTCCTGCAGGTCCATTTACAACACATATTCATACTTATGAGTTTTTCCATAGTCCTTGGCCAGTTCAGTTATATTTACAATCTGGGGGAAACAGGGTGTTACAACACGTGTCATATTTGGCCTTCAATTATGAATGAAGAAGAATTGGTTTTTTGGAAAGCATGGTATATTATGAAAAGGGTATTTGTTTTATCTTTTGAAAATATGGTTTTGTGATTAATGGCTTGAGATGATTTCATCTTGGTTGATATTATAAGAAATGTAAACACATGGTGATTGATTTTAGACATTGAACATGAACTTTCATGCATTCTTGTCATTATATCATTTCCCACAAATTACACCCCTTTATCATCTTCCCAGACATATATATATCTCCTTTTCATACATTCCCCTATTCATATGCTTAAACAAAAAGACGATTGCTTATATACATAAATGTTTTAAGAAGATTTTCAAGTTTGTATTTTGAAATATAAAATGGAAAGTTGGATGATTGCATAATTATATATTTTCTTCCCTAATTTTCATTTATCCCATTCATCTCTCCCTTTTATATTTAATGATTGTGCTTCTCAGAGCCATAACTTAATCATGTTTAACAGATTGTAATTGATGCTTATCATGTTGTGTTTGTATCTTGCTTTGAGTATTTTGCACTAATGTAACGATGATGGCACATAGATGAGTTTCCTTAAATATTATATCTATATTATATCTATTTTGGTATTTTGGGAGAGAAAAGTGGCTGTTGATTTGATATTTTTGGATGAATATTTTATTATATTTCACGATGTTGATTTGTATATATTGCTAAATCATTTTTGGAGTAATAAGGATCATTTGGAATGAAAAGAACCAAGACCTAGTGGGACCCTACCTATTATTTATTATTTATTATTTACCCTTAATAAATTTGTACTCTCTTAATTAAAGTTATTTAACTTTAATAACAAAAAGGCAGTTGAACCACTCAAACTACTTTTGGAATACATAAAAGGAGGAGAGAAAGACAAATGAAGGACATGAAAAAATAGAGAGATACTTATGATAAGGTTTTCTCTTGCCTTAAGTGAGAATATATGTTCATTCATTCAATTCTGAATTTCTTTAGAGCTAAGTTATCTTGTTGATAGCAGGGTTATTCTAAACGTGGCTAATAAAAGACTAGGAAGCATTGATTATTGACATGTTTCAAAGGTCATTCATTCATCTTGAAAGTATTTTTAGTCTTAATTAGAAGTTATGAATTTAATTTCAATGTTGATTAATGCTAGTTTTGCAGAGTCAAGACTATGATACACTTCTAACCTGGATTGATCCAGTTCAATTTTAAATTCTAGTCTTCTTCTTTAATTGAGACATTGGTTGTTTGTGTATGAGTCAAATTACATCTTGGACTACTAAGTCTAATTCTTATCCAAACCCTCACAGGGGTTTGAAAAGATAAACTTGGTTGTACCTCAGAATGATATCAATAAAATCACATGTTGATTTCTTCTCAATTATGAGACTTGTTGTGCGTTGATTTTCATATTTATGTTATCTTGCATTTTCTTATTTAATTATTCAAGAATGTTTTATGTTTTAACTTATATGACATAAAAACATACATATTTGTATAATAGCATCAGATCCAAGAACTTATTTCTTGAGGTTTGATTAAGGTTTTGACAAGCTATAAGCCCAGGGTGATAATCTCCTCTATCTCACATAGCCCAGTGGGTTCAAAAATGCTTGAGTGAGGATTTTTCTATTCCTCCCATCAACAAAATCCACCTTGAAATTTTCATTTGAAACCTCCTCCTTTCCATTTCAATAGGAAACAAATTCTTCTTCCTCGCACCAGAGTTCCCAACTATGTGAAACATTCTCCTCGCACTCTATCAACTTGGCCTAGATATCATCACCATATCCATTGCTACCATCATTTCTTAATGATGAGATGACACAATAGAAAATAAAAGAACTCAAATTACATACTTTTTGTTTCATCTTTAAGTTCCCTTTAATCCAATAAAAATTGCTTTCTCTATCTCAAAATACTAAAATCACATGTAAAATGACTCTTATATGCCAATTTAATGGATTCTCGTAAATTCAATTACTCAAAACAAGAAAATAACTTCACCATTGAAATCCTTGTGAAATTATGAGAATTTTGACTAGAAATTTGACCAATTTTCAAACTGGCTCAATTTCACCCTCTTTAGCACACAAAACAATGCATTAAATGCTCATTAATGGAAAATTGAGATAAAACTATTAAAAATGACCTCAAATCATGAAATATACCTCAAATTCATGATCCTTGTGAAAAATCGTGAAAATTGAGCATAAAGTTGCCTATGTTCCACCAATATACCTCATGGCACGCTTTACGAGACAACATAAAACTTAGCTTGTACTTGCATATACTTCCATGATGTCCGTACAGCCTCAAGATTCGTGAAATGTCTCGACATCTGTGCATTCACGAGATTTGTGTAGGAGAGTTGGGATCCACATCCATTAAATAGGCTATGTTCTCCAATTCCCCATCTGAAACTAATGCAACTTAATTTCCAAAAATAATGGAATCCCGTAACATTCAGTTTTGTTGGTCTAGTAGTTAAGGAATTGGCTATATTATAGGAGGTCAAGAATTCTATTTCTAGTGATCCTCTCTATTGGCATATCTGTTGGTTATATGTTATATATATAGTATATAGTTTTTAAAACTATATATTATATATATACTATATAGGTAGCATATAAAACTTCAGCATGAATTTCTTGGTTAGTGTCTAAACCATGTGTTATATGATATGTGCATTGGCATAAAGTTAATCCCCCACCCGATGTAGTGTGGTATAATATACAGACAAGGGGCTAGGGTCGAGGGCTTAGGCCCTCAGCCCTTTCTTTCCCCAACCGAGTGACATTTAAACTTTAAATATAATATATGGCATACATTGGTTAAGAAACAATATGTGGCACATTGGTATGGAGGTATTTACAAGGTTATGGAGGTTGTTGTTTCGACCCCCGATGACTCCATAACTTTTACAAAACTATGCCAATATTGGCAAATGGGAGGTCTCCACGTGGCAACCTCTCATTGGCTCATACATACCATGTGTCAGTGTATGATTGGACCACTTGGAGATACGACTAACCATTTCATTGGAGAACCTTGCCACATCACCTATTGTACGACCATGTGCCACGTGTCACCCTTGCAGTGGTGACTTGTGTCACATCTTTTGTCCTTTAACCTAGTTGACTCGAACTTTGACCGCTTATAATTTTTGTATATGAACTTTGTTTGACTTATCATTTGCGTCGTTGGAAAGCCGATGACGAGCTCTACGCAATTATACCATTTTTGGGATGATTTGTGATGGTCAAATTTTAAGCATTTATGGATCCCCTAGGACCTTTGTGAGTGTTCCTTAGATCCTTCTCGATTAGCAGGGGTCAAACTGATCTAAAATGGATCTGAAAAGGCCAAAAATACAAATTTATTAGATTCAGATGAAACCAGTCCCATCTCGTATTGTTCATCGCTTCGATTTTGACAGTATATTCATTTTATAAAATGGACTATGCATGGCGAAGATATCGTGTTTTGAAGTTTTCTCCAAACAAGAAAAAAAGTCCAAGGTCAAAGTTAACAGTCCATATTGATGATGTCAATAGTACGGCCTGCACATGGCAGATGATGTCAACATGACATCAACATGATGATGTGGCAACACCAGGGGCTAACATGTGTTAGGCAGATTTGACATTTTCAGATGTTGATGTGGTAGGTGATTGAACTGTATGGAATGACACATGGTATGATGATGTGGCCCAGTGACAACTTGCCGCATGGAAGTACAGATGACAGGATGGCAATGATGTGGCCAACAGGTGGCAGTATGAGGAAGTGACATGTGGTGTACGGTGTTGACTAAGCACTGAATGGATTGCTGACTAGGTAGGGTGATTGTGTGTTGACTGTGTGTTGAGTTGGCTCGGGCAAATAAGGTGATGCCAAGTGGCTCAATCATAAGGTGCCATGTAGCATCCTGGATCAGGCCAATAGGCCCAAGTCAAAAATTTGTTTGGACTCTCGATGGTTCGAACCTTTGACCTTCTCTCCATGCAACGACTTAACAATAGTCCGATAACTGGGATGGCGAATAGGCGTGGCTTGATACCATTGCCATCACCCATGGTTTTGTTTGCAATGTGGCACACATATGGGGGTTAGCCTTCGACCAAGAACCCGAACACATGGGACCATACGACCATGAACCTATAGAAAGGGGGCATGGATGTTGACACATGGCCACTTGGCCCTGGCGCCCGACCACATGGCTCCATACAACCTAGAGCGCAAACAAAAAGGGGGCACAGGTAAGATTTTGGCCAAACATTTGGCCACATGGATGCCCATATGACCAGGATCCCAAAGAATAGGGGCACGCGCCTGATTTATGTGCAAAGTGGGTTTCAAAACATTATATTAAGATTTTTTAATATATTTTGGCCAATTTTAATGGGATTTGACCATTTGTTTAGGATTTGGAGCCCAGATTGAGGCCAATTTTTGGAAGGAAGTTGGGATGTGACCCCTAACTCAAATCCTATATGAACCTAGCCTATTTTTCATGGAGAACAGGTGTTGAACAACAAAATGATGAAGAATTTGTGAATTCCAAGCCATTTTTATGCAGGGAAGCTAGGAGAGTAGCTGAGCTTTGGAGGCTATTTATGGGAGTTCTACTCCACCTTTTTCAGTGTCGTCTATTATATTAGGTTCCTGAGACAGAGAAGAACACAACTGATTCATTAAAAGACTTAAATTATGTAATTTTGATGTATATTTTGAGCATTGAAGATTAATAAAGAAGCCTCCCCCACTGAGACAAAGGCCCAAAGACGTAGGCAGAGTTTTCAAACTCTGTTATCAATTTCTGGTATCTTATATATGATCATGGTTTGATGTATTTACTTCTTTATGTGTTTCAAATTCTATTCTTAAGCTTCTTCTTATTCTTATTAAGACTTAACTGGTAAATTTACACATGTAAAATACTTAACCAAGTCATTTAAAAGATCATTTCGGATCAAGAGGTATTACAGTAGGTTGACAATTGGTTGTTTTTTAGTATGCATGATTACCATGGAAAATTTAATGCATGAAAGAGATATTGTAGAAGGAGATCCTGAGATTGGATCAAGAAAAAAGGCATCTCAAAGTGAGAAGATGGCATCTTGAGAAGGACTTTCTCAACAAGAAAGGGAGTTTCAAAGAACTTTATTTTCCATGTAGGAGATGGTAAGAGTATTGTATGAAGATCACTTGGAACAAAAGAGACATGTTCAAGGGGAATATTCAAAGCAAGACACAAAATTGAAGAGGGACCCTCTAAAACCTCACCCTTCACCTCATTCATCTCCATCTTATTCTTCTTATTCAAGTAGAAGTTCAAATTCTACTTCTGCAAGAAAACATTCTCATTCCCATAAACATAATCCTGACATGCCATTACTTAAAATTGATGTGAAATTTGAGTTGCCCATGTATAATGGAGAATTCAATGCTGAGAAGCTTGATAACTAGGTCAGACAGATGGAGGTATATTGCAGTGTGTAACGAATCAATGATGAGGTAACCAAGATCAAATTGGCATCGCTTCGTCTTGTTGGCACAACATTCATCTGGTGGTAGAGTAAGTTTCAACATGGTACTCATAAAGTTGGTAATGTATTTCCATCATGGAAAGATTTTATTTTTTCACTTAGAAAACAATTCTATCCTTTGGGGTATAAGGAGAAGGCTTTAATTGAATAGAAAAGTCTTAAATTGAGAAAATAACAATTGGTGCAAGAATACACAGATGAATTTCGTAAGATGGATTTGATGTTAAATATTCCATTACATACACACGAAACTCTAATGAAGTATATAGGAGGTTTTCCTGCTCATATTCATAATAATGTGTTTATGTTTGGACCTACTAATCTTGATGAGGTTTCTATTCAAGCAACATATATTGAAGCAGGATAAACTGGAGTTGGTTTATCAGGAGAATCATCTTCAAAGAAACAAGGCAAAGGAAAAGGGAATGTGAAGAAAGAAAACTCAGCTACATTGAAGGAAGAGAATCTTTGTTGCAAACATTGCAAGAAAGAATGGTACAATGATGAGCATTGTTGGCAATTGCACCCAGAGAAGAGACCAAAGTGGTTCAAAGAAAATACGAGATGACAAAAAGTTATAGCAACAACGCAACCAATAGATTTGGGGCCAAATTCAAGTGATGAGACTAAAGTCACAACAGTTGGTTTGTCAAGTAAAATTGGTGATGGTTATGATTCAAAAAGTAAATTGTTTCATATAAGGGTCATTATAAAACATACCAAGATCGACACTTTGTTAGATAGTGGATCTCAAGCTAACTTCATTTCAGAAGAAGTGGTTAAGCAATTGGGATTTAAAATTAAGTTACATCACAAACCCTACTCATTAAATTGGATAAACAAAAATTACAAATTGCCCATAACAAAGCAATGTATCGTAAAGTTTGCAATTACATCTAAGTTTGTGGATGAGGTAATATGTGATGTGGTACCGCTATAAGCATGTGGAATGGTCTTGGGTAACCCTTATTTATATGATCATAAAAGCAATCTTCTTCAGGGAACATAATCAATATCACTTAACTAAAGAAGGGACAAAATATGTTGTGCATGCTCATTATATCAAAGAGAATCAATCTCTTTTTACAATGGAACAATTAAAGAAGGAAGCTTATCAAAGTAATACACCTATAATTGTACCAGTTGATCTTAAGCAAGAAATTAAAATGGTCGTAGCATGTAGATCTAGCCATACTTTGCTTCAAGATGAGTTTTTGTCATGCACCTGTAAAGAAGAACAAACATGTTGGTTCATTTTCCAGTCATGTTTTTGATATTGTTATCATTGCTAATGCTTTCTACATGGATAGTAGTGAAGTCAGAAAGATGTGAATGAATAAATATGGATAAAAATATGTGTTCAATTATCATGGTTGTTTTGCAATTGATTATGATGAGACGGGTGCACATGACATGTTTGATAGACAAAGGACAAGTGGGGAGGCCTATCCCGCATTTAATGTCTAGTTAATATCCTTTTGGAGAACCAAAAGGTCTCAATGGGGAGGTGTGATCCAAATTGGATATGAAAAGGCAAAAAATTCAAAGCTCTCGAATTCAGATGAAACCAATGCCATCACTTAGTGTTCATTGCGTCGATTCCAATAGTATATTCTTTATTGAAAATGGACTCCATACGGTGAAGATATCACGTTCTGAAGTTTTCTCCAAACATGCAAAAAAGTCAAAGGTCAAAGTCAACAGTTTGTACTGATGACATCAGCAGTACGACCCACACATAGAAGATGACGTCAGCATGTTAATGTGGCATCACCAGAGGCTGACACGTGTTAGGTGGACTTGACATTTTTAGATGTTGATGTAGCAGGTGACTAGACTGTACGAACTAACATGTGGCAATTTGTACGATGACGTGGTCCAATGACAGCTTGTCACGTGGCAGTACGGATAACATGATGGAAGTGATGTGGTCAGCATGTGGCAGTCTGAGGAAGTGACACGTGGTGTACGATGATGACTAAGCACTATCTGGATTGTTGACTGGGCAGGGTGACTGTGTGTTGAGTTGGCTTGGGTTGTATGTTGCATTAGGTTTCTGATATAGAGAAAAACACAGATGATTCAATCAGAGACTTAAATGATGTATATTTTGAGCATTGAAGATTAATAGAGAAGCCTCTCCCACTGAGACAAAGGCCCAGAGACGTAGGCATAGTTGTCGAACTCCATTATCAACTTATGGTGTCTTATATATGCTTATGGTTTGTTTCATTTACTTATTTATGTTCTACAAATTATATTCTTAAGATTCTTCTTATTCTTATTAAGTCTTAACTGGTAAATTTACACATGCAAAATACTTAACCAAGTCATTTAAAAGATCATTTTGGATCACAAACCCTAACCCCATTCTCTATATTCTTGGAGTTCAAAACCCTCAATTTCACAATCCCTTGGTTTTCCTTGAGCTTGGTAGCCATGACCCATATTTTCCCCAAGCTCTGTTGCATCAGCTCAATCTTCTCGTTGCTCAACAACTAGTCTATATACCACCAAGGCATCCACAAATACATGTGTTGTCACATCAAAGTCTTACACCACGTTCTCGTCTGCCAATCCAGTTGAGTTGCTACTCCTGCGTGTTGAGTGACATAGTAGTATTATTGAGCTTGACAGATACAAATATGGCGGTTGAACTGCAACTCCTAATATTCTCTAGCTATTGTGGGGTTTATTTTGAAATCAATAGGAACAATTATACTCCCCCTC
The DNA here is from genome assembly GCA_009831015.1 of Picea engelmannii. NCBI lineage: Eukaryota > Viridiplantae > Streptophyta > Pinopsida > Pinales > Pinaceae > Picea > Picea engelmannii. Next base: position 112,854 of record ML785159.1, read on the forward strand.
TACTTTTTGTTACAAATATTAAAATTACAAATAGAGGATCAATTCATGATGGAAACAACATATTCCTCACCCTTCCTATTATTGGCATCACCTCCCAACACTTTCTTTTTGTGTGAATAATATGACTTCTTTATCAAAAGTTGTCCAACATCATGTTGCTTCATCATTTTGCGTCTATTCAAGAAGCCATAGTTGTGCAAGCAGTCATTTCTGTGTTGCAGACATCGAAGACAAGGAGGGTACGAAGATCTCCCTCCCTCTCATGCCTATCAACATCATGACATAGAGGATCAACTGATTGAGGACTCCACGTTAGGGAAACACTTAGTGCAACTCGGCTCTACACTCTGCTCAACACCTCGATGAATAGGGTTTCCACCAAATTGCATCCTTCATTCCTCAATTTTTCCTCTACAGCAAACCAATGACCAAATTCTCCTTCTCCTTGGGCTCACAATTCACCAAACACGGCAACCAAATACCACCACTCGATCTCAACTCTGATACCACTTGTTGGGATTGGGCCTAGAAACACCAAGATTAATACACAAAGAAACAATAGAGAAAATAACATATCACGCACAATAGAGACGAATAAGGGGGAAATAATATATCTTTATTGCGCAGCCAAGTGGAGAAATGAATTTACAATTCTCATGGAGCACCTCATGGGCTTCCATATTTAAACAATATTTCAAGCGTTTTCAAGCATATAGAGGTGTTTAATGAAAATGTGTGTGTTGTCACCGCCCAACAATCTCTCTCTACTAAATGTATATATATAATTGATATAAAACTAGTCTACTTAAAGTGGATATTGAAATATTTTATTTATGGCTTTTTTTGTTATTAATATTTTTTTAAATGTCATTGGTCAACTCCATATTAATCATTGAAGCAATTACACATCTCCCTCCCACAAAATCAGCATTGCTAAAATTTGAACGAACTCCCACATAGTGCATAGCTAAACTAGGCATTTACCAAAACACCATGGGATGAAAAAATCTATCATCTCTTTGACATGAAGAGGGTTGAAATTATTTTCTCCTAGATTGGGGTGTTTATACTCAAAATACATAGCAAATATTTCTCACAATACCCACCTTCCTAACCTTGTAAATCATCACTATAATGATCTTGGAACATTTATCTTAAAACTTTTAAAACACAAAAATAAAATTACAAAAAAATCATCATCATCATTTTATTTATTACTAACATTGAAATAATTATTTTTTTTTGTTAGTAAGCACTAAAAAAAAATATCTACAAGAGAGACAGATGAGGCTGTTGAAAGCTCCTTTCTACACATACCTAACAAACTTGATATCGTATCAATCATTTAACACAACAAACTTGATATTGTATCAATCATTTAACACAAAAAACTTGATATTACATTTGTTATTTGTTTTTAGTATTGTTGCAATGATATGTAAAATCTTCATTTAAGTCCCAATGGAAGGCTGTAAAACACATAAGTCAAAGGTAGTGATCGGCAGAGACTTCCTTAGTTCGTTACACAGATTTAAAATGGGCTGAGATTAGATGAAAAAAATCTGCGCAGAATTATGTATGTAGACAAGGTTCTGGTCAGTGCAAGAAGCAATATGGTGGGGCGTGGAATCATGTATTTACACTACGAAGCAATATGGTGGGGCGTGGAATCATGTATTTACACTACGTTCTGGTGAGTGCAAGAAGCAATATCGCAAATCTGAGTATGGATTTAAGCAATTCTTCATTAATTGAGATTACCATAACAATGACAGAGTTACAGTGTGACACTCAAAAAAACGCTATTCATATAACATGAAATCTTCTTCTTCATCCGAAGACTGTGCAGTACATCAATATATTAGCAAATTTTATGAAAAATAACGCAGCTCAACAGCATATTAGTTTTAATCTTTAATTTGAACAGTTTTGTTCGTGATATCGATTGCTCTGAGAGTTTATTTTTCAGTGCCTATGGAGTGATATAGGTGCGCATTTAGAAAAGGAAAGTAATAGTTTTGAGGGAAGAAATGGCCACACTGGTTATGTTGAGACTGACCTTTAAAACGTCGAGCTCGGGTCCTTTCAACGCATCGAAATATCGTCCAGCGGGAAGATTTAGATGGACACGAGACTGCTGAATATTATGATCTTGGCGTTCTTGTTCTTCCATCTTCCGGGCTTGCAGCAGAGCGTTACCAGACTTGGTCCCGAACAATGAGTAATTCTGATTCTTCATCATCTCCTTACTTTTATTGCTGCTAAACCCGCTAAAACTGGCTCCGCTTCTTGCCAGAACCTTTGGGCTGTTGCCATTTTCCTTATTCCACTTAGAAAAACCTGTTCCAAGCGACAGTTGGCGGCCCAACTTCCCTTCCAGGGGGTTTCTCTTCTGTTTTAAGCATTTGGTTTTTCCCTCCTCCACCGAAAGTACGCTGCACTTCATCTTCACTTCAAAATCAACGGCACCTCTGGGGGATTCAAGCTTGTCTAATTTGGACATTAATTTCTGCTTGGAAATCTCCATTGAATGTTGACTCTCTTGGTAATCAGCTTCCTCGAGCTCATCAACTTTATGTAATTTCTGCAATGCCTGATCAGAACTCGATCCCACTGAGCCATGGACGGGATGAAGCCCATCCGGAGAGGTTGTGGAGTCGACAGATTTGTAATTTTTCATATCGTTCTCGATCAATAGTCGTTGCTCCTCCTTCTTGAAGATACTCCCAATCCGGCTTGCAGGTTTTATGGGATTCATGTCCTTTCCTGGCAGGTGAACATTTTCGATGTTTGTCGAAGAAATAACGACTGCAACAATTTGGTGCAATATCACGAGAAATGGTCTGCTGAACGATAAAGGCGTGAGAGGTGGGTATGTAGGGGTTGCCACGGACGATAAAGACCTAAAAGGTCGGTATTTAGGGTTATCACAGATTTTGCAAAGAGAGGAGACTTTTAACTGCAACACCCTTATTTCTCGATTGACTTCTCGTGAATTTTACTTCGTATCGCCTACTCCTCGTTATCGATGCTTCATGTCATATCACGGAATGCGTCCCGTCACTCTCCTGTTTCCGCATAAAAAGTGTAGCTTCACTTCAATCACTTTCCTTTCTCATGTTTATAATTTTATAAATTTAATATGGTAATTTGCATGCACGGTTCATATGCTGAAGTACGCCATGCATTTTGAATATTCACTTATTGTTTATATCGAGAAATAATCTTTGCAATTTATTAAGCTTATTTATTTATCATTTTGTAAATCTTTATTTTAAGTTTAACCAATAATCTTTTTAATATTTAAAATCAAGTTTATATTTTCACTATTTACTAATAAAAATATATTTTTTATTCAATTAAAAATATATATATATGATTTTTATGAATGGTTTTTTATTAAATAAAATTGTAGAACCTTGTATTAATGACTTCTATAAGTTGTACAGTGACAAGTGTGAGCTATTTGTTCTGCCACAAATGGGAAACTAGAATAAGTGGCTCATTGATGTTTAGAGATTAACACATCCTCCTGAGTGCTAGCATTGGGGAAACAAAAATGTTTATGCAAAAAAAAGCAGTCTATCTGCGGAATCAAAAAGGTTAGAACCATGTTCTGCAACATATCGCTAAGGCCAGCTATAGACAAAGATGCCATAAGTAAAGCTATATAGATAGAATAAGAAAACATTGCTAATTCATCTATGTTGTTGTTGTGGTAAGCTAGACCATCAACCCTGTAACTAAAATAGACAAAAAAACAAAACCTGGAGACATCAATCCGTAGTTGAGCCTGGTTGTCCATGTATTTTGTAGACCGGGGTAAACCATTGACCGCGGGTAGGGCATATGGCTCGCACAGGAGCATCCGTTAACGCATCGAACAAGATGTCCATCCGTTGGTCAAGGACGCTCTAGGAGTGCATCCGGTCATCCTTTTTCTGCCTAATTTTGAAGAGGAGTTGAAGGTGGTCCTCCACAAGGTGGTTGGCGAAATGTTGAGGCTGCTCCTCCTCCTCCTCCTTGCTAGCATCGTTGGTTGCCCCTGCTTTGTCCTCCAAATGCCATGTGGTGATTTCATTGGCTATCCCTGTGTTGTTCTCCAGCTGCGAACTTGGAGGAATCTCCTCCTCCACCATGCAACTTATGTCGCCATAGTGGGGGTCGCCTGGCTTGACGATAGGGGGGGGCAAGAGGGGGGCACGCACCCAAGGGTGGCGCCTCCTCTTTTACCTCGCTCAGACCATGGAGCACTGGAGGGAAGGACGAAGGGAAGTGAGCAGCAGAGGAGGTCGCCTTCGTTTTTACCAAATGGGTGTTATAGAACTGGAGAGGAGCCAACTAAGGAGCCTCCTACGTCCTCTGGAAAGTGTGTTGAGGGCTTGCAAAATGAACATTGAAAGCTCATTGCGAGGCGGTGATCCTATTACGTCGAGAGAGGGTGTGGTAGTAACGAGCACCCCTCTTGGATTTTCCTCTCTCTCGAGGCATGCTGGGGGGAGTAAGGAGGTGGAGGAAAGAAGGAATGGTAGTTGAGAGAAGATGCAGAGGGTAATGGAAGGAGACGAAGGTGCTGAGAGGGATCTTGAGGTGACTGAGAGTGAAATTTGAATGGAGGGAGTCGAAACAGGGGAGGATGTCGTTGGTGCATAAAAAGACGTTGTAGAGAGCAGTGGTTTTGGAGTTCTTGGTAGAGCCAAAGAGTTGGACAAGGAGAGTGCACCAGGGAAGATGAGGAAAAGAATAAGACCCTTGATCAAAAGCATGTTTCAACCTCTTAGCGCCATTGAAGCATGAACTGACAGTCGCGTCCTCCATTGAAGTTGAGTTGACAGCCAACTCGATCCTAGTATGCCCGGTCGGGCTGGCTCGCGCGCTCATTTTCCCAGCCAAGCACACTACCATTACTCCTCTCATGGTGTGAGCCATGGGGGAGTTAATGTCCAGGGGCTGGCGGTCGGGGTTAATAACTCCCTCGGTTGCCCGATTCCAGGTGTCCTCAGACTCTGTCCAAGTCACACCCCATCCAAGTGTTATGAATATTTTAGAAATGAAGACTTAATATATATATTTATGAATGGTTTAAAAATGAAGAATATATTTTGTAAATATTAATGATAGTATTTTTTTTAATTTATATTAACTAATGTCATCTAAAACTTTATTTTTCTCGGGAAAAATGTATTTTCTATTCCAGAAAGAATAAAAAATATATTCTTCATGGTGCAGTAAGTGCACATGTTTAAAAAATTGTTTCATAACAACTGGTCGACCTATGCTTCTGATTATGTAATTGTTTACAAAGTATATGCCTCCAAAAACATACTATATAGGAAAGAGCTTGATGACTAATAATTAATTAACAAAGTCCATTAAAAAGAGTCGAAAGTAACATAAATACATAAATCTTCCAACCCACACACTCTTACAAATTAGAGACAAGAAGATTCCTTGATGAGATTAAGGAACCTTCAACAAACTCATCTTCGAAAATTTCATCTTGTGGCCCATGAATACCTTCCTTGAAAAGGATATCTTCTTGAATATTACGTTCCCGATAGACATGAGTAAATGAAAAATGTTATGCTCTCTATAGACATGAATAAATGAAATAAACTGGAAACAACTTGATATGTATTTTAAAAGCATTGCCAAAGAGTGTATCCCTATGTTTTGAACATGGATTTTATCATTCATCTAATTGATAGTAAATTCAAAGCCACGAAAGACCTGAACCCTATCAATATCTTTGTTAAGAACAATGATGAACAACATAGCCTTAAATTCTCCTAAGTTATTGGTCCCCCTTCCTATATTAGCCTTTCCTTTGTAGACATGAGATTTCGAAAGAAAGAAAAAAAAATACCACACCGTAGACTTGGCCTATACCCTGACAAGCCCTATCAAAGAAGTTGCAGAGGAAGGATTTATCAATGGAAAGCTCACCTATCATCTTTGGCCTATGAATCTTGTTGACAGTGTTGAAGTTGGAGAAAATTGCAAGCGCCTTGAACAATGACTTGAAAAGGGGGAGTCAACTTTCCTTCAAAGACATTGGCATTTCTTGCTAGCTAGATCCCCTAGATGATAACGTAGGCCACAACTCGAAGATTCTTTAATTCCCTCTTGTTAAACCATTCCTTAAAATTTTCTACAATTAAACCTTTTGACCATAAGTTGGATAGGCCCAAAGATGCCTCTACTTCCTTCCACACCTACAAAGAGAAGGAGCATCTCATAAAGAGATGAGTTTTTTTTTCATCTTGGCATTTGCACATACTACAACAACCAGGCCCTATAATGTTTCTTTTTTGGATCCTATCCCCGGGTCAATACCATATTCATTGTTACTGTTAGTACTCAGTTTACAGTACTAATTTTTAGACTTTTGGTGACGACAGACACGCTACTGGAACAGTGATATTCTCGCAGCGCCATCATAAAGCATCATCTCACTTCTCAAAATTTTCTTAAATTCTTCGGGCCATATCTAGATGGCATATGTTTTATTGTGGTAATGTTCGTGTTGGCTTAACAAATCAATGAAAATAGATTATTGATTGAGATGTAGTTGGTTTGATTAAGCCAATCTTGGTTTAAGGCTTCTTTATTAACCAGTTTTGGGTATTTTTAGTTGGCTCTCGGCCTTATGCAAAGTGTTGTATTTTATCAAATTGTGGGTCTAAAGGACAAACTCTAGCTCCGCGCCCCAAGCTCCAGTAACATGCAACCTGCCACACAACACACAAGCCACGAGTTAATCCGCAAGCTAAATTCTCATGCAAAGCCACGAATCAGGCCACGAGTCAACACAAAGCTAAGCACAAGCACCAGGCCACATGGAGGTTCAAGGATCGAATGAAGAAAGGAACGCATGCACAAGCGCCTAGATTAAGCCACGAGGAGAGAATCTACGAATAAACTCAAATCCAAGATAGCAGGGGTCGCGCCAGAGGTTATGGTTTTGTTATATTTGGTGATGAGAATGAGAAAAACCGAACTATGAATAAAATGAATGGTGTTGTTGGAGAGCGTACTCGAGAAGGCAATGATTTATACAGGGAAATGATTGAGAGTGGTGTTATCAAGCTTGGGGAAAAACAGGGTGAAAGCAAGTGTGCTCTTGTATATGGTCAAATGAATGAACCACCTGGTGCTCGTGCACGTGTTGGGCTCACAAGATTGACTGTTGCAGAGCATTTTCAAGATGCCGAAGGCCAGGATGTGTTGCTCTTCATTGACAACATTTTCCGTTTTACACAGGCAAACTCTGAAGTGTCTGCTTTGTTGGGACGTATTCCTTCAGTTGTCGGATACCAGCCAAGTTTGGCTACTGATCTTGGAGGTTTGCAAGAACGTATTACAATTAGAATCGGAAGAATTAAGCTCACACAGAAAACAGATTGTATTATTTCATAATAGACACAACACAATACACATATATAAAGCTGGATTCAGATCCAACTAACTCCACTCTTGGAGGGATAGGTTGAGAGAATATCTCAACNTAGGAGAGAGTTTGAAGCTATATACTTATGGATGATGATCCTTCTCCATAAGATTTATTTAGTAATCAATTTCCATAATGATTTTTCTACTAGCGAGCGGTAGAAGAGTTGAATATATTTAAGTCCCCAAACCTCCTAATTTCTTTGGAGTAGAAATCAATTTCTAGCAAGCTATATGGGAACCCTTTAATTCACTACATCCTTTCCATAGATAATTAAAGCAAACTTTTCTTAATTTCTCTAGAAATCCTTTAGGAATATGGGCTAGAGAGTGCCAAAATACTGGAATATTCTCAAGGATAGATTTGATGAGTACAACCCTACCACCTCTTGAGATCCACCTATTGCACCAAAAGGTAATCCTTTGTTCCATTCTAGACAGTAACCATATCCAATCCTCCCTTCTATAATTATTTGGTTTTAAGAAGAAGCATGAGTATTTGAGACCACTACCAAATCCAAATGTTTAAAGGAGAAGATCCTTCCAATTCTAGCAGACAGATTGTCATTCAACCCGTAGGAATACTGAGCGGACTTACCCAAATTAATTTCCATCCTAGTGGTAGCCAAGTCTATATCAAGAAGATCTTTTAGGGTTTGAATTTCTCTCACCGAGCCAAGGCCAAATAACAAAACATCATCTACAAAAAGGAGGTGAGTGATGGAGATCCCCTTTTCGACCTAGATTCCTTGCAGAAGTCTGAGCCTCTTTGCCTCATGAATAACCCTATTGTGGCCTTCTGAAACTAACAAAAAGAGGTAAGATGATAGGGGAAAACCCCGTTGAAGACCTCTAGAGGACCTAAAGAAAGAAGAAGCAAACCCATTAATCAACAATGAAAATGAATCGGATGAAACAAAACCCATAATCCATTTAACCGTAAGTAAAGACAAGCCCAAGTGGATCAGAAGGAGTTTAAGGTACAACTAATAAACCCTATCAAAGGATTTAGACATATACAACTTAAGAACAATAGCAGGGAAGTGAGACATCTTTATAAAGTGTAAACCTTCATGGGTTTATCCTATGGCCTCATGAATGAACCTTCCTTCTAAAAAGCCAAACTATTTAGGGGAGATGAAATGGGATAGGAGAGGCTTAATTCTAACAGCTATGAACTTAGACATAATCTTGTACACATAGTTGCATAGGGATATAGGTATGAACTCGTCAAAGGATTTGGGATTGTCCCACTTAAGGATCAAGCCAATGAAACTAGAATTGAAATTACTTGGGACTTTCCTGGACTGTCGAACCTTTTCAATAATCCTTAAAAGGTCATCCCTAAGGAGATAAAATAAGTCCAAGTAGAACTCTATTGGTCACCCATCGAGCCCAAGACATTGGTCCTTTTGAAAAGAGTGTAAAACCAACAACTCCTCCTCCTTTGAAACCTCCCTAAACATCTCTGCATTATCCTCTTCTTCCACCATTCTAGGGAAGTAGGAGACCACCTTCCATATTTCCCCTATATTATCTCTTCCTGGTTATTTAAAAATTTCAAATAAGTGTTTTACCCCCAGGTCTACCAATACATATAAGCCCCTAACTTTGTTTCCATCTGCATCAAGGATTTCTCAAATTGTATTTCTACTCTTTCTAAATTTGGAAGTATTTGGTGTTCTGGTCACCCAAACTTAACCAAGTTTCCTTGCTCTTATTGCACCCCTCTTTCTCATCGTCCAACAACAACTTATTCTTCAGACCCTCCAGTTGCTTGATCAAAGACATATCATCCTCACTAAACAAACCCTCTGGATGTTCTTGGTAAAAAATAATTATTTTTTTCTCAATCTCCACTAACATGATATGTTTGGCCTTGAACCTCCCACTAGCCTAAGGCACCACCTTATCTTTTACCAAATGAAGGGACTTAGCAAACTTCTCATAAGTCAAGTCCTCTAAGTTTGGGTCAAAATATTTCCAATTGGTTTTAACCAATTCCTAAAATCCTCCTCTACTGACCAACATGGGTTATATTTAAATGGTGCCTTTGAACTTTCTTCATCGAGGCTTAGTTCCAGAAGAATGGGAAAACGGTCTAAAAATCTCATAGAATCCACCCAAGATCATTAATTGTTAACCTTCTCCAATAGAGCATGATGAACCAAGAAGGGCTCCGGTTGTTTGGAAATTCCATCTTCCCCCTATTGATTGTTGATCCAAGTAGATATTACATCCAAAGGGTCAACATCAACCCACCCCAAGTATTCAAACCTATCAAGGAAGAACCCCACCATATTTTCATTACGAGTAGAGGTTCTCCAAATCTCAGCTCTAGACAAGGTCATATTCAAATCACCACCAAGGATCAAGTTATTAGATTTTATTGATTGATAAAAAAGCAACTTGGAACAAAAGTCTTCTCTAACCTCATAAGGACTGTATAAATTCAATAATGTTATGGTCATTCCAAGATTGTGGCAAAAGAACTCTAAGTATAAACCTGAATAGACTACAATCGAATTCAGTAAGGTCAAATTTTTACTCCAACCTGTGATTATTCCCCGGAAGAAACCTTCAACATCCAAAGCTATAAAGTCCCAATCCACTAACAGTTTCTTTAAATCCTTATTCAAAGTATCCCCTCCACCCATGGACTCCTGAATAAAGATTGCATTGGGTTTTTTCAACAAAGTGAGTCTCTTGAGGGACCATTTTTTGGGCTAGCTCCGCAAGTCCCTTATATTAAAAGATAAGATCTTCATGAGGAAACACTAATGTGGGTTTTGTCTACTCTAAGAACCCCAAAAAGCAACCTCTATTTTCCTTGGTTAACTTCCTTGATAGCTCATTCCAACGTGATTAAGGGCATATTTTCTTCCTACCCACAATCCTCTAGGATTTTTTTTACGATCCAATCCCAATCCCCTAGAAATATGAGAAACCTGGGAGGGGTGAAGGGGCCTTAAATGGTAATCCCCCCCCCCCCACCAAACACATAATTTAAATCCCTAGAGAGATTCACAACACAATGCCCCTCTTTCTCTATACCCAACCCCATACTTGAATAAGAAAAATCATTTGCCTCAAGGGTACTGGCCTAAGTGGGGGTTTGGATAATAGGTTCTTCTCCTATAAAGATTGAATCCCTATATCCCTTATTAGCAAGAGAAGGATTGATAACAGACTTACCCTATTGAGGAGAACTTTGTTTCCATAGTTGGTTGAACCAAAGGATTTGCAATGGAGAGAAATCGAAGAACCTGAGCATAACAAGAGGGCCCTCGACTAGAGAGACATCTGAAAGCATTTCAGTGAACAATGGAATGGAGATATCCCCTACCAAAAGGTCCTTGCTATTCGAGTAGTGAAGATCGATAGTCCTAGCCAAAACTTCCACCAACCTTATGGAATTCTCAACCACTCCAAATCCATCCTATTGGCACCTAAGGTCTAGAAGAGGAGGTGCATGCCAACCCATTTTGTATTGTGCGTGCAAACCCATTTTGTATTGTGCACATGGACTTATAGAAACATGTAATGTTCCTGACTTGGCTAGTCTAGGAAACGCTGCTAATGTGTGTGTAGAATCAAAGGTTTACAACATATAAATGATCATACAAATAATAAACGCGACAAAGGATTGCAAATTTTTTATTATGATATCTCTGTGGATTACAAAATGGGCGAATGTTGCTGAATAAACTGTCAATACTGGACTAGATCAACAGACAAAGGATCTTAGCCGAAATACAAATAAGCAACTGCGGATGAATAAAATAACAACACTCGGCTAGATCAAAAGGCAAAAGGATCTTAGTCGAAATACAAATAAGCAACTAAAAGATAATACCCGGAATATGGGAGCACTGCAGAATCAATGAAGAATGATGGAAGACCTGGATGATATTCCCGGTGACTAGGGTGTGTCTTTCAACACCAAAATCAACCAACTAGTGTCTTCCTCTTGGAATACACTGAAATATCTCTCCTGAGATGTGCCTCTTCTCCTCAATGACAAGTCATAATCTGCATAATGATGAATTAGGTCGCTGACCCTTCCTTTATAGCTTTCCAAAACCCTAAATCATGATGAAACCCTAATTCATTGTTGACTTCCAAAACCCTAAATCACTGTTGAAACCCTAATTCACTGTTGACTTCTATTTTTAGCTCATAATGACTTAAAAGTGCTTGTAACCCTTTTTAGCTCAATGTCACTTTCTGAATATAACACCTGCGACTAGAGTGAACTCTAGTAACCCTGTTTACCCCTCTTTGGCCCTGGCTATAGTCTAACGGGGAAATTTAGACCATTAATCCTCCTCTCTAGAGCTCCTATTTGGAAAGGGACATTACAGTCCTCCCTTCCCGAAATTGTTTGTCCTCAAGCAATACCCGTCCAGGGTGCTGCAACACATGCTCGCTCTCCCAAGTAGCGTCCTCTACTGGAAGCCCTCTCCATTTGATCAAACACTCTTTGATGACCCTACTCCTCAGTTTTCGCTCCCAAAACTCCAAAACCTCCTCCGGAACTAACTCCAACTGTCCCTCCTCATCCAATGAGGAAAGATCCTCTGATGTGCTAATGAATTGTCCCACTGCCTTTTTGAGGCAAGACAAGTGGAACATGTTATGAATTTTTCTCCCCTCCGGAAGCTCTAGCTCGTAAGCAACCTCGCCTACTCGGCACATGATCCTGTAAGGACCATAAAATATGGGCTTGAGCTTCTCGACCCCACTCTTCTTCAGAGATGACTGTCTGTAGGGTTGGATTCTCAAGAAAACCAAATCTCCAACCTCAAAGTTGTGCTCTATCCTGTGCCTGTCTGCACTTATCTTTTGTCGGTTTTGCATCGTCTGCAGGTTCTCTTTCAACAACTTGAGAATCTCCTGACTCTCTATGATCCAATCCTTGGCCTTGGGAGATCTTTTCTCCCCAAAGACCAAGTCTACCAAAGTGGGAGCATCATATATGTACAATGCTCGGAAGGGTGTCATACCAATGGACATGTGGAAGGTGGTGTTGTAGCAATGTTCTCCTAAATGCAACCACTTTACCCACGTTCTCTGTTGTCCTCCTACATAGTTCCTCAAATACCCTTCAACCCACTTGTTGACAATCTCGGTCTACCCATCTGTTTGAGGGTGATAGCTGGTGTTGGGTGTCAACTCTGTCCCCACCAACCGAAACAACTCTCTCCAAAATGTCCCTATGAACCAACTGTCCCTGTCACTGATGATGTTCTTCGGCAACCCATGAAGTCTGAAGACCTCCCTGAAGAAAAGCTCGACTACCTGAACTACGCTGTACTCTGTCGATATGGCGTAGAAGTGAGCAAACTTGGTTAATCTATTGACCACTACATAGATACAATCCTTATCATGGACCTTGGGTAGACCTGTGATGAATTCCATAGATATACTCTCCCATTTCTTCTCTGGAATGGGGAGTGGTTGAACTAGCCCTGCTGGAAGAGCATGCTCTGACTATTCTGCTGGCAAGTCACACACTCACTGACGTGTCTCATAACGTCTTGTTTGAGGCCCTTCCATGAGAACCTCTCTCTGATCTACCTGTAGGTTTTGAAAAACCCCTGATGGCCTGCTAGAGGTGAATCATGAACTGTGGTGAGGATATTCTTCTTAAGCCCTGAATCTGGCACCAAGTAGACTCTATCCTTGTAAAATATGACATCATCAATGACCCTATACTGGTCATCCTATATTTTCCCATCCATCACCTCACAAGAAAAAAATTTCTTGGAATTTTCCACTAACAAGTGGGATTTCCAATCTGTTGAAATCTCCATCAAAGAACATGTCGTGGATCTCCTCAATAGTGCATCGGCCAAAATCTTCTTCTTCCCCTTGACATACTCTATGTCAAAGTCGAATGCCTATACCTTCGTCACCCATTTATGTAAGCTCTCACTGAGGTCCTTCTGTTCAAGGAAATACTTCAAACTATTGTGATCGGTCTTGACCACGAATTTGCTACCCACCAAATATTGTCTGAACTTGGTCAAGGCATGCATGATTGCCAACATTTCCTTTTCATAAATGGAGTATAACCTCTCAGGTTTACTAAGATTCCATCTCTCGAATACAATGGGGTGTCCTCCCTGCATCAAAACTGCACCGATCCCTTCGTCGGATGCATCACACTCTAGTACAAATGGTAGGGTGAAGTTTGGTATTGCCAACACTGGACAAGTGCCCATGACTTCGTTCATTTGATCAAAGGCTTCTTGTGATTTCTCGGTCCACGTGAAGGCCCCGTGCTTGGTAATATCTGTCAGTGGTGCTCCAAGATGAGAAAAACCCCAGACGAACCGCCTGTAATAGTTGCACAGCCCGAAGAAGCTCCTCAATTCTATCACATTCGTGGGCGTCGGCCAATCCAAAATGGACCTGATATTCTCTTGGTGCACCTGTACCCCCTTTGCACTGATGATGTGGCCAAAGTAAAGTAGCTCTGTCATACCAAACTCGCACTTGGACTCTTTGGCATATAATGATTGTGCATCCATGATGCTCAATACCTCATCCAGGTGCCTCATATGCTCGTGCCATGACAGGCTATAGATCAAGATGTCGTCAAAGAAAACCAAGACTGATTTCCTTAACTTATCCCTAAAGATATGGTTCATGCAAGACTGGAATGTAGCGGGTGCATTGGTTAGCCCAAATGGCATAACCAGGAACTCGAAGTGATCCGGATTATTTTCGGCACGAAATGAGAGCGGAGATATAATAAAGAAATGCACAGAGATATTGCAGATATTCAATAATATAACATAAATGTATCATAGATGCAACCATAAACATAGATATACAGTAATACACAATTTCTATTAATCAGAGAAATGTATAGAGACTGTAAAAATACAGAGTGAAAGACTCGCTAGAATGGTGGCAGCTTATCTCTGAGAAGAGATGTGACGGCTACTCGC
>ML785159.1:129714-181705 GCA_009831015.1 Picea engelmannii
ACAGAGACTGTAAAAATACAGAGTGAAAGACTCGCTAGAATGGTGGCAGCTTATCTCTGAGAAGAGATGTGACGGCTACTCGCATTCGCAAGAAGATGATTACAATGAGGCTCTGAAGGCCCTTTTACAATAAACGAGAATTCAAAAATTCCTAGACATCCAAAAACCTAACCCTAGGAGATGAAGCGCCAAAAGTCATATGGGCCCCGTTTGGGTAAGTGAGTACATCAACTTCTCGGGGTCGTAACTTTTGCATACGATATCCATTTTAGGCGTGTGATAGCTCATTGGAAAGGTATTGTCGAGGAGATTAATTTTGGGGGCTCAATTGTTCATTTGGATATCATTGAGAACCTCGATCTCGAAAAACCTTCATTTGGACCCTCAAAATGGCCCCAGAAGTTAAAACCTGCTAAAAATAGTAAATTGCCAAAATGGCCAGAAAACTGTTTTGAGCCATTTGGAAAAGGTGGGTGGCCACCGATATCCACCTGGATCACGAAGTGTCCAAAATGACATCGAAATGTCGTCTTCTCTATGTCCTGCTCTCGGATGCTGATTTGATGATATCCAGAGCGTAGATCAATTTTTGAGAAGAAAAATGCTCCATGCACTTCATCCATCAACTCGTCAATGCGTGGGATAGGGTACTGGTTCTTGATGGTTTTCTTGTTCAATTCTCGGTAATCAATGCACATCCTCATGGTGCCATCCTTCTTCAGAACTAAGACAATTGAAGAATAAAATGGGTTGTTGCTCGGTTTGATGTTTCCCATCACCATCAATTCCTTGATTGCCTTCTCTATTTCATCCTTGAACCTCCTAGGATGACGATAGGGAGCGGTGATCATAGGTTTGGCCCCCTCCTCCAAATCAATGGTGTGCTCAAACCCCCTGTCAGGTGGTCTCCCTGGTGGAATTGCCTCAAAGACCTGCTAATGCCATCCCAATAAATTCTTGATCTCTGTATGGTATTGTTGTCGACCTTACAAATCCTTCTGAGTAGTGACCAAGCATTTTGCGACATATGCTACCTCCCCATGTCTAAATATCATCTCCATCCTCTTGGTTGAAACTATCCTAGGTGCTCCTGTCGACATACCTCTTAGAACAACCTTCTTCCCATCCTGATATCTGAATCCCATTTCAAAGGTTTGGTAGTTGGTAGTGATTTTTCCCAAGGTAATCATCCACTGAACTCATAACACCACATCTGTGTCCAATAGGTCAACCACATAAAATGTGTCTCTCACTGTGTAGTTTCCTAACTTCATCTCTATGTTTGGAACTTTGTCTAGACACTCCACTGTGTGGCCATCTGCTACTGCAACATCAAACCCCTCAAATTCCTCTATCTGAAGTGCTTGTCTCAATACTAGTGAAGCGTCGATGAAGTTATGGGTGGCCCCACCATCTATCAGAGAGATTGCCCATTGCACCTAAATAATCCCTCTGATATGGAGGGTATCATACCTGGGAACACCAGAAAGGGTCACTATGACACCTCCCTTTGTTGGTTTCCTCTTGTTAGCATGTTATGGCAGTTGTGGGACTACTAGAGGATGGGCTCCTGCTGGTGTTGGTGGTCTACGATGAAGTTGCTCCTCTGTTGGTGTTGACTCCTCCTCTGAACTAGTGGATCCAATGTCCTTCTCCTCCTCCTCACTGTCCACATTGTCAGCTGCTACCTCAATATAATGAATCTCTCCCTTGCCCATGCACCTATGGCCTGGGACCCAAGGATATCTGTAGCTGAATCAAAGCTTCTTCCTCATAAGCTCTCGCCTAGTCTCATCATCCAACTTCTCCTTTCCCTTCCATTCTCTCTAGAATGGCTTCCTGTCTCGATCCCTCTAGGGCACAAATGGTTTGGAGAAAGTTTTAGTCTTTGGCACTAAGTCTGCCAAATCTCGAGTGTGAAAGATGGCATCCTGCAAAGTGGGAGGCCTGTATGCCTTCACCCATCCTCTCAAAGGCTCTGTGAGTCCTTCTGTGAATAGCATGATCAGCCTGGGCTCTGATATATCTGTCACTACCATGGCTAGCCACTGAAACTTTGTGATGAACGCCTTTGTTGTGCCAGTTTGTCTCAACTGGGCTAGATCCCTGAAGTGTATCTCGAGATCCTTCCTGTCAAACCTGTCCATGAGCCTATCTGTAAACTCCCTATAGAAGGTGATGTGATTGTGACCCAATGTCACCAGTCCATGGTACCACCACTTGTGTGCCTCATCCTCCAAGTGTAAGATCACAAAACTGATGGCCTCTGTCTCAGTCATCTGGTTGAGCTTGTAATACGTGTCTAGCTTCTGTACCCAATCTCTGGCGGTGTATTTGGATGATCCGTCGAAAGAAGGGATGGTGAGTTTTCCAACTTTTTGGATGAAATCGAGGTTATGCCCCTGCTATTGTTGTGGTCCTCCCCTTTGCAGCTCTTTGGGCTGGTTCCTGAGTCTGAGTCCACAGTACTCGACTAAGGTCATGTCCTGATGAAAGTCACGACCCAATGCTACGTACTCCCTCCTATACTCTGCAATGTCATCGGCTTGAGTGGGTGGCCTCTATGCTATCAGTGGCAGTGTTTCTATCGGGGGTGCCCTCTGGAAACTGGGAAACAAGGGTCTAGGAATCCTATCGCAGAGGTGTATGTGCGATAGGGTGACTGGGGTCTACTGCCTGCTCCCGAGTTCCCCTGTGTTGCATGCAGAACTTGTGTATCTGGGGTGCCCACTCTAGCCAATCTATCAACCACCTGTGCTAAGGACTAAGACATGGTCCGTTGACTAGCTAACATATTGTTGATAACCTGCATGAAAGTTGCCTCTAGATCTATGGGGGCCTTTCCACTGCCCTCTAGTCGCTCATATCTGTCTCCTAGCATATTCTCTGCCTCACGCTCTGCCCTTCTCTTTGCTTCTTTGTGTGCCTCTTCCTCTTCCTCTGAGCTAGGAGGAAAAGGGGGAAAATTAGTCCTATGCCTTCTTTCTCGATGTCTATTGTAAGTGACATATTCGTCACCTATGTGTTCACGACCCTCTAGGTCTTCTGTTGCACTCATTGTCTTTAGTCACAGGCTGGCAGGACTAAAGCTATGATACCACTGTAATGTTCCTGACTTGGATAGTCTAGGAAACACTGCTAATGTGTGTGTAGGATCAAAGGTTTACATCATATAAATGATCATACAAATAATAAACGTGAAAAAGGACTGCAAAGTTTGTATTATGATATCTCTGTGGATTACAAAATGGCCGAATGCGGCTGAATAAACTGGCAATACTCGACTAGATCAACAGACAAAGGATCTTAGCCGGAATACAAATAAGCAACTGCGGTTGAATAAAATAACAACACTCGGCTAGATCAAAAGACAAAAGGATCTTAGCCAGAATACAAATAAGCAACTAAAATATAATGCCCGGAATATGGGAGCATTGCGAAATCAATGAAGAATAATGGAAGACTTGGATGATCTTCCCGGTGACTAGGTTGTGTCTTTCAACACCGAAATCAGCCAACTGGTGTCTTCCTCCTGGAATACACTAAACTATCTCTCCTGAGATGTGCCTCTTCTCCTCAATGACAAGTCATAATCTGCATAATGATGAATTAGGTTGTTGACCCTTCCTTTATAGCTTTCCAAAACCCTAAATCATGTTGAAACCCTAATTCATTGTTGACTTCCAAAACCCTAAATCAATGTTGAAACCTTAATTCACTGTTGACTTCTATTTTTAGCTCATAATGACTTAAAAGTGCTCTTAACCCTTTTTAGCTCAATGTCACTTTCCGAATATAACACCTATGACTGGAGTGACCTCTAGTAACCTTGTTTACCCCTCTTTGGCCCTAGCTATAGTCTAACGGGACAGTTTAGACCATTAAGCCTCCTCTCTGGAGCTCCTATTTGGAAAGGGACATTACAAAACCGCATGTAGGTTGGACCTAAAAAGATCTTCAGGAATCATTGTAACTGATTTTGTAACAACCCGATTGGTCACTGTCAAGGTTATGGATGAGTTGGCAAGTTTGTTATGATTTACACACTCCATGGAAGATATGGGGAGATGCATGCGGATATGTAGGGGTTTGTATTTTGAGTAAATAGAGAGTTCATTGTTATGTGAGAGATATATGGGCCAGAGCTCGAGTTATGTTGAGTTCACTTCTTGCTATGTTTAGTTTTGTTATGTCTAAGAGAGAAAGCATATCAAGATCTGAGTGCATGGCTCATCTCTGTTTTAAATGTTTTAAATGTTAATGCATCTTGAGCAGGCTACAAGCCTATTGTATCTCACTACTTTGAATGAATAAATTTTGAAGCACAGTTATATCTACATCTAATGAGTTATGACTTGAATGTATGCATGTTTTATATATTTTGTGTAGTATATTGTGGTAGCTATGAATGGATGAATGAATAGTTTATAAAGGTTTCTTGTATGTTTTATTCCTTCACTCCCTACACAAGACCGATGGTCTATGTTATTCTCATGTGTCTTGGGTGAGACCTTCTTCAGTTCTTGAATATTAAATATGTCAGTGCCTGTGGAGTTTTGTTCATAAATCCTATCAAACCCAGGTTCTGAAACACCCTGGTTGAAATCCAACACATCCTCTCAAGGAGATGAGACAATCTCCAAATGAGCCATTGGACCCTTGTGGATCGAAGAACTAGAGTACCCTTACTTTTGCCAAATTTTCGTAGAACCGACAAGAGCAACCTTTGAGTACATGGCCATGAAGATGAAAATGGGTGCATCAAAAGGGAAAATCATCGTCTCAAAAATCCCTTGACTTAAATCTAACTCCACCAAAATACGAGCAATCGATTGAGTGTTGTTCTACTTATAATTTTCATCTACCAAAATGAGCCTACCCAGGGTGTTCCCTATATATTTAAGGGAGAAATCCGACCAAAACTCCATTGGGATATTTGGCAGTTTGACCCAAAGTGGTGTTGATCACATGAACTCATCTTTGGCATGGAATCCTAGATACCAAGGTTTGAGAGTTAGGTATGCCTCATCAATAAACCAACACCCTTTCAGCACCTTCAAAGCATCCTCCTCTGAGAAAAAGATAAATATGATCTAACCTCCACCTAGAAGGTGGAAGATTGGCTCATAACCCAGCCATGGTGCCCACTCAACCTAGATCCAATTGTTTAACCACCCCATTGCAATATTGGATCCAATTGTTTAACACGTATTTCATATCCCACCACCCCATAAATGCCTCCTCCCATCGAATTGATAACCCTTCCCTTCATTTTCCTTCATCTCATCGCGGACAAGGAACCCTCGCCACCCTACAACTCGTCCACCAAAACCCTAGATCCAAAAAAACCCTGCATTCGATGGCTCATTCACCATAACCTAATCGCAGGAGAATCCCACCTGTGAAGTTTCCAGAAATGTAGTAACATAGTGAGCTCCAGTGATCAAGTCAGAGCCTTTGCTATCCACATCGATCGGGGAGTGTTCCCTTAAATGTAAGGCTCGTGAATTTTACTTAGAACCACCAGCGAGGATGAGGAAGCACGAACCTTCTTATCAAATTCGGGAGTATTGGCCCGGGGAACCAACAATGTGAACACTACATCCACTTTCCCTCCCAAGTACAAAGGTTTTTCTTTGGAAAAAGCCTCAGCATAAATCCCCCAAGCCCTAAGAGTGGATCCTTTACTGACAAGTCACCTAGGGAGGCTCCACAAATCTCCAGTTCAGAAGTTAAATCATCTCAGTAGTCCATTAACTAAATGTTAAGATCCATTGTGAACTCCACCATCTAGGCCTGAAAACCTAGTTGTCAACTGAAAACCCTAGCTCCCTCCTCTGTCAAATATCGTGGTTCTAGAATGATATCTCAATGTTCAAGAACCACAACCAATAACCTTGTGCTAAATGACTTTATCGTTTAATGTAACCTAAAACTTATTACCCTATTTATTTATTTTATTTATTTCCAAGGAAACAAAATCAAAATTGTATTATAGAAACAAAATTACATTTCCTACATACCTTTATGCATTCAAGAAAGAGTTCAACATACAAGGAGACAATAAAAAGTTCCTAGTCACTCTCCAAGATCAAATAACCTCCTCTCAATCAAATTTTATGACACAAAGTGACTTCAAAAAACAGATCTAATTTTTTTTCCCAATAATATACTCCAACTAGTAAACATTATATGCAAGTGTTCCATGTAGATATTATAAAGAGAGAGCCACTTGAGAATAATGAGAATAATTGATATGATAATAGAGAAGGGATTAAATAAAGGGTCCTTGAGCATATTTAGTGAAATAGTCTTCTTGGTATGCCCATATATGCCAACAACTTGGAGTCATATGCAAATTTTCTTTGGATGATGAAGATAGAAACACATTTATTTTTCTATGAATATGACAAAAATAGACTTCACTAATATTATTCCTCAAATTTAATGCTTCTTCATAAATAGGTCTCAATAAGAAATTTTCATATCACTTACCCCCTAAACCAATATCTAACCACTATAGAATCACTCATCACTTGTAACTTCTTCCACCTAAATTTTCCTTAAATTTGAAAAAGTGTGAATATGATAAATATAGAACCCCCCCAGCTCCACCAACAGGTGGATCTCCTTGAGATGCTCCATCAAAATAATCCTACCCTCTAGATTTATCAATGGATTCAATCACCACAACTCTTTGAGATTTCCTTTCCTTTACTTATTTAAAACATTTTAGAATTAATAAACTTTGAGAATCACAACGATTTGGAGGAGGAAATTTATCCTCAAAAGTGTAGAGTTCATTGCTAACAAAATCCCCCTTGCAATAATGATGAAGATAGATTTACAATTTTTAATATTTGGATTTCCACACCACTCTTTAAGGCATACATCCATAGACTACATTCTTCACACATTCCTAATACCAATAGATATTTCGACATCTTTCCTAACGGAAACACCATAAGAGTAGAAAATAAGGATATGAGAGAGTGATTCATCACTAACTTTGCAAAGGGGAAATTTTCCCAGTCCCTACCAACTACTTCCTTGAATATAATCCCATGTAGGAACTTTGTTCATACTATACTAACCACATAAAAAAATGGATTTTAATGGACATTTAAACTCCCTCACAACTTTGAACCAACCACTCCAACTCCTAAAATCCATCTTCCTCCCGAAAGACTTTATATCCCAATTTTGGTGCATATAGTCATCTATTTGGATTAATAGACCAAACCAAAGCATCCTCTATGCCCTTTATTTTGACATGACTAGATTGAAGAGAAACAATATATCCCTCCCAAATCAAGCATTCCTCACCAAAAGATACTAGTCTATTTGTAGACATCCATTATTATCTCCAGATAGAATAGTGTTCTAGATTTTCCACTTGAGATAAATAGAACAGACCCCTCTCCCTTGGAGCATGAATCATATTTATAGGAAGACAAAAAATTCCCCCACACCCAAACCAAGTTTCGTCCTCCAACCCAACTCTACTTCCAGTTCCAACCTTGCAAACTAGGGATTTCCCAGTCAATGGAAATGCCATCACCATACACGTTCAAATAACATAAGAATTGTGAAAAACAATTGTGGGTGATCTTATCCAATCCTCCACACTCAATGGTTCAATGTAATTCTAACAAACCACCTTACTCCACAATCCCTTTCCATCAATAATTCTCCAAACACATTTAGCAACAAATTGGAGCTTTTGCAAAAGCATGAATGTTTTTTATACCCCAAGCCCAAATTATTTTTGAACAATTATATTTTTCCATGAGACACAAGAAAAGTATTTTTTTTTTTCATTATCCCTAGCCCAAGGAACCTATACCTAATTTTTCTAATAATCTCCAACACACCTTTAAGGATAATGGATAAGGATACCCAATACACATGAATGGATTCTAGAAGAACAAGTCTTCCCCCACTAGATAACCACTTGTTGCACCATTTAGACAACCTCCTTTCTAATTTAGATATCATCCAACTCCAATCTCTCTTTGTGTAATCATTGGGCTTGAGATAAAAACATAGATACTTTATACTTGATTGAAGCTCCATGTGATTGAAATTAGGAAACAGTTGTAAAAAGTGGGTTTTGTCCTCGTCACTAATCTCCACAAAAGAAACATAAGACTTTCCCACATTTATCACCATCCTAGTAGTTGAATAATAGAGATCTAAAATCTCCATAAGATTTAGAGCATCCCCATGAGAACCATCACAAAACAAAATAATGTCATCTAAAAATAATAAGTGAGATAGATATAAGGTGGCCTCCATTCTTATTCCTTTAAAAACTCCTCAACTTTTTGTCTCCAAGACAGATCTACTAAGACCTTCAACTACAAGAAAAAATGATAAAGGCGATAATCAACATCCATGTTTCAATGCATGACCAGGATTAAAAGACTCAATAGCAGAACCATTAGTCAAATTTGCAAAAGACGCCGAAGATATACAATTCATGACCCAATTGACAAACTATAAGTTGAAACCAAGATGAATATGCATCAAGCAAAGATTGGGTTTAATTTCTTTACCTACGGGTGAATTGGCTAAGAGTAGTTGAGTTTGACCATAGTTAACCTTGGTTGAGTGTGGTTGATTATGGTTGACTATGGTTGGTATTAATTTACTTGGTTGTTTGGGATTTTCCATAGTTGAATTATTTAGCTATGCTTAACCTTAGTTAACTTTGATTGACCATGGCTTAATGAGGTTGAATTTGTTGACTTTCACTAATTATGGGACTTTGTTGAATGTGGTAGACTTGGATCACTATGTTTCATCATGGTGGACTTCACTTAACTATGGATGGTTGTGGTTACTATTTAGTGGGTTGTAGTTGACTATGGTTGACTACCACTGATTTTGGTTAACTTTATTTAACATTAGTTACTATGTTTTATAGGGTTTACCATGGTTGAATTCATTGACTAGTTTGATCTTATTTGATTTCGGTTAACCATTGTTGAATGCAATTGACTTTGGTTCACTATCGTTGAGTGTGGTTGACTATGGTTGACTTAGCTAATTGTGGTTGACTTAGATGACTATGGTTGATTACGGTTGAATGTGTTTACTATGGAAAACTTTGGTGGATTTTTGTTGACTATGGTTTGAACCTAGTTGATTATGATTGACCTGGATCATTGTGGTTGACCTCCCTCACTATGGTTGATTGTGGTTCACTTGCCTCATCAAGGTTTAATTATGTTAACTATGACTTACTTTCATTTATTTTGGTTTTGTATGGTTGATTTAGGGAAGTATGCTTAAGTCTTACTATCCTTGACTTCCATTATTGACTTGGTTGATTATAGTCATCTTTGTTGATTGTGATTTCTTGTGTTTATTTATGTTGACTTTGGTCGACTTTAGTTGACTTTGGTTAACTTAGTTGGTTGTGGTAGGCAATAGTTGAAGGTGGTTGACTATGGTTAACTATGGATTATTTGGGTTGATTTTGATCAATTGTGGTTTATTGTGGTTGACTATAATTGACTTGGGCAATTATAGTTGACTTTGATTGATTGCAGATGAGTCTGTTTGAGTTTGGTTATCTATGGTTAATTTCACTAACTACTATTGACTTATTAAGAGGTGGTTGACTTTAAGTGATCCAGATTATTTTTAAGAATGAAATGAAGGGATAGATTTAGCAATGAAATATATAGAGATACTGCGAGATGAACAAAAATATTTCAATAAACATAAAGATACAGTAATACACAATTTCTATTAATGAGGGAAAATGTACAAAACTGTAGAAATATAGAGTGAAAGACATGCTAGAATGGTGGCAGCTTATCTCTGAGAAGAGATGTGATGGCTATGCTCATTCGCAAGAAGATGATTGTTACAATGAGGCTCCAAATGCATTTTTAACATAAAGAAAATCCAAAACCCTAACCCTGGAAGATGAAAAGCCAACAGTTTTGCAGACCCCGTTTTGGGTAGTTTGGTATAGCAACTTCTCGGGGGCATAACTTTGGCACACAATCTATGTTTGGAGCGCACAATAGCTTGTTGGAATGGTATCAATGAGGAGATTCATTTTGGGGGCTAAATCATAGTATTTGGCCATCCTTGAGGTGCTCGATCATGAAAAAACATCGTTTAGGCCCTCAAAATGGCCCCAAAAGTTTAGGACCTAAAAAATGCTAAAAATAGTAAATTGTCAACAAATTGTTTTGAGCTAGTTGGAATAGATGGGTGGCCATTGATATCCACTTGGATAAATCTCCCCTCCTTAGGAATAAATGGTCTCCATTGCATTGAGTTCCCGGGGGAGAGGGGAAAGCGTTTGTTGAATATGAATCTTGGTGAGTTGCTTGCCTTGTTGGAGAAGTTGTGTTGCTTCGCTTGTTCAAGACTATCACAAACCTGTTGTTGGTGGGATTGAATCTGTTCAGCCAACGTTTTGTATCTTGGCTTGACTAGGTAGTGTGTAGGTACCATTGTAGGTGAAGAAACATTATCTTCTTTCTCTTCTGAAATCTACTTTTGTTGAAAAGAAAGGTCTTGGGCCAAGGATGCAGTGGTTGCAATGTCTTTTTATTCACTTTTTGAACAAATTGTGAAGAGGATGAATTTTACAGTATGAGAGATTACCTTGTGGCACTGTTTTGGTTGGACAATAGTCGAAACTACCTCTGGTATCCTGTAGATATGACCCCCCAGAGTAACAATGATACTATGGGGTCGAGACTCATAAATAGCATGGTGCTTCCACATATATGGTTGGCCCAAAATAACATCACAGACATTCAGCAGGGAAACATCACATAATACCTCATCCTTGAAGGTTTGGATGTCGTATGATAATCGACACTATTGGTTGACATAGAGATCTCGTCCATGGCGAAACCACCCGATGTTGTTTGGTTGTGGGTGTGGTGTTGTCGAAAATCCCAACTGTTAGATGACCTCTGTTGAGATTAGGTTCTTCTGGCTTCTGCTATCAACAATAAAATGCAGTGGGGTCCCCTTCACCTACATCTGTGAATGGAAAATGTGCTCCCCTCTTTAGGATATGCTCGTTCTTCTGGTTGAATTATTGTGGTTACGACAGTAACAGTGGGGTCTACATAGATGATTTGTCTTCTCCCATTATTTTTTGAATCAGGGTTCAGCTCCTTTTCTTTGATCTCATCCACCAATTATTGTTTTGAGTGAATGTTAGGAGGGAAAAACTCTCTATGGCCAAGGGTAAACCACAACAGACAGGCATGACTGCAAAAATCAACTCAATTCCATTGTATGCTATATAAACTAATGTGCAAGATAAGAAAAAGTCCTACCTCGATCCAACGTTCGATGATGTTCCATTGTTGAGCACTTCAACCCAAAGCTTTATACCTGCAACAAGTTCTCAACAAACAAGCAGAGAAAGTACATAGTGACAATATAAGGGGGTTAGCACACTAGATACCATAATACATTAATAAACATTACAAACATGCCCGTGGATAATAATCATATATTTGTACGATACCAATAGGATAGGAAAGGAGTATTTCTATTAATAATTGATCAACAGAAGTGACAACATTACAGACTTTCGTGTTGGCATGGTTCAAAACCAAGAAACCAAGTTCCTTCCAATTGGGCCTCCACCACTTCAATCCTCCACCAAAGGCAAGCTCATAGGAGAGAGACAGTGAAGTTCTCTCATCAATAGGGAAAGAGCTTGGGGGCTGAATTCCTCCAAAGAAAATCTTGTGTATATCAGTAAAGATATACCTTCCCAGCCAATCCTCAGTGCTAAGATTAGGGTTCTTGTTCTGGGCTTCTGCGAAGTCCTTTTCTTGTTCTTCTATCCACTTCTAAATCTCTGTCTTCGATGGAAACCACCTTGAAATTCCCTCAAGAAGATCCTGGTCTCGGCAAGAGAACCATTTATTGGCACAAGGGCAGACCCAGGGTTTAGCTCCAAGAGCGCACCAACAAGCCCTAACTACTGGCCCTTTCGGCAACACCTGCGAGGCAGATGCAGTCTCACCCGAAGTAACTATAGGGGGGTTGCAGGACACATGTGTCTACAAACAGAGGAAATACAAATTAGATCTAATACAACAACAACACAACATCTAGATATCAGTTACCAGCTTAGACCTACTTCGCACAGTATATCTCAGATCTAGCACAATAATGAAATAACGAAGAAATCAAAAGACAAAGAACACAACATCAATCACACACAACAAAAAGATATACATGGTTCACCCTCTCCCTGGGGCTACGCCCACAGAACTATGCTTTATAATATATTAGGTGAAAGCATACAGTTCTATCTGTGCTCTTAGCTAGAAGATCTTCTCTCTTTCTCTCTTCCCCCCTTCCCTGTGCACCTAGCTGCAGGGTTGATCTTTGTACCCAGCTAAATATCTTACAATACAGAATGCTCTCTCAGCACAATACTTCTCTTTCAATAACAATAATCTCTCATCATCACATCTAACCGACGAACCCATCCTAGGTCCTTTTGACCTTTATTTATACATTACAATAGCTCACCGACAACCTTAGGCCGAAGCCTAGGTGCCAAAACCCTAGATACCAAAACCCTAGGTCATATTGACCCATGTTTTCAGGGCTTCACCAACCTGTCTTTCCTTCTTTCCCGCGATGTGCTCCAAAGCATCCATTGGTGGATTTTTCCGCTTGCAGAGTTGTCCACGATCTGTGTTCCTTGTTGATCTGTCATCCTTGATCTCCTCATCCAATGGCTTGTTTTCTCTTACTTCGCTCCATCTTTTCTAATCTTTTGCTCACTTCAACCCAGTATCAGTCACTATGTCTTCTGCGCAGTTCACGTTTCACATTTTCTGCCTTAATCTTTGCTTACTTCTAGAACCAAGGGCCAACAGCCACCAACAGGTTGGGCAACGATACTTCATAATTTCACTGTAATACCAATTTGTGGCAGCCCCGGCCACCCAGGTCGGGCCATGTAGCACCGCCAACATGATGCTATGCTTTGATAGCAGGTTAATTGTTCATCCCAGAGTACGTATATATTACATGCATTTCTAATGAAATAAAAGGTAATAAAATATACTACTACCATACTAACTCATGCGTAATTGATAGTAAATCATACATGCAACAAAAGCACATGATAACATTGTATGAATCATAGACATTCATAGTAGACATCATTAAACACGGAATTGATACTTATCTTTGGATCGTGAAGTCCACCGACTACGTGCAGACCTTCCACGAACCTCCCATACTTAGACCACATTGCTCATCACTCTCAGCAGTGGTCACCCCCGAGTTGGGACTAAACTCCACCGGGAAAGGGATTCCTAGGCTTGGAATGGATAACAGAATGTCACATAGTTCAATGGGAAGGATTCTCTAAGGAGCCACTTACGCCCACTGCTCACAGACTCTCATTCCCCACATGCATGTCCCACCCCAGAAGTATACACCTTCACTATCACACAGTTCATTGGCTGCTCCACCTCCCTTCCAGGGCTTCAGCAACAAGTCGTATAGGAACTCTCAGAACTTTGTATTTGTTATTGGACTCCCTCCAGGATAATTCACTCACTCAGCACACTCTCTCACATAGAGAGAGTTTCCCACAGGCCTGACAACATGCCTCTTCAATCTACGGGCTTGAAAACCCGTCTTTGCAAACCACATGCATGATAACTTGTTTCTTCTATCTAACTCCTAAGACAAATGGGAAAGGGTGGAGGAAACAACCGAACTCCGGTAAGAAAGAGTATGGATCATCAAGATACCAGTGCACGCCAGTTACTAAGGTTCATGATGGTCTCAGGTTCAACAATGGTGGAAATGGCTGACTATGTGTTTGCTCTATGTGTGAGTGAACTTGTCTGCCTAAAGGTGGTCGAATGGTCAAAGAATGATGAGAATGGTGAGAGTGTGAGAGCCCACTATCCCCCGAACCTTCGTGAGTCCCCTTAAAACTACATGTGCCGGAGTTGACACTTGTCGCTCATGAAGCTCGTTCCTTTCCATTTTGAGTCATTCCCTCTTCCCAAAGGAACTTAGGATATAATCATATCCTTATATCAACATTTAGAATAATAATAAATTATTCTTGGACTTAAGCTCTTAAACAATTAAGCTTAGTCCCTATCTCCAGCCTCTCATCCCCCTCTCCCTTACCCGGCCTAGTGGAGCTTAGTCCCCAATACTCTTTCTTCATGGTCGCTCTACACACATGAATGTTTTTATATTAATAATATGAATATTTACATGTACAAAATAGGCTCTTGGCCTTTAACACCTAGGCTCACCAGCTTCATAAACACTTAATCCTATCAGCTTATAATTGCTTGGCTCACCATCCTACAAAACATGTTACAATTCATAAATACAACTACGGCTCGTCCTTGGGGATATTACAACTTTAATTGACCATGGCTCAATGATATTGATTATGTTTTTTTTGGTTGATTGTGGTTGCCTTTTTTAAGTGTGGTATACTTGGATCACTATGGTTTATTGTGGTTGACTTTAATGGATTGTAGTTTACTATGGTTGAGTTTGTTTGACTTCAATGCTTGGGGTTAATTGTGGTTGAATTCATTGGATATGGTTGACTTGAGTTCACTTTGGTTAACCATCATTGAATGTGGTTGATGTTAGGATATTTAGACACTTAGGAGTTAGTTAAGATCAACTTGGTCTAATGTATCATTAGGTAAAAATATGTTTCTTAGTGTGTTTCTTTAGTATGCATTTGTAGTTAGGTAGTTTGTTAGACACGATATGTTCCAGAAAAAAAAGTAATCCGACGACTCATATTCCCCTCGATCTTAATGGCTACATTGATCCGTGGCTTAGCACCCGATTGGTCCATGATCTATATTTAAAGAGTATGTGGGGTTGTTTGCTAATGATCAATTGTGAGAAACACTCTTGTAACTCTCTTGTGATTTTTTCCTTTTGCATTAATAAATTGCTCAAAGTTGTCATGTTAGCTAGGGTCGTGGATGTTTCCCCATGGGGGTTTTACCACATAACAACATCGGTGTATCGATCTTTGATATGGTTGTGTGAATTCTTACTAAAGGTGTTCTTCCTTTGTTAGAATACCTGTGTTGTTGAACATGGTATTAGATAGCATTTGAAGACCCACTCATTTTGTAGATCGAGATCTTGAAGCCATGTTGTCGCATCTCTGGTTTTTTTAGTTTTTCCATACATGTCTAGGCTAAGAGGACTATTCCATTGAATTTGGAGCACTTACTCCAGCTATAAATTCCTTTCATTTCACTCAAAAAAGGTTTTTTTTTCCTAAGATACGACTATTTCAGTCAGATTCAAAGGTATAAAGCTTGAATACGTCCTTTTAAATTTTTACAAAGATAATATTTCAGTTTTATTTCTAAGTTGTTACTCTTTTCAATCTACGTATTCTCTTTGCCCTGCACTTTGTGTGATCTTGAAAAATCAGAAATAGAGAAAAAAAAGTTTTCTTATCTGCGTATGCTCTTTGTCGTGCACTGTGTGCGATCTTAGTAAATCATAAATAGAGGGAAAACTTGCATTTTATGGGTAAGCTAACTGAAATTTAACCCTTGTTGCCATCGAGAAGAAAAACAAATATGGGTGAACACATGAAAATAGTTTTTTGAGCAGGTACTCCAAGGTTGCCTTCCACAACAACAACACCCTCAATCCTCCTTCTTAAGATTATAATGTGTTTTGCACCGACTCACTTGGTTAAAAGTCGCTTTATTAAGTAAGAGGTTTTGAGTTCATGTTTTTTTTTTGTTACTCTTTTTGAAAAAGTTCATGCATTCTTTGTAAAGTGAATTTAACTTAATTATAAAAATGAATCCCTATTAATAACATTAATATTTTATTTCAAGATATTTGTTTTGCATGCAACTTTCGTTTATAAACTAACTTCATTGTAAAAGTGATTCTCACTTGTTCTATAAAAGTGGGTCACTTAATAAGCAACTTATTTGTAAAAGTGAGGTCATGAGAAAGTTAATGAAGGAGGGGCATCACAACGTGGACCAACTTCTACTTGTCACGTGGCTCTTTGGTTACCGTTTATGCATTTTTTCAAAATGGCATAACTTTGACATCCGAAGTCCATTTTCAGTGTCATTTTTCTTAAACAACCAATTTTTTCGAAAACTTTCCATTTAGACCATCAATTTGATATTTTAAATTTATATTCTCTACATATTTAATATGGACACTGAAATCAATACCAACTACTTCTCATGGAAATCTCATATGGAAGATGTATTAAGAAGTAAAGGATTGTGCCAAATTACCTTGGGAAAAGAACTAGAACCCACTAATGATGAAAAAAAAATCAAATGGGATAATAAGAGTGACGAAGCACATTGACTAATTGGAATTTCCATCTCTCTTGATTTAAGGTTTCACTGTAAAGGAATTTATGGCCCAGATAAATCCTGGGAAAAGCTTGAAGTTGTGTTTGGTAAACTCAATATTATTCAATCCCACCGATTAGAGAATAGGTTAATGACTTTAAGTCCTCAATGATTTCCCTTGCATTGAATATTATTTATCTAAGTTCAAAACACTTAGAATTTTATGTATAGACTGAAAAATAGATCTAAAGGAAGAATAATGAATCTATATTTTTATTTCTAATCTTGGTAGTGCATATTTTGTGTTTGTATGTACCTTTTATAACATCAGAGAATATCTAGGGAGTTCTTACCAAAATCCCTCTTTTGAGTATTTTTTTGATGCTCGTATTCGAGAGCAAGATAAGCTTGTGCAACTTGGATTGATAAGCACTACAGGTATATCCAACAAAGAATTAGTGGCCCGACATAAAGATGAATCTAAGAATCCTAAGAAGTAACATCCTCGCCACAACAACAAACAAAATAGGGTCCTTAACAGTCTTCTCCAACTTCTGCTCCTAATGGTGACAATTGAGTGAAATCTAGAAATAAGAAGATTGTCAGACATTGCAATTTTTGTGGGAAAGATGGTCATGTGGAGTCCAATTTTTTTAATAAGATGAAATCCTTAGAAGCAGCGATGAAGAAGCACAACATAATTATTGATTCTTATTATTTTTCTTCTCATGGACATGCACTTTCTACTTCTGGTTCCTCCTTCAATGCATCTTCTACTTTTTCTTTTGATGAGTGGTTTATTGATTATGGAGCATCTTATCATATGGATAAGGATAAATCCATATTTTCATCTCTTAATGGATGCAACACGAAGAAAATATATGTTGGTGATGATAGATATATTAGTGTTGTAGGTTCTAGGTTCAGGTAGAAAATAGTCATTTCAATGATGTATTATGTGTTCCAAGTCTTCCTGCAACCTTCTATCAGTGCATCATATCACTCAATTAGGTGAAGGAAAAATTGTAGAGTTTTCACCTCACCAAGTTGTAATCAAGGATTTAAAAGATCCTAAGCATGTCATCGCAACTAGAATTGTTGATGATGTCACTGGGTTATACAAGTTTGACAACTTTGGGTCATCATAGTTTCCATATGTTTTTGTTTCTCATAGAAATGACTCGAGCAAAATTTGGCATGAGCAGTTTTGTCATCTAAACTATCACCCATTCCAGCAACTATGTAATCAACACATGGTGACTAGTATTCCTCTTGTTTCTTACAGAGATAGTGTTTTTGTCAATTGTGTTCTCGAAAACATCATCGGGATAGTTTTGACAAATATGCCTCTTGCCATGCCTCGAGCCCTTTGCAGCTTGTTCACAATGATTTTTGTGGTCTGCTTTCTTCTCCTTCTTTATCTGGGTGAAAGTTTTTTAAATTTTATTGATGACTTCAACTTAGGTTTACTTCTTAAAACTTAAAAGTGAAGTTTTTGACCAGTTTTTGGCCTACAAGGCCCTTGTAGAAAAACAATCTGGACATCAACTTCAAAGGTTAAGAAAAGATAATGGAGGAAAATACATGAAAAACAATTTTACAAGTTACTTCACTGAACAGGGCATCCAAATACAAAACATTGTTCCATATACACCAAAAAAAATTGTGTTTCTAATAGAAAGAATCATGCACTAAAGGAAATGGCTAATTATATGATCCAATATAAAGGATTAAGCCTTGATTATTGGGTGGAAGCCATCAACTGTGTAAATTACATAGTAAATCACACTCCCACAAAGGCTCTAAAAAATATAACACCAGAAGAACCATGGACTAACATTAAGCAAGTTGTAAGACACCTCCATGCATTTGGTAGTGTAGCATGGGCTCACATTCTTGATCATAAAAGGAAATCTTTACAATCTAAAAGTGAGAAGTGTATTTTTGTTGGTTATTCTGAATATGTCAAAGGCTACATACTTCTTCAACCTCATTCTAATGAAATTATTATTAGAAGAGATGTTAAATTTGATGAAAATCTCTTGGCATACGATCCTAATTAGACATTTGTGCCATCTACGACCTGTGAGCCATCTTCGAAATTTGTGCCATCTACGACCTGTGAGCCATCTTCGAAATTTGTGCCATCTTCTGTTCCTACTCTAGTTTCTTCTTCAGATGATGATAATAATGAGGATGAAAATCCACGCCCTCCTACTCACCTTACTCCAAATGAGTCCATTGAACATGAACTTGCATCACTACCACTGCTTCCCAAATGGGTCCGCTCAACTCAAGAATTAGTTGGTGATCTTGTCGATGATCCTTTATATTAGTGTCGAACATGTTCATAGTTCCAACGAGCCTCTTCTCTTTTGTCTCAAGTTTTAGAGACTCGTCATCCAGAGAAATTTGTATAAGCTTTAGGTCATCTAGATTGGGATACAACAATGAATGAAGAGTATCTCTCTTTGATGGTGAATGTTACTTGGGATCTTGTACCTCTTCTGAAAGGAAGAAAACTTGTCAAATGTAAATGGGTCTACAAAACTAAGTATGCATCAAATGGAAGTGTCGAAAGACACAAGTACCGGTTAGTTTCCAAAGGATTCTCTCAAGTTGAAGGCATTTACTATAATGAAGCCTTTTCCCCTGTAGCCAAAATGAATTACATCCACCTTGTTCTTACCCTTGTTACCTCACATAAATGGGAGGTCCATCAAATGGATGTTAAATCCACCTTCTTGCATGGGGGTTTGCAAGAAGAAATCTACATGGAAAAACCTCCTGGCTATGTCCAGAAAGACTCCAACCTTGTTTGTTTCTTGAAAAAATATCTTTATGGTCTTAAGCAAGCTCCTCAATATTGGTATGCCAAAATGGGAAGCTTCTTCTTAACACCAACTTTTCTAGATGTCATTTTGACCCTAATGAATATACCAAGAAAGGAGGAAGCCATCTCATAATACTTGTTCTTTATTTTGATGACCTTTTCTCACTAGTAGTGACCCTAAAATTTCAAGCCATGTGAAAACCAGCATTAAGAATAAATTTGAAATGACAAACTTAAGTTATTTGCACTATTTCCTTGGCCTCCAAGTTTTGCAAACCAAGGAAAAAAAATTTCTTTCCCAGTATAAGTATGCTTGTAACCTTCTTTGTCGCGTTCACTTGGGAGATTATAAACCAACCCATTCTCCCTTCCAGTTTGGAGTCAAACTTGCTACCACATGTATTTACCCCGAAGTTTATGCCACTCTGTATCATCAATTAGTTTGTATCCTCTTATATTTGACTCAAACTTGTCTTGATATTTCCTTTGTTGTTGGTCTTATTGTCCAGTATATGCAAACACCCCATGAAATCCATTGGAAAGCAAAAAAAAGGACACTTCGATATGTTTTGGGTACAGTTCAGTTCAAGATACATTATACCTCAGGGGGGACTCCTTTATTGGTTAGTTTCACTGATTTAGATTGGCTCTGCAACCCCGATGATCAAAATTCTACTATAGGTTATGATTTCATCCTTGGTTCAATAGTTGTCATTTGACTTGTAAGAAACAACAAGCTATTGATATTTCTTCAGCACAAGAAAAGTACTGAGCAAAAATTAATCCAATTCAAGAAGCCTTGTGGTTTCAACATATCCTTTCAGAGATTGGATTCCAAAAACAACATTCGACAATCCTCTAGTGCGAAAATCAAAGTGTCATCAAGTTCGCCAAAGACCCAGTTCAAAATCAACGTGGCAAACACATCAAGTTACACATTCACTTCATCAGACAACTCATTCATGATCAAGTTATTGAAGCGCTCTTTTTCCTTACAAAATATCAAGTTGTGGACATTTTCACCAAAGTCTCTTACAAAAGTGAAGTTTTCCAAACTTTGATCTATGTTAGGAGTTCAAGAAGTTGTCATTAAGGGGGGATATGCTCGAATTCATCATTTCTTATCCTATTGTGTTACCTTTGTAAATACTTCAATACTATCCCAACTTGCTCTTAAGGGGGGATGTTAGGATATTTAGGCACTTAGGAGTTAGTTAAGATCAACTTGGTCTAATGTGTCATTTGGTAAAAGTGTGTTTCTTTAGTATGCATTTGTAGTTAGGTAATCTGAATGTCAAGATATGTACCCAACATAGAGTGATCTAATGACTCATATTCTCCTTGATCTTAACAACTACACTGATCATGGATTAATACCCTATTAGTCCATGATCTCTATTTAAAAATCATGGAGGGTCATTGATTGATGATCGATTGTGAGAATCTCTCTTGCAAAAATTTTCTTTTGCATTAATAAATTGCTCCAAGTGGCTGCATTGGTCAAGGTAGTGGATGTTTCCCCATAGGGGTTTTACCATGTAAAAACATTAGTGTGTTGATATTTGATATTGTTCTATGAGTGGTTACTGAAGGTGTTCATCCTCTGTTGGAATACCTCTGTTGTCGAACAATTGACTATCTTGACTTTAGTTGACCTTGGATGACTATGGTTTGTGGGGCTAAGATAGTGCCCCAAGGAAAGAAAGAAGCAAACTTGAGCTTGACATTTCTAGGTTGAATTTGGCTAACTATGGTTAAGTGTGGTTTATTGTGGTTGATTTGGTTGTCTATGGATGATTATGGTTGACTTAGCTAATTGTAGTTGAATGTGCTTACTATGGTAAACTTTGGTTGATTGTTGTTGACTTTGATTGATTATGATTGATTATGGTTGAATGTGGTTGAATTGGATGACTATGGTTTCCTTCATTGACTATGAATCACTATGGTTGATTTGTTTGACTATGGTTGACTTTGTTGACTATGTTTTTTTAATGTGGCTAAGTTTGGTTGAATCTAGTTGACTTTACTCAAATTATCTTACCTTGGTAGACTTTGGTTCATTGCGGTGACTATGGTTGACCTTAATTGATTGTGCTTTCCATTTATAAGTATGGTTTACTCTTATCAACCATGGTTTACCTGGAAAACTATCATTGACTTTGATGAATAAAGTTGACTTTCAATGACTTTTGTTTCTTTGTGGATGACTTGGTTATGTGTTGTTGAGTTTTATTGTGGTTGATTATGGTTTACTATGACTGACATTGACTGAATTGGTTCCCTGTGGTTGAATTAGTTAGCTATGCTTAACCTTAGTTGAGTTTGATTGACCATGGTTGAATGTAGTAGACTATGTTGACTTTAATTAACCTCAAATAAATTGTAGTCAACTTTGGTTGAGTGTGGTTGACTTGGATGACTATGGTTAACCATGGTGAACTTCAATTGACTAAGGTTGATTATGGTCAACTATGGTCAAATTTGGTATATTATGGTTGGCTATGATTGCGTATGGTTAACTTTGGTTAAAATTGGTGGACTTCATTGCCTAGGTTGATTTTGGTTTATTATGGTTGAGTGTGGTTAACTTTGGTTAACATTGGTTAACCTTTCCAGTTGGGATAGAGTATAGTTGAATTAGTTGGCTATGGTTAAGCTCAGTGGACTTTGGTTGACCATGGTTGAATTTGATTCACTATGTTGAATTTAGTTTACTTTTATTGACCAAGATTGTCTTTAGTTGAGTATGGTACTTGAGTGGCTCATTGTAATTGACAATGTTTGAATGTGGTTGACTTTGTTGATTATGGTTTACTGTGTTTATTGTGACAAAGATTTGTTCATAATAATTAACTATGGTTTATTGTAACAAGGATTTGTTCATAATAATTAACTATGTATAACTATGTATGATTTATTGTGGTTAACATTGACTTCAATGTCAAGTAACATTATATCATACCAAATTGTTAATAAATTATTATTCCTAGAATATTATAAAATATTATTATGTAAACACTTTATTTATTATGTTGTAATTGAAGTGGTGGAAATTAATGCTTTTAAAAAAGTTGAAAAATTAAATATTATAAGAGGTAATTTAAATGGTTTTTGGGCATTAACAATAATTGTTGTTTGCATCAATAACTTTTTCCATGCTCGTCCCTAAGTGATTATTAATAATATCTCATTCTTTTTTAATAGTAAAAAAATAAACTCTTGTTTGAAACATGATGAATAAATTAACACTATTAATGTAAACAAAGATAAAATTATTTGAAAAAATGTAAACGAAGATAAAATTATTTGAGAAATTTGAACGTTATAGGTAAAATTATTTGATGAATAAATTAACACTATTAATGTCACTGGAGTAGTAAACAAAAATAAAATTATTTGAGAAATTTGAACGTTATAGATAAACTGTAAACTTATTTGAGACATTAAAAATATATATATACAACTCATATTTGATAAATTTATTTAAATATACATTAAAAGGTATCCAAAAAATTAAATTATGATTTGAATCATGTGTTGTGTTTAATAAATGTAGATGAAAATAAAATTTTAAACATTCTACATATTTAAAATAAATATAATTTATTATAAAAAGTAATAAATATAAATTTATTTTGTATTTGGTGAATATCAAGTTTGAATTTCCCCATTTAAAATAAATCTAACAAATTAAAATAATTAATCAATAAAATTATTATAAATATTATTACTATATACAATCCCACGAAATAATAACAATAAAAAATAGATTTATTTCAAAACCAATACATTTAAATTTACTATAAATTTAAAATGACCTACTACTATAATTCAACCATGTCATTATCAATTTGCATGCAATTCAGCCATGGCATTATCAATTGTGAATAAATGTTACAACTTCATAGCAAATAGAAGTTGTGTCATTTAAAAGCTTTCGAAATATATTTTATGCTCATCAAATGTGATCATCAACCAACAATGAATGTATAGTTTGCGATTGCACATCACAACCTAAAGTTATTAAATTGTGTATAGATATGAACATAGTTCATATTTAAAATCACCTACCATATACATGCAATTCAACCATGTCATCGTCAAATTTGGCTACATGTTATCACTTCATAACAAAAAGTTGTGACTTTTAAAAGTTTTCAAATTATCTTTTACGATCATCAAATGTTATCATCAAACAACAAAGAATGGTTAGGTATTGCACAACACAACCTGAAGTTTATGAATCATGTATATATATATGAACGCAATTCATATTTTATTGTGTTATAATACAATGAATAGGATTTAATTATGGGCCATAATAGCTTTCACAATATGTTGTTTTTTCTCTCCATGGAGATTGATGTAAGTGCATTTTTCTGATTACATCTTCCTCCTGAATTTGCAAATAAAATGTTTATGCACTTTCTCCTTTAGTACCATGTGAAGTTTCATGGAAACTTGTCACAAAGAACTTAGTTAGTAGAAAAATCACATAAAGTTTGCGAGAGAGAAAAGAGAAAGAGAGACAAGCTTGAGAAAAAGAATGAATTGTATTAACTGAATGAGTAAAATGAATAATACACATGATATATTCTACATGGTTAAGTGAATGCACCATATTAGTGATCTAGAGAGTTTTATACACTCACTAACAGAAATCGAAGTAATCTTCCACCTAGTCCTAGTTAATTGATTGATGCAATTGTCAATTAACTAAGTCACACATGTGGAGGTAAGATAAACACATGCAATCACAAGATATGCATCGTCTTGGCCACATGCATGAGATACACGCCCTCTTGGTGAGAAAACTGAGGTGAGCATGTAACTGTTGGTGATAAAACCAAGGTTACCATGCATGAGTAGCCTCCTCTAATCTAACTGAGGTGTAACAGACTTTGACCTGAAGAGGGAAGGCGCCCTATTTTGTAGGAGGCGCCCTAATTTGTAGGGGAATATTCTCATCTATGGAAGTGCCCTCAACATTAGACTATCAACATTAGGAAACTAATTACCTAGGTGAGTGTGTAATATCACCAACATGGAAGGTCAACCCCTATAATTTGGAGCTTGACACCTTGTTGATTTCCTTCTATGCTTTGGAGAGACCTTATTGATTTATTATGTTCTTTCTAGAGACCTTGTTGATTGATTCTATGCTTGAAGATACCTTGATGTTACTTGGAAGACACTTTACTGATTCTATGAGTTGGGTAAATGAAAGTGATTATTGGGGGTGGTGATTTCTTATCTCTCGATTCGAAGTTTGGTGCTCAAGTTGATATGACACTTGCACCATCATTACCTCTTAATGGCCATACTGTCTCATGCTTGACTATCGCCACTTTTGGTCATTATTACTCTTAACTCATGCATTGAAGTGGCATCTCCCCCCATGTGAAACTTGATCATGTTGCAAAGAATCATTTCTTAATTATGGAACGTTTGTTTCGAAATTATAACTTTTGCCTTATTTCACCTTGGTGGTTGACATGGTTTCCTAGTAAGTGGGTCACCCTCAGGGAAAGGGTTTCCACTGGGGGGTCTTCTTGAAGGGTGAGCATACCAATCTCACTCATTTCTTCCCACTTTCCACACTTTTTCCCCTTTGTTTCACCATCTTTTGGGTTTCTGGGTTTATTGACCCCAAGAAAGGCTTGTACTTCATTTCATGGGAAAAAGGGTTTGAAGGCCTAGAGGTGTTGTCGCTGGCAAAGGTCAAAATCCATAACTAATCCTTCTAGATGCTTGCCCTAATGTCCTGAGAGGAGTGAAATGATTCTCCAAAAAAATGAAGGACCTTAAAAAAAAAATAATAATAAATGTCTGACTTGATGGGGGAATGCATTTGTGGTGTTTTTAAATTTCCAGTGCATATGGCACTCAATGTGTTCCTAACTTCTAGTGCCATTGTGATGCTCTTTAATTTCCATTTCACATAGCACTCAATGTTCAAACCATAAAAAATGAAAGGAAAATAAAGGGCTTGGAAAAATGTTGCATTGCAAATGAAGGATGCAACACACCCTTCACAAAGGCACCCATAGATGAGACAATATGAGCCCTTGATATAACCACATGCCCAAAAGTCAGACCCCCATCCACCTTATATTCACTACATGATTTAGAGAGGGTCTTCTTCAGAAACACCCCTTAACTTGGGGATTGTCCTACCTAATAGGACACCATGACAACCCTCCCATACTTAAATTTGGTAAATTTTATAAGGCCTTTGAGAATTTGTTTAGTTTGAAAAGGAGGGATTTAATGCACATGTTTGGATAGTTATTTTATTAAATGTGGCTTACTTGGCATGATACATGTGACTTGTGGATCTTTGGAGGGCGTACTTGTTTTTCTTTATAGGACCTTGGTCAATGAAATTTATTCATGGAGGAACTAGGCCACTTGGACCTCCATAGGGGCGCAAAGCCCATTGGTTGGATGTAGTGCCCCAATCATTAGAGGCTTTGGAAGATGAATGTTGTACTTGAGATGAAGTATTTGTTGGACAGTTAGTTGTCACTGATGTTGTTGGACAATTGGTTGTCATTGATGTTGTTGGACAATTGGTTATCATTGATGTCAACAAGCAGTGGTTGTCACTGATGTCAACATATGTGATGGGTGTATTTGGAGAAGTCTCCAAAGTGGTCCCCTTGTGGCATAGCTCTAAGCACGGCCCTCACAGAAAGATGCTTTGAAGAAGTCTACAAGAAACCCATAGGTGTGGTCATGAATACTGAAGTTTTTTGAGGAATAAGGACATGAAGGACGGTGTAAATGAAGGTAACACACTCATATATGGATATTCATCGTCATGTCATTTCCAACAGTAGGTGGAACGTCACATAGTTCCTCGCGGTCGAGGAGTTATGAGGTCATGAAGTTGGAAGCCCCAAAGATGGGTTAATAAGCCCATAATTGGTCGCAATATGGGTTAAGAATCCCCTAATTGGTTGTAAGTCATTAATGAAAGGGTAAAGTGGTTGTGACAAGAAATTTTAAGCAACCCTAAAGTTAAGGAAAGAGGTTACTTAGAAAATATATATATACACCTCAAGAAGTCACTCATAAGTACATTCACACACAAAAATGAATGGAATATATATATAAGTGAGCAAGTTATTTTTATCTGAGGAAACCAAGGATATATGAGATGAATTTCAGAGGGAATACGAAGTGAAGAAGGGCGAAATTCCAAGGGAGGATGAAGTCTTGTGATAATGTGTTCTAAGGTATGTTATTTAAAGATCATCTTACCATTTTCATTATACTTTGTTTTATAGAATGACTCAGATAGAAAAAATTGGAGGTTAAGAAGACATGTGAAGGTACCTATGGTACAAATTTCATATTTTGGGTCATTGTATTTTTGGAGATACACTATGTGGACAATAGGGTTTGTGACTAGTCCTGAAACTAGTCTCAAACAAGTGTTCCAGGTAAAACAATCATATGTTCTTCATAGAGGATCCAAATTTTGTGAGACAAATTTCATTGGAAATATAAAAGTTCGTAATATCTTTTGTGTGAGTTTCAGAATTAGATATCAAATATTGAGCACGTGGCATGATGTACAAGTTCTCTCTCCAGAATAGGATATAATTAAACAAGGTATGTCATTTTCGCTATAACTTATGTTATGAGAAGTTTCAGACCCTGAAAGTTTGAGGAGATGGAAGAAAGATATCAGAGTATATGTGCTTAAAATTTAATACCTTTTTTCATTATAGGTACAGAGTTATGCTTGTTGATAGTTAGGGTTTGTGACTAATCCAAAACCATACCCACAAGATCGAGGTAAAGTTTGATGAAGATGTTATTCTCTTATTGTTGAAGTTGAGGAAGAGCTACAAGTCTGTAATTTCGTGTATCAGATCTACTACATGATCAGAGGTATGTTTTACATGTGTTATTGAGGGTTATGTTTATGGTACATGCTTGAGGCATGTCTTGATGATGATGGTACATGATATGGTACACCTTTGTGATGATATGATACATTGTTAGAAGCATATCTTGCCTATATTGGTGTATTGGTATCTTGGTTATATTGGCACTTCATTGATGATATCTTACAGTACATGGTGTATGGCATGATTGAGACATATCATGAGTGATATGGTATATGGTTGATGCATGAGATGGTGCAGGTTTGATGTACATGGTATGGTACAAGTTATAGTACATGGTTGATGTGCATGGTATGGTACAGGTTTGATGTACATGGTATGGTACAAGTTTTACTACATGGTTGATGCATGGTATGGTACAAGTTGATGTACATGGTTTGGTGATGGTTTTGGCATCCATGTGAGTGGATCTGGTTACATGTTGGTTGATGTGACAGTGACAGTGACAATGACAAGTTGGTTGATGTGACCATGGTAGTGACAGGTTGGTTGATGTGACGGTGACAGTGACAAGTTGGTTGATGTGACAGTGGCAATTACAGGTTTATCAGTGGTAGTGACAGTGAGTCTACACTTATATTTCAGGGCGGAAGGACCGAGAAAGGAAATGTGGTTGTAGCCTCCTTTTGGTTGGTGCCGTAGAAGTCAGGGAGTTGGAGCTTCCTTCATGTTGATGTTTGTAAATTAGGGGGTTGTAGCCTCCTTCCGGTTGGTGCCAGAGAACTAAGGGAGTTGATGCTTCCTTCGGGTTGGTTCCTATAAATCAGGGGGTTGGTGCCTCCTTCTAGTTGGTGCTGGAAAATTTGGAAGTTGGTGCTTCCTATGAATGTATTCTTGATATATATAAGAAATCATTATGTGATTTTCTCCCATTTGGGTGTCCAAATAAATTCTAGTGTATTGTGTATCTGATGTCATATTGTTGAATTGTATTGTTTATGGTTATATGCTCATGATATATTGAATGCAATCATAAATGATATATTGTTGATAAAATTGAATAGTATATATTGTGATTGAAAGTGGTAAAAAGTTATCATACTGGTTCACTCCCCCCCCCCCTCTTACATATTGTGATTGAAAGTGGTAAAAAGTTCTCATATTTTCTATAGAATGACTCAGATAGAAAAAAATGGAGGAGGTTAAGAAGACATGTCAAGGTACCTATGGTACAAATTTCATATTTTGGGTCATTGTATTTTTGGAGATACATTATGTGGACGATAGGGTTTGTGACTAGTCCTGAAACTAGTCTCAAACAGGTGTTCCAAGTAAAACAATCATATCTTCTTCATAGAGGATCCAAATTTTGTGAGACAAATTTCATTGGAAATATAAAAGTTCGTAATATCTTTTGTGTGAGTTTCAGAATTAGATATCAAATATTGAGCACGTGGAATGATGTACAAGTTCTCTCTCCAGAATAGGATATAATTAAACAAGGTATGTCATTTTCGCTATAACTTATGTTATGAGAAGTTTCAGACCCTGAAAGTTTGAGGAGATGGAAGAAAGATATCAGAGTATATGTGCTTAAAATTTAATATCTTGGTTCATTACAGGTACAGAGTTATGCTTGTTGATAGTTAGGGTTTGTGACTAATCCAAAACCATACCCACGAGACCGAGGTAAAGTTTGATGAAGATGTTATTCTCTTATTGTTGAAGTTGAGGAAGAGCTACAAGTCTGTAATTTTGTGTATCGGATCTACTACATGATCAGAGGTATGCTTTACATGTGTTATTGAGGGTTATGTTTATGGTACATGCTTGAGGCATGTCTTGATGATGATGGTACATGATATGGTACACCTTTGTGATGATATGATACATTGTTAGAATCATATCTTGCCTATATTGGTGTATTGGTATCTTGGCTATATTGGCACTTCATTGATGATATCTTATAGTACATGGTGTATGGCATGATTGAGACATATCATGAGTGATATGGTATATGGTTGATGCATGAGATGGTGCAGGTTTGATGTACATGGTATGGTACAAGTTATAGTACATGGTTGATGTACATGGTATGGTACAGGCTTGATGTACATGGTATGGTACAAGTTTTACTACATGGTTGATGCATGGTATGGTACAAGTTGATGTACATGGTTTGGTGATGGTTTTGGCATCCATGTGAGTGGATCTAGTTACATGTTGGTTGATGTGACAGTGACAGTGACAGTGACAAGTTGGTTGATGTGATCGTGGTAGTGACAGGTTGGTTGATGTGACGGTGACAGTGACAGGTTGTTTGATGTGACAGTGGCAGTTACAGGTTTATCAGTGGTAGTGACAGTGAGTCTACACTTATATTTCAGGGCAGAAGGACCGAGAAAGGAAATGTGGTTGTAGCCTCCTTTTGGTTGGTTACGTAGAAGTCAGGGAGTTGGAGCTTCCTTCATGTTGATGTCTATA
The DNA here is from genome assembly GCA_009831015.1 of Picea engelmannii. Lineage (NCBI taxonomy): Eukaryota > Viridiplantae > Streptophyta > Pinopsida > Pinales > Pinaceae > Picea > Picea engelmannii. The sequence goes on from ML785159.1 coordinate 159,258, forward strand.
AATTAGGGGGTTGTAGCCTCCTTCTGGTTGGTGCCAGAGAACTAAGGGAGTTGATGCTTCCTTCAGGTTGGTTCCTATAAATCAAGGGGTTGGTGCCTCCTTCTAGTTGGTGCTGGAAAATTTGGAAGTTGGTGCTTCCTATGAATGTATTCTTGATATTTATAAGAAATCATTATGTGATTTTCTCCCATTTGGGTGTCCAAATAAATTCTAGTGTATTGTGTATCTGATGTCATATTGTTGAATTGTATTGCTTATGGTTATATGCTCATGATATATTGAATGCAATCATAAATGATATATTGTTGATAAAATTGAATATTATATATTGTGATTGAAAGTGGTAAAAAGTTCTCATACTGGTTCACTCCCCCCCTCTTAGTATTCCAACAGTTTCTAACACTTAGACATGGCTTAAAGGCATGAATAAGGGGTGACATCGCCATCATATGCCTGAACATCCTCTTCTTGGAGCACAACGTCATACTTTGAGGGTATGTTTTACCATTTGGGTGCACTTGGTGGTGTTGTGGGCTTGAAGCCCCACGCTATTGCTTTGTAGCAAACCTGGTCCCGGTCAAGAAAAAGAGTGGGGAAATCAGACTGTGTGTGGATTTCCGAAACTTGAATAAGTCGTCTCTCAAGGAAAACTATCCACTGCCAAAAATGGACCATGTATTAGAAAAAGTAGTTGGAGCAAACCGAATGTCTATGATCGACGGGTTCTCTGGTTATAATCAAATCGCCATGAATGAACAAGACAGGGAAAAAACTGCTTTCACCACACCATGGGGTACGTTCATGTATGACAAAATGCCTTTTGGTTTGATGAATGCAGGGGCCACATTCCAGTGCACTATGGACATCACTTTCATAGGAGAAAGGGATAAGTTCGTAGTCATTTACCTCGACGATTTGACAGTTTTCTCTAAAACCGACGAAGAACACTTGATACATCTTAAACAGACTTTCGAAAAATGTCACAGGTTTGGTCTATCTTTAAACCCAAAGAAATCACATTTCTCCATGCGGGAAGGTAATTTGTTGGGTCATATCGTATCTAGGGATGGAATCAGGATTGATCCTAAGAGGATTAAAGAAATAGATACTATAAATATTCCCATAAATGTAAAAGAAATTCAATCTTTCTTAGGTAAAATAAATTTCTTACGAAGGTTTATCCCAAATTTCATTGAGATTGTGAAATTGATCACAGGTATGTTGAAGAAGGACATCGAAGTAAAATGGATGACCGAGGCCAAAGCATCGTTCGCACATATTAAGAAAGTCATAAGCAAGGCACCTGTGTTAGCGAGCCCAGACTATCTGAAAGATTTTCTTATTTTCTCATTTGCCTCTGAACACACTATCGTCGCGGTGCTCCTACAAAAGAACGAAGAAGGATTCGAATAACCAATCGCCTTTTTCAGCAAGAGACTTAGAGACACAGAAATGAAGTATGATATAATAGAAAAATAGGCGTACGCCATGGTAAAAGCATTAAAGGCATTCAGAACATATGTACTACACTCAAAGATAATTGCATACGTGCCTACCAGTTCTGTGAAGGATATATTGGTACAGCCAGACAGCGACGGAAAAAGAGGGCGATGGCTCGCTAAAATCCAAGAATTCGATCTGGAAGTCAAACCAATCAAATTGATAAAAGGGCAAGGCCTGGCCAAAATCTTAGCTGAGTCAAATTTCAGAGCCCTAGATATCAATTGCCTGCAGGAAGGCGACGAAGGCACGAACCTAAACGAGATGGATGAGAAAACAGGCCCAAACAAGATCAAAGAGAAGTTCATATCGCCAGGCTGGTATAGAGACATAGTGTCGTACCTGCTAACCCTAAAATGCCCAAATGAATTATCACCATCTAAAGCCAGGACTTTAAAACTCCATGCAGTTAAATATTGTATCGCCGAAAGTCAATTATATTGGAAAGATCCACTTGGTTTCTTGCTAGTCTGTTTAGTCAAATCGGAAACTCAGCGGGTTATAGATGAATTTCATGAGGGAATCTGTGGGGGGCATCACGCTTGGAGAGATATATCTTACAAGATTTTGAGGGTTGGGTATTACTAGCCAAAACTTTTCTCGGACGTTAATGCCAAAGTGCATGCCTGCAACCCTTGTCAACTATTTGTAGGTAAACAGAAGCTCTCGGCACTGCCTTTAGTTCCAGTCAAATCTAAAGCCCCATTTCAGCAATGGGGTCTAGAATTCATAGGCGAGATTAATCCTCATTCCAGTGCTCAACACAAGTGGATCCTAACCGCAACAGATTATTTTACAAAATGGGTGAAATTCATCCCAACCAAAAGGGTAATCGATTTCTTAGAGGACAACATTTTGTCAAGATTTGGATGCCCCCGAAAGATAGTTACTGACAATGCACAAGCTTTTAAATCTATGGCTATGATCATCTTTTGTCAGAAGTATAACATCGTTCTCGGCCATTCCACAGCATATTACCCCCAGGGAAACAAATTGGTCGAATCATCTAACAAGAGCCTGGTAAATATAATCAAGAAAGTATTGGATGAAAATAAAAGGTCTTGGCATGTGCACTTAAAATACGCATTGTGGGCGAACCGCATAAGCACAAAAAGGTCTATCGGCATTTCTCCTTTTCAGATGGTCTATGGGATAGATGTTGTCCTACCTATAAACCTAGCACTACCAGTAATGAAGTTATGGCAAGATCAAAATGAATAACCCAATCATGTCACCAGGAGAATAAATCAACTAATCGAGGTTCAACAGCATAGAGTCGAAATAGATGAAAAGATGCAGAAGTAGCAAGATGACATGAAGGCATTATTCGACCGCAAAGCAAAGGACAAAGATTTCCTCCCAGGTGATTTAGTGTTGAGGTGGGATGCAAGAAATGAGAAAGTAGAAAAACATGGTAAATTTGACCACCTCTAGTATGGGCCATTCAGGATCTCGGCTTTGGAAGGAAAATATTCTTTCCTACTAGAAAATATAGACGAAGAAGTCCTCAACGCCCTTGTCAACGAGCACTATCTAAAGCACTTTATGACGTAACAGTCGCCAGATTCAAAAAAAAAAATTATTATTATTATTATTTTGTGTACATATATATATTTTTCATTTAAACATTGCGCTTGATTCTCTTTTTTTTCGTTCATAAACTTTCGATACATTTCGGATAGCCCCAATAATCTTCATATTTGCCTCTTACAGGTTTCCAGTTGCATGCAAAACAAGCAGGAGAAGTAAACTGAAAATCGGTGTCAGAAATGAATCGACTTAAACAGGTGATACTTAAGAAATTTCATATTGCGCAAAGAAATTGAAATGAAAAGGTAAAAATGAGATTTCTCAAAAGACATGTTCTAAAGGACTATTAAAGAAAACTGAGGTAACCTCACTCAAACAGCAACATCAGCTGAACTGATAAATAACAGAGTTGTTTCTTGGTTTAATAATCTTTAAAAAATTAAGACAAATTAAATGATCCACCCAATTTAAAAGCGGTTAGTCAAAGTAAAGTATCCCCGAAAATATCTACAAGAGTCAGTTTTGAATTTTTGACCTCTGTATTTTCAGTCGGTAAGTCACTACCTGGCATCCTTTCTATCTTCGAGTTTACCTTTTAAAAAAGAGTCACCATCTTTTCGTTTCATATACGAAGGGATAATAGTTTTCCGTTTCAACCTCGTGAGCTTCAAATCAGATTGTGAAAAGAAAGCAGGTCTTCACAACTACTCGATCCCCTGCTAAGCGAAGGAACGTTTAGAGTGATCCTAACTTTCCTAGGTTTTTCAACGGCATCGGAGGATTGAGGCTTGCTCAAATAGAATGCCCTAAGAAAGTTATTTTCCCTTTTTTCCCTAAGAACAAAGGTGTTGTGAAGGCCAGGGGAAGGTTGGTACCGAGTAATCAAAGTAAGTTAACAGACCTATAATGCAAAATATTACACAGATATCAACCCTGATACAAACTAATTGCCCCCATCTTCGCGCTCTAAAAAGTAAATTACAAGACAGGTGGTGAAAGGAAATTCAGAAATGATTGCCCCCACCTAGTCCAAGAGATGATGAAAGGAAATTCAGAAATGATTGCCCTCGTCTCGGCATTTAAATGCATGAATATATTCCGAAGTGGTGAAAGAAAATTCAGTAAAAGGGGCCAGATAACTTCACCGGAGTACTGAACAGGCTCGCTGGCAGTGAAGCAATATCTGAGATGTTTGTAAGGTTGTTGTACATGAATATCACTATACTCCGGTAGCCAATTCTTTTCGAAAACCTGATCTACATCCCAAGTTCAAACGAGACTTCCCAATTAAAAACATACAATCTTTTTCTTTTGATGCAAGCTGATAGCCGCAAGATCGGTTGGGTCTCCTAGAACTGTTTTGATTGTCTTAAAGCAGACTTGAAATTAGTAGCGGGAAAGGGAGAGTCGTGAAAGGGATTGCAGCTAAGTTTAAAAAGAATATCTGAGTTTGAAAAAATCTTTTCAAGGTAAAAAAAAATGAAGTCTCTTTCCCCCTTCAATACCCTATTCTCAAGAACCTTTTCACCTGATTGAAGCTATTGAATCCATTTACCCAATATTGGCACGTGGTCTACTGTTCTTCCCGCCTTACAAGAAAGTCGGATCCCTATTTGGAGCCTATGTTGGAGCCGCCTTTGTTTTTCTAGCCCGTCACAAATTTCATTCTTAATGCTTGAAATCGAAAGATGGTTTTCGTATTTTCCCTCTGTGGTTTCAAAATCTCTGAAGCTTTATCACGCGAGCAGCGATGATTATTATACTCTCGAGGCAAGTCCTACCTTTCATTAAAACGTTTCCTCTTTTGTTCTACCTCGGGATCTCGTAGGTCGGATACTATAAGTCACGTAGTTCACACGCCCCAAGCTACGAAACAGCGAAATCGTTTTAATTTTTTACCCAGGGCAGTAACGAGAGTAAAGTTTTCCCTAAACCATGATTAAGCATCATCAGGTTTTCACACATCGGCGTTCACCAAACCAAAAAACTTATTTTCGTAGCCCCGATAGATGAGAACACGAAGTCCTTATTTTAGTAACCCGTGTCAAGGTAAAAAGTAAAAGCTAAACCATGGTAACGTTCTGTCAGCAATTCACCACTCGGCATTTTCTTTTTCAAAAGTTATACTATCTAAACCCCGACTCGCGAGATCACGATAAGGGTATGAACATAAATAATTAATCACTTAATCCACGTTTATTTTCCCTTTTAATTAAGTCATGTTATCGCGATCTCGCGGTTTCGCAGCTCGGCATGCAAACCTCTCGGAAACTTAGTTTCGAAGCTCCGAGTCACAATATGGCGAATATAATAATTATGAAATTAATCGAGCCCCAAATCACGATTACTTTTTTATTAACCAAAATCGATCATCGCAATCTCGGGTGTTAGAGATTCAAAGTGTTAAAGTAAAATCCTCGATATAACGAGTACCGAAATATTGATTAATGTTGGTAAAACCAGATTAATTAAGCTAAATCAATACATAGCCCGTGTTTCGATGCTTGCATGATTAACGAGGTATCCTTATTCTTTCCATACGCCAACTGACTTTTTAAACCACCAAAATTTATGACATTAATGAGGAAATAGGGCAAATCAATAAATATAAGATCGGATTTTTATGGCAAAATTTATTTCTAAATATGATTTGACAGACTTGTTCTGAAAGGTATCGAGTTTTCAAATATATATAAGAGTTGTGGTTCATTATAACAAATGCATTTCGTATTACGCAGAGCACATTATCTCTAAGCAGCTGACTTCTATATGTATATCTATTTCTATCACAGAAGAGCTAAAACACAATCTCCAGCCATGGCTCCGCGAAAATCATCCAAAGCCAATGTTGAGGTTTCGAGACAAGGCTCAGACAATGTCGTTGATACTTCGCCTCGAAGTATCGACTCGGTCCCAAATTGGTCGTTCATTTCAGATGTTCTGCAGGCAGAATTGGTGGATTATTCCGATGACTCCAGCGACAATGAAAAAGATGATATAAACACCAAGTACAAAATAGTCATCCAATCCAGAATGCACAAAGTAGCAGCCAGGCCATGATTTCTTCCATATTATGACATGGTCCAATGGGCATTAGACCATGTGGACATACCGACCAGAACCATCATGAATGAGCAGAAAGTCACCATCGGGACTTTCAGGCAAGAACATCTGCAAGCCATGTATAAGCTGCCCACAACGTCCAACTACACATATGGCGTCAATTTCCTGGACGAGTTCAAGCAGAAGGAATGCGTACAGTACGATAAAACCATGTCCAGTTTAATAAAGGATTGGGTTTCGAACACCGTGAAGTTTAGAGTTGATGGCCATGGCATATATTCAATCGGTTCTTTAGAACCACAGTACAAATATGTAGCCATGATGACATGCAGGTTATACGGGAGAGAGGACACCTCACATTTTTTTTCTTCCGTGGGTGCCTCTAATGTTTCGGGTCACCGAAGGCAGTTCCTTCGACTGGGAAAAAATGTTGTCCGATAGCTTGACTAGTCAGGTCATAGAGTATCGGGCGCAGAAAGAGAACGGGAAGGCGTCTTCATTCTTCATGTCTGCATACATTATGGAAGCAGTTTGTTTTTTGACACCATTTCCCTTAATGAGCTGGAGTTGGACTCCAGCAGAAGACGAGCCCATACATGTCTACCATTCAAAATTATGGGAAAACAAAGCACTAAATTTCATATACGAAATCTTCGACTGGGTGATGGTGCCTTTGCATGTCACTATTTTCATTCACCCACCACCCAGGATATCGGACAACGTAGTGACAAATCCGAGCAGTATAGCAGACTGGTATGTAGAGGCCGAATTTTCATACCTCAAAGTTTTCGGGGCTTCTGTTCCCCCGCATGCATTTCCATTGTTCATTCCCGACAAGCTGGCTTGTCATGAGGTTGCCAGGCAAACAGTAATTGGTGGTATAAGCAAGGAGCTTAAGGGATATTCAAAGAAGGTATGGCCACCTTTTCCTGTACATTTAAATTCATATTCTTTATTAGATTTCGGGCATGCCAAAGCTGAGGCAGCAGCCCTGGAAGACCTAAATTTGGTCTCCATTGAATACAAGAAGCACGATCCGCAAAGGGTCGTGAGCAATCATTTGGCCAGTTGCGGGCTCAAGAGATTTGAGCACGAGAATTCACCCTCGGATGACATTTTCTGAGGCGCAAGGTCCTATGCTGGGATTCTAACTCGGATACAAACATTGGCACCCGAGGAAAGAGCCGATGTTCTGAAGTTCTAGGAACATCAACACAGTTGTCTTCTCGCAGTGTTGCGAGGTGAGAGTCTGAGTACGTCGGAGGCGAAATAGAAAGATGTCAAAGGCTCTAAGGATGCGACTCCCGATCAAGAAAAACACTAGGACGAGGGAGAGCAAACTAAGAGTCTGAAAACAGAGATAAAGACTCTAGACCCGCCAAAGAAGCAGAGTCCAGTTACTACTCCGGGAAAATCAGCAAAGCAGATCGGAGAACCTATCACATCAGTTACTCCCTTGCAGTCGACTCAGGGAAATATTGAGGCAAGATGGATCTTCAATGAAGAGTTGAGGCCAATAAGGGTAGAAGAACTCCCTCCGAATGAGTTTTTCTTCGATAAGAAGAGAAAGGCAGTAGTAAAGAGGGAATTATATCAGGAAGGAGAGTCAACTGCCAAGAAATATAAAGTTATAAGTGATGGAAAAGACAGGAAGAATGAACAATTTGCAACTGAAATAGAAGGGAAATTAGGAGCATATGCCTCGGTGAATCAATTTTTAGTCGGGATTTTGAAAAATTAGCTTAAAAGAAAAAATCTCCTCATCAAGACCCTTGAAGCCAGACTACCCACAGCAATAGAAACTTCCAAGGACTAGGCGAGTGTAGGAATAGAGCAGGCTAGGTTGGCCGATAAAAAAAAGATAGAGCTACTCAAGACTAAGCTCGAGCAAGCACAGCTGGTGGTCTGGGATGGTCAGATGCAAGCGAGCCAGCAAAGGGATTTGATCGAACAACTACAGGCTAGGGTGGAGATCGCCGAGAGCAGAATGATAAACATCGGGATGTTCAAATCCCAGGCGATGGAGATTCGAAGCAAAGTCTCTGCGGCACAACGAAATTTACTCGCCAAGGTAGAAGCGATCCAAGACAACCGTTTGCTAGTCAACCAGGTTTCGAAGAACTTATCTACTAGAGAAAGGGAAGCTAGAGCAGCTTGGGTCGCCTTCCAAGAGGTTGTGATAGCCACGAACAACAAGGGATCGGGAAGTACTCCCAAGTTCACCATTTTGGATCAAACCAGAGGAAACATTCTATTAAAAGAATGGGAGCACAACATCGCGGAAGGCAAGCTGCAAGCCAAAAGGGTAACGAATTCCTTAGAAGAGGCCTTTAGTTCTATAGATGGCGATCTGTTAGGCATTGATAGCGGAGGTAATGTCGAGGCATTGATACAAATGAATATGGAAAAAATCACGCTTGATCTAAAGGAAAAAGAGGAAAGAGATTCGGCTGAGATCTCCCAAGTGACTATGGCGGACATAGTCCAAATAGACAAATGTATGATTAAACCAAGCACGCAGTTATGCGCTATCGAAGTCATAGACAGACAGATGGAAGACACGCTTCCGCAGTTAGCCCGAGAATGTTACTTTTTTTAATCCAGATGTCAAGCAGAACCGTCGAGGCTGATATCTCAGCTGGTTGAAAGATGTGTCGCATGTACCGAGCATGCGCGAGGACAAACGTCTGGCACCAAGTGAAGACAAAGAAGAAGAAATGGATCAATTGCTCTCCTCCCTATCATAACTGAAATTTTCTGACGATTGAGATTCTATCTTATTTGTAAAACTGTATAAATATACCACAGAAAGAAAAGAAAGAGGTTGGACCTTTTTGTGTCGATTGTAACAGAGTTTTTATATTTTGAGAGTTAATACAAAGCAAATCTGAAGATTCTCAATTCCGTCATGACTGTGTTATGAGTTTGTTTTCTTGTATCTCATATTTCATTTCATTTCATATTCATAACTGATGAATGCTTTGTTATAACTTAGTACGACCACTACTATAGCGAATGAATTTTGGTTTTCTGTAATTGTTTACTATTTTTCCTCTGTACCGGCTATCAGCAGGTGTAAGACCAGTCAACACTTTCATAATTCTATATATATTTTATGCTACATCGGGTTATTTCCTTATAGTTTTCCTCTCCTGTTTATACGTGAGATTCTCCCTTGATAGGAGCCTTACATCATAGATAGCTAAATGTTTTTCTCCCACCTCATACATTTTATTAAGATATAACTCAGTTATGGGAAAGAGCCTTTGATTTGCACCCCGTTTTATTTCCGAAATCATAAACTCTCTTTTATACGACCAAATTGACACAACACTTAATTCCTCTCTAAAGTTTTTCTTATTTTATTGTTCCTCCATGATTGTCCCGGTACCAACACAGCCTAATATCGAACCCGGATTATCAAATCAAACGCACATCACCTTAAACCTTTTCAACACTATTCTTAAAACAGCTACTACCCGGGTTGAACTCGAACATTCATGGGCAGCAATTGAACAGGATATAACCATCCAGGAACAGTTGGAAGCTAGACAACGCCAACATAGAAATCTTCCTTAGTTTCCTTTGCCGAAGGTTGACGTTTCCCTCTTCTCCACCCTTTACACACTTTCGGATGCCTAGACACTGTACTTCTAAGCCTTAAGTACAAACTCTGGAACAACACATGGTATGGTACAAGTTGATGTACATGGTTTGATGATGGTTTTGGCATCCATGTGAGTGGATCTGGTTACATGTTGGTTGATGTGACAGTGACAGTGACAGTGACAAGTTGGTTGATGTGACCGTGGTAGTGACAGGTTGGTTGATGTGATGGTGATAGTGACAGGTTGGTTGATGTGACAGTGGCAGTTATAGGTTTATCAGTGGTAGTGATAGTGAGTCTACACTTATATTTCAGGGCGGAAGGACCGAGAAAGGAAATGGGGTTGTAGCCTCCTTTTGGTTGGTGTCGTAGAAGTCAAAGAATTGGAGCTTCCTTCATGTTGATGTCTGTAAATTAGGGGGTTGTAGCCTCCTTCCGGTTGGTGCCAGAGAACTAAGGGAGTTGATGCTTCCTTCGGGTTGGTTCCTATAAATCAGGGGGTTGGTGCCTCCTTCTAGTTGGTGCTGGAAAATTTGGAAGTTGGTGCTTCCTATGAATGTATTCTTGATATATATAAGAAATCATTATGTGATTTTCTCCCATTTGGGTGTCCAAATAAATTCTAGTGTATTGTGTATCTGATGTCATATTGTTGAATTGTATTGCTTATGGTTATATGCTCATGATATATTGAATGCAATCATAAATGATATATTGTTGATAAAATTGAATATTATATATTGTGATTGAAAGTGGTAAAAAGTTCTCATACTGGTTCACTCCCCCCCTCTTAGTATTCCAACAGTCTCTAACACTTAGACATGGCTCAGAGGCATGAATAAGGGGTGATGTCGCCATCCTATGCCTGAACATCATCTTCTTGGAGCACAACGTCATACTTTGAGGGTATGTTTTACCATTTGGGTGCACTTGGTGGTGTTGTGGGCTTGAAGCCCCACTCTATTGCTTGATTTGGGGATGACTTGGCACACTTCTGGCTTGGCGTCCTAGTCTTTAGAGGCTTTTATATCACATGTGCCACCTTAGAGAGGAATTTTATGAGCTAGTGTTCCATCATTTGATTATTTTTTGTCATTTGTAGCCTATGTGGGAAAAAAGGCAAAATGATTTGTTAATTTAGCTTTGTAACTTATGTTTTAGCCTAAAATTATGGATTTAATTGCAAAGTGGACAAACTAGGGCTTGGGTTTCCTCATATAAATATGAGGCAAGTCATTTGTCGCAAATCATAAATGATCACTTGAGAATTACATACTCTTGGACTGAAATTTCGGCCCTGTTGGGAAATTCTTTATCTCTTCTCTCTTGTGCAAAAAATGGATGGAATACTTGTTTATTGGTGGAATAAAATCTAGAAACTTCTCTTGGATGCTTTCTTCTTGCCAAATCGTTGGAATAAATTTGATAAGTAAGGGTTTTGCATGTTATCTCTTGGATTAGGTAAGGAATTTCTATAATTTTGTGTTTTTCTTATTAATTTCAAGGTTATACAATGAAACCCTAGGAGGAGTATAAGGGCATACACCCTCCATCAAGGAAATGTATGTTATTGTCATTGAAAAAGCTTAAGGATTGCTACAAGAAGTAAGAGGGTTTACACCCTTGTAGCAAAACCTTGCTAGGGTTTATCTTCTCTAGGGAGTAAGAGGGTTTATATCCCTAGAAGATCATCAAACCTTAGCTTAAATTGGTTGTGATCAAGCAAGAGACTCCATTAACCCAATATATAAGGCACTAATTGCATTGGAGATTGAATATTGTTGCATTGGTAAAGGTGAAATTTAAGAGATTGAATTGTTCAAGGTTGGATTTAAATTCTATATGTTATTGGTCCTATTGTCTGCTAAGGGAATCTTGATTGGATAAGTGATTGTGTTTTCATAATAGACATTAAGCTACAACCATTAGGGTTTCAATAAAACTCTTTTTCTCAACAATTTTCTTTCACTTTTGACCACTAAAAATTGCATGTAAGTAGTGAAAATTGATCTATTTGTCAAGGACTATTGATTGGGTAACTTGCTTGCTGATTTTATTGGTTAAAAGTTGTTGTTGTAGCAAAAAATTGCTACAACTATGGGGCTGTTACAATTCTTTGTTTATAATACTCTCTTACGACCCTCATTTGTCATCGAATTCATTGTTTTAAGTATTGGAATACTATATCTAAGTGCATGTTAATTTATCCACTATCATATGTTGATTAGATGATGTAATTTGCAGTTGTTATAATTGTTGTCATTGTTGATATATATTTCCTTATTGCTACAATTTTGGGACAACAAGGTTTCTTGTTGATTCCCCACTTGTCTTGAGGCTTATATCATCATATTTGGTCTTATTTTGGTTTGTCTAACACTGTTTTGCAGGTACATAACCTTGGAAACCATTTATCAACTCCAAAAACTCTCACTTCAAGCCTCAGGTGTATCTTAGAACTTGACCTATAGGGGTGTTCTTCTAGCTCCTTGCTTCCCCCCTTACAAACCCCCTAGGGTCACCCAGGAATCATCCCTTGTGTTGGACTTGTCCTTCACTAAAATGATGGGGATATCTATTGAGGTGACAGTGATAGGTGTCTCCAGTTGTGTCACACGCTTGTGGTTTGGGTTGGGCTTTTCCCTAACTACAAATTGTGTGATAACAACCTACACATATTGTTTATGATTATTTTTTCAAGTTACTCACAATGGATTTCTTCAAGACCATGTAATAATTGATCAACTATGGCTAAGAACCCATGAAACTATCATAATGTTTTACCCAATACATTGTTGGCTGATTGAGTCTCTCTAAAGTGTCATTAGAGAATTATCCTTTCTTTCTTATGAATAGAAAGGTAGCAATATATCCCCCTAATGTTTTCCACCCTTATCTACAACTGGCTCAATCTTTTGGAAGGCATGTTTGTCCAGTAATACAAAGATGAACCCTAGGCAAGCATATTAAGTTTCAACAACTTGGTTTGACACTTTTCAGATTCCAAGATACATTGATCTGGGGGCTTTGATACTTAATACTTTGGAGGGATATTTCAAAGGTCTCTTGGTCAATAATCAAAACTTGAAAATATATTTATCTTACAACCTTGGTAGTGTTTGATTATTTTGTACATAGGGTAGAAACAACTCTGGTCACACACAAAAGATAATGTTACAAATCATGAATCACCAAGGGCTATTCTATCTAAAATATCTTATATAAAGTAACCAGTAGACTGTGGTGGAACTAATGATGCTTGTCAAGAGATGAAAAGGAAATCCGGGAAGTGGTTGTACTACCCATGTTGTGTACTTTGGCTTGGAAAACATTTTTGGGGCTTTGATCTCAAGTTTGAATAAATGACCTATTTTAAATATTTTACTCTTGATTTGTTTCTTATAACTTACTGAAAATGTTTTTTTACATATTGTTTTCATTCTCATGTTTGAATTTAGTTTCAAATTTTGGTTTTAGCATTTTCTTGCTTTCAGATTGTAGATATTTCCTTCATCACTTATTTTGAATATCGATGTTCCTTGATCTGATTTGGCACTTTCTTTTGGCATGAATTTTAACTTTTGAGTTTGAGTGCAAGGGAAGGCCCAACATTGATCACACATTGAAGACATTCTTACAAATCATGAACAAACACGGGTTACTCTATCTGTAATAGTATCACGAAGTTCTCAGTTGTTTGGATATTAACTAGTAGTTGTGGTAGAACTCATGTGCCTACCAAGTAATAAAATGGTAATCCAAAGTAAACGAAAGTGCATATCCACTATTTTCTTATGTGCTTCATCCACCTCATATTAATAGGTTGGTTTTTGCTATGATGGTATTTGGGGATACCTTTGGGTTAAACTGTAAATGCATAGCATATACTTAACATATCAAAGTAACTCTCGTATCACCCTTCTTCCTATACACCCAATGGCATATGTAAAACTTATATATTAATCAATAAGGGTGAGCATATTGTAAAATGAAATGAAAAGGAAGTTGAAAGCAATGTGAGTAGTGTGGGAAGTACAAGTAAACCCATTGGGGCTATGGACACTCGCTAGTAGTGGGGCCATGCTTGTATGATATTGAGGCAACTTCGTTGAGGCTATGGATATTTATGGTGCCAAATCAATGCCAGGAAAAGAGAGATAAGAAACACACCTATGTGGATATCTATTGGTTATAAAATTGAAAACCCCATGGTCAAACCATAGCCAATTATAAGTGTATGGCCAGTTAAAGGAATTAACCTCATTAATTGTGTTCTTTGAAAATAGTATGTTAGATTTTAAGTACTTGAAATTTGGATTCATATCTTTTAGGAATTTGGCATCATTGTGGTACACATGACTATTGGAAGTTTCCTCCAGTTAATGGGATTATTCTTAACATTCATATTTGTAGAAAAGGCCCTAATTTTGTTAACAGAGATAATTGGTTCTTCCAAAGTATCACCAATTGTTGACGCCTACAAAAACTCTCCCTTCATTTTTTTTGAGGAAAAAAAATAAGGGGCCACCTATTAAACTTTAAACTTGTTATATATTCTTATTATTTGATCCTACTTTTTGTTTCTTATTCTTGGTATGAGATTCTATATTTGTGTTGATCATTGTCTTTTGATGATGATCTATGATTGTTATTGGTTTCTTCATTACTCTTTCAATTTTGATTATTTTGATTATGGGTTCTTATGAATTATACGTATGAGTGGGATGTATTTATCTCATTCTTATTCATTGTGTGTGGATGGCTTGATTCATGTCCTTGATGCTTGATCTCGTTTTATTAGATTTTACATATGCCTCTTAAGCATATACTTAATTTATTAAATGATTCCTTTTAACCGAAATGATTAACGTATTAAATGAGGAACTAAAGCATGGATTCCACAAATAGACTATAATATTGGAATTTCATAAATGGTTTGCTTGTACACTATAACAAGTGTTGCATGGAAACTTGGTCCCTGCCAAGTAATGAACTAAATTGCCATGTAGCATTTGTAGAAATTAATTAAAATCTGTTTAAGAATCAATAGTGTTATCATGGTGAGATAATTGACTACCTATTGACAATGATTTTTATAATTGAATTGAAGTCCTTAGGAAAAGAAATTAGCATCCATATCAATTTCTCAATTTCTGGGGAAAATGCTCTCCACCAGCAAAGAATAAAGGGTTCATTTTCCACCAGAAGAGGCATGATTCATTCCATTATGACTAAATCCAAGAATTGATTAAATAAGTAATATGGTTTGTTGGCTAAGATTCTAACTCAAGCATCTGGATTCATCTTTAATGATTGGAAAAACCTTTTTCATTATTTAAAAAAAAAAAATCCCATCATTTTTTATTTCAAATGAAACAAGTCTTATCCATTTAACTGCCCATTTCAGAGAGGATTCTACCAAACAATTCAGTTAAGATAGCTCAAACTTGACTAAATAGTAATATGTGGTTTTCCTCCTTTCCGTTAAATACCTCAAAAACAATTTTAAGCATCTCACAGATGGCTATGCTATTTGAATCTATCTAAAGTTTTTTGAGATTTATCTAGAGATGTGGGGTTTGTACAAAACAATACTATAGGTTTTTCACATGTTAAAACAACATTTTTTGAAATACATCGGAAGGTACTTCAAAATTCAAACAATGCCTAGTCGGAGCGCTTCCAGTGATGATAACCAGTTAGCGGGTTCGCTCCCTACGTTAACAATATTCTATGGGGGTGAATCGAGGTGCATGTGCTAGGTGACTTTGATTGAATAGATGCCCCCAATCACTACTTGAATCACAAGCTATTGATTAAACAGATACACCTTAATCAGGGCTTGAATCACAAAAAATGCTTTAAAGTTTGGTAAAGAAGCTCTGACCCAAATGGAGTCATTTCAAAGGCTTTGAATGGATTAACACAATTAAGGCTTTAAAGTTAAATAATTATATTGCTCAAGTATAGACAACAATGAAAGAAAGAATGACATGACACTCATGAAAATAAATTCCCACAATTTAAAATTCTTCTTGTTTTGCCAGAAACGTGGAAATGTGAAAATCCAAAAATTGCAAGCATTTACCTTCGGCAACAAATCGTAGACATCAAATAGCGCATTCCAATGAGCTTTCAAAGGCATTTCACTTTAGCTACCACATCGGCAATATTCATGTGAATCTTCACCATTTTTTTACAAAATTAACTTAGTCACCAGGACTTCAATTTGCTTTCTTCATGAATCTTACACCCTTCGTACCCTAGTTGCAATAGAGGCTAAGAGATCCTTCGATATCTCGCCTCTAGTATTTTCACCCAAAATGATCTTCTTGTGAATTAACTGTTGGCCCCGTTGTTCATGTGCCATATGCAAAGCTTATATGTCAACTCAATGTCTCAATGTGACGGGTATTGTTAATTGTTGGTTAAATAACCAAACACATCTTTAACCAATGGAATTTCAGCAGAGAAAAAGAGTAGCTGCAAATACTATGGACTCGCATTATAATGAACTATTCATTGTAATAAAAAACCATCGAATTGAAATAATGTCTACGTAATTATTTGCTTCCCAATGGTTGGTTCTATTGTTGCGAGAGGATACGAAGCGAGGCATGTTGGCATTACTTAATTGGAAGAAATTTGAACTACATACAAATCATGAAAGTTTGAGATACTTGCAGACTCACCCCGCCATGAGTGAGGAAGAAGAAGGGTGGACCATCGCCTAAAGCAGACCTCCTGGAAAAGGATTTAAGGTTCGACTAAAGTTCATGTTTCTAGCTTTATTAGAGAATTTAATACAATGAACTATCCCACCATCCCCTAAGTCCATTAATGTCCCACCAGCGACAGTGACTAGCAGAAGCGAGAGGATTGTCTCTTCATTCAGTGGCTCATTAGGTGGCAGTTGTCAACACGCACCAAATCCATTTTGTACGAAGGAAGATATCAGCAACAGGACCGAATGGATTTGGAAATTAATTTTAAATTTTGAAATACGAAAGGATTATAGAGGATTGTCTCTTCATTCAGTGGCTCATTAGGTGGCATTTGTCGACACGCACCAAATCCATTTCGTACGAAGGAAGATATTAGCAACAGGATGGAATGAATTTGGCAATTAATTTTAAATTTTGAAATACGAGAGGATTGTAGAGGACTATCTCTTCATTTAGTGGCTCGTTAGGTGGCAATTGTCGACACGCACCAAATCCATTTATTACGAAGTAAGATATCAGCAACATGACGTAATGGATTTGGCAATTAATTTTAAATTTTGAAATAAGAGAGGATTGTAGAGGAATGTCTCTTCATTCAGTGGCTCATTAGGTGGCAGTTGTCGACATGCACCAAATCCATTTCGTACGAAGGAATATATCAGCAATAGGACGGAATGAATTTGGCAATTAATTTTAAATTTTGAAATACGAGAGGATTGTCTCTTCAGTCAGTGACTCATTAGGTGGCAGTTGTCGATACGCACCAAATCCATTTCATACGAAGGAATATATCATCAACAGGATGGAATGGATTTGGCAATTAATTTTAAATTTTGAAATACGATAGGATTGTAGAGGATTGTCTCTTCATTTAGTGGCTCATTAGGTGGTAGTTGTCAACACACACCAAATCCATTTCGTACGAAGGAAGATATCAGCAACAGGACGGAATGGATTTGACAATTAATTTTAAATTTTGAAATACGAGAGAATTGTAAAGGATTGTCTCTTCATTCAGTGGCTCATTAGGTGGCAGTTGTCGACACGCACGAAATCCATTTAGTACGAAGGAAGATATCAACAACAGGACGGAATGGATTTGACAATTAATTTTAAATTTTGAAATACGAGAGGATTGTAGAGGACTATCTCTTCATTCAGTGGCTCGTTAGGTGGCAGTTGTCGACACGCACCAAATCCATTTCGTATGAAGGAAGATATCAACAACATGATGGAATGGATTTGGAAATTAGTTTTAAATTTTGAAATATGAGAGGATTGTAGAGGACTATCTCTTCATTTAGTGGCTCGTTAGGTAGCAGTTGGTGACACGCACCAAATCCATTTCGTACGAAGGAAGACAAAAACAACAAGACGGAATGGATTTTGCAATTAATTTTAAATTTTGAAATACGAGAGGATTGTAGAGCATTGTCTCTTCATTCAGTGGCTCATTAGGTGGCAGTTGTCAACACACACCAAATCCATTCCATACGAAGGAAGATATTAGCAACAGGATGAAATGGATTTGGAAATTAATTTTAAATTTTGAAATACAAGAGGATTGTAGAGCACTATCTCTTCATTCAGTGGCTCGTTAGGTGGCAATTGTCGACACAGACCAAATCCATTTCGTACAAAGGAAGATATCATCAACAGAACGAAATGGATTTGGCAATTAATTTTAAATTTTGAAATACGAGAGGATTGTAGAGGAATGTCTCTTCATTCAGTGGCTCGTTAGGTAGCAGTTGTCGACACACACCAAATCCATTTCATATGAAGGAAGATATCAGCAACATGATGGAATGTATTTGACAATTAATTTTAAATTTTGAAATACGAGAGGATTGTAGAGGACTATCTCTTCATTCAGTGGCTCGTTAGGTGGAAGTTGTCGACATGCACCAAATACATTTTGTACGAAGGAAGATATCAGGAACAGGGTGGAATGGATTTGGCAATTAGTTTTAAATTTTGAAATACGAGAGGATTGTCTCTTCATTCAGTGGCTCATTAGGTGGCAGTTGTCGACATGCACCAAATCCATTTCGTACGAAGGAAGATATCAGCAACAGGGTGGAATGGATTTGGCAATTAGTTTTAAATTTTGAAATACGAGAGGATTGTCTCTTCATTCAGTGGCTCATTAGGTGGCAGTTGTCAACATGCACCAAATCCATTTCGTACGAAGGAAGATATCATCAACAAGACAGAATGGATTTGACAATTAATTTTAAATTTTGAAATACGAGAGGATTGTAGAGGATTATCTCTTCATTCAGTGGCTCCTTAGGTGGAAGTTGTCGACACACACCAAATCCATTTCATATGAAGGAAGATATCAGCAACAGGACGGAATGGATTTGGAAATTAATTTTAAATTTTGAAATACGAGAGGATTGTAGAGGACTATCTCTTCATTCAGTGGCTCGTTAGGTGGCAGTTGTCGACACGCACCAAATCCATTTCGTACGAAGGAAGATATCATCAACAAGATGGAATGGATTTGGCAATTAATTTTAAATTTCGAAATACGAGAGGATTGTAGATGACTATCTCTTCATTCAATGGCTCGTTAGGTGGCAGTTGTCGACATGCACCAAATCCATTTCGTACGAAGGAAGATATCATCAACAGAACGAAATGGATTTGGCAATTAATTTTAAATTTTGAAATACGAGAGGATTGTAGAGGAATGTCTCTTCATTCAGTGGCTCGTTAGGTGGCAGTTGTCGACACGCACCAAATCCATTTCGTACGAAGGAAGATATCACCAACATGACGGAATGGATTTGACAATTAATTTTAAATTTTGAAATACGAGAGGATTGTAGAGGACTATCTCTTCATTCAGTGGCTCGTTAGGTGGAAGTTGTCAACACGCACCAAATCCATTTTGTACAAAGGAAGATATCAGCAACAGGGCGGAATGGATTTGGCAATTAGTTTTAAATTTTGAAATACGAGAGGATTGTAGAGGACTGTCTCTTCATTCAATGGCTCGTTAGGTGGCAATTGTCGACACACACCAAATCCATTTCGTACGAAGAAAGATATCAGCAATATTTCATACAAAGGAAGATATCAGCAATAGAATAGAATGGATTTGGAAATTAATTTTAAATTTTGAAATACATGAAACTTGTAATAAGACTCTAAATTTATTGACGAATCGAATGTTAGAAAAATACAATTTTTTATTATATTAAAAAATATTTTTTTTTATTTCTTAAGTTGAACATAAGATTTGGATGAAAATTTATAAGTAAACTCAAAAGTAATGTTAAAGTCAACAACTCAGTGATCGCTATAGTACCTCCCGCATGGACTAATAAGTATGAACAATCTTCAAAATGAAAGTTTCAAAAATTCATTCAGATATAAGAATAATATTTGATAGCACATTGTATATATCTAAACATTCAAGTTTCTTTTAGAGTAAATAAATAATGCTATTTAAGAGTGAGTATATGTCCATTGCCACAAAAGTGCAGAGTTTAAGAGTGAATTCGATAAACAGGATTAATGGATTTGCAGTGGCATTCTTTGATGGAGTTTTGGTCGCAAGTGGTTCCAGTTGTGGAGTAGGCGGTGTTGTAAAATCTAGAGATTCGACGGAATATAAATGGTATTTCAACGGTGGGACGGGAACAAACACCAAAGCAGAGTTGTTGGGCGCATGGGCTTCGCTATTTATTGCAAAGCATTTGGATATTCAAGATATTCAGTTACTAGGCGATTCAAAAGTAATAATTGATTGGCTTAAAAAAAAGGAAACCTTCGGGCTATAAACATTGAAGGATGGAAAAGAAAAACTAGGGAACTAGTTTCTACTTTCAGGGATATTTATTTTCGGCATATCTACAGAGAGACAAATCTGGTGGCAGATAGGCTATCAAAGCAAGCTTTGTTGACATTGAGTGGAAGACATTTTTAATATCCCTGGGATGGAGAGACCGCTGGAACAGTCCAGCACTTTGACTTTAAAAAAAAAAAAATGAAATTCGTGTCTCTCTTGGTATTTTTGTATTGGGTTCAAAGTTCATAGTTTGTCTTGTTAGAGTGAGGAGTTTTTTTTTTTTTGTGTCATAGAGCTTTGCTAGTTTGTATGGAAGTTCTAAATCTGTTTATTGAGAATTTCAGGGAGTGTGACAGTCAAACAAAGATCGTTGATGTCTGAAAAATTATATCTTAATATAATTAGTGTGAATTTTCTGTCAAGGAAAAACAAAAAAAAAGTAATGCAGATTGACAAGGGTTTTGCAGATTGACAATCATACAACAATTTCCTGAAGGTGGACACGTGAGGTTATATATCGAAAATCGCGCCAAAGGAGAAGACCCAGATATCCGAATATTGGTTTCAACTATCTGCTTCCATCATTCGCAATTCGGATATCCGGATCCGTTCATCTGTAATCTGGCTCCCTATATTTCATCGACTATCCATATTTGGATCCGCCTTCCAACATCTTGTCTCCGGGCATCCACCTCCGCATCTCACATCCAGTAATCCGGATATCCGAACTCCGGACCTGACTTTTTCATTACACTCATTTGGCTATCCAGATTCTAGATTATAACCCTTGACCTGATGAAATCTATGGTTGATAACGGTTTGATCCAAATGGTTATAATTTAGCGCAAACCCTAAGAGAATGGAAAATGTTTTTGCAAACATTCCTGTTGAAGACATTTGAGCAGGTCGAGCCAGGGAAAAGGAAAAAGGCATCAAATTATTGTCAGTTTTGTGAAGGGAATTCGATGAACAATAGGGAGATGCATGTCATTGCACAACAGGGAGAGGTTGTTGCTAGAGCCCTGAAAGATGAGCTCTCTACAACATCTACCAATGCTCCCATGGTCTCTGCTAAGGTTCTCTCTGAACTTTCCCCTATGTAAGTTTGGCAGAAAGCTTGGGAAGGATTGATTGATTTGCAATTAGTGTCATTAGTTAGTGGCATGGAATCAGTGAAGGTAATTTATTCCACCACTAAATATGTCGATGATGACTTGGATACAAGGTTACTCTCTTATATCTAGTACATTTATGAACCTAGTCAATGTTGATTTTGTATAAAAGCAAAGAGGCTTGAGAATAACTAGGATGGAGGGGCAAATTTATTTGCCTTAGCAAGTTATGATAGTAACAAAAGGAGCATATTTCCCATGAGAATCAAGGACCTTCAGGGTCTGTTTATGCAAAAGATTTTGGGGTTTTTCCAGTAGCTAACAAGTCACATCATTGCAAGGGTTCCACTTCAATTTTTTCATGCATAATAGCTTCAGGAAAATCGATTTTCTTTAATTGCAAAATTCAGCATGTACAACATTCAATTAGGCACGGTTACTTCAAGAGATTTCAATCTATCTTCACTCTTAAACTCAAAAAAGAAGACACATTTGTGGCAGAGATAGTCTCAGATTGGATTATTTTACTGTCTCTTCATCAAACAGTAGCAACAAAGATGAATTTGTGATTGAATAATGGCCAGCTTTTGGTGAAATGATGAACATTTTGAAGAATATGATTGCACCACCAAAAAATACGAACGCTCTATTTTTTAGGGATGAAAATCAGATTATATTGTAATTTTGTTGGAAGAGTGTTGGCATTAATATATGATCAATGAAATACTTAGATAATCACTCCAATATTCTTGTTTTGAATGGTTATTTTGGGAGAGCTAGTTACTAACTGGTCCACATTGGAGGAGCGCCCAAGCTGTAAATGAGGCACAGAGGTAGCATGGACACATTCAAAGCCTTATTTATGTGTTTTCTCTTCATTATTGAGGAGGGTCCAGCTTTGAGGATATGGGTTGACTTGCTTGTGTATTCTAGATACTTCTTCTTGGAAGAAATTGTGGATCGAGAATTCACTTAAGGATTTTATTGTAAAAATAGCGAGGTGGAATTCTATAAAGAGGGACCCTTTCATTTGTTAGTGGGAGGCTGGAAGATCTCAAAATTTTGCTTACATATTTTTATGAAGTTGAATGAAAGGATTGAAGGTTGAG